>JALPQD010000128.1:3139311-3669311 GCA_023101885.1 Typhlomys cinereus
CCTGGGTTAGTTTAATTCTTTATTGCTTTGCTCTGGAGTTTCCCAGGGTCCTTCTTGGAGCATTAGAATAGCAGGCAATTTCTACATTGCATTTTGCATTTTTATGTGGGATCTGGAGGTGCAAAATTAGGTCCCTTTACTTGCAAGATAGTTTTCAAATACTGAGCCATTTTTCCAGTGCAAAAACCATTTTTTTCTTTTTTTATTATTTTATTTTTGTAGTTTTACATATTGAGTGCTCATCCCTGCTTTCCTCCATCCCCCATCCCTTCTATTCCCCTCCCTTCCTTTCATCAATCCATCCTTTCCTCCTGCTGGTCTGCTCCTATGGACACTGTGGTTCCCGGTTCCCTCTGACTTGTCAAGTCTTGTGGGAGTTTAGGCCTCTTGTGGTGTACAAAGTTGCCTCTTTGGGCTACCCCACTGATAGGAGCATTTCCCTTCACTCATCCAACTTTAGTCCCTATGATTTCCACTGTATGTTCTTATCTCTCTTGAGTTCCTCTATAGTCTATGGGAACATGCCAATATGTCAGTCATTATGTAGGACTACTAAGGACAAGTCTCACTATAGTGAGTTCCTACATGCAGCAGTCCTGCTTTGAATGGAATATCTTGTCCAACAGTGGACCTTCCCATCTTTAGGTTCTTACAATCTCACCACCCCCCTCTTCTGTGAGGGTCCTAAAGCTTTAGGATGGGGAGAGATTAGCTTGGCCTTATTCTGGATAAACCTTGCTAGGTCTCTGGTACATTTCATTATGGCTGGCCATTGTTGGCCACTTTATTGCTCTTCTACTGCCTTAGGCTGCATCCTGTCAGGGTGTTGAGATGCTCTACCTCTGTTGTAGAAGATTTCCAGGCTGAGTATTAAGTGTTCTTCCAATCTATGAGTATAATAGCAGCTATTTGCAATGTACTGTTTTCCTATCTATAGGTTCATTGGTTGCTTTTCCCTATTGATCTTTTTCCATCCCTTTTTTTAGGTTCTTGTTCTAGTTAACAGTAACTGTTTCATAGCCAGATTTCAAGAATGCCAACAGCTTCTAGAAGCAGAAAGAGGCTCAAAAGAAAGTTTTATAAAATCAGATTGGAAGGAACCAACTCTGCCATATTTTCACCTTAACATCTATGCTTTTCTAAGTATTTCCAACTTCTGACCTCCAGGACTAAAAGATAATCAATTGTCGTGACTCTAAACCACTAAATGTATGGTTATTTATTTTCGTAAATAAAGGAAAACTAATATATTAAGTTAACATCTAATCAAAAGATACACACGAATAAAAAGAAAAACACCAGAGGGTATCTGAAATGACTTTAGTCCTCATTCCTTATTCCTTCTCTCCTATTCATTGATAAATGACTATTTTTGGATTTCAAGTCTCTTAATACATTTCAAAAAACAAATTCATGATAAGGTAAACAACAAGTCTTCCCTTTCAGTATGGGTACTAATGAGTATTAATCCCCATTTTGCTAAATTATGGGCATCATTCAGTACAGTTAATTACTCTTGATTTAAACAATATATTTGCTTAGATTTTCAGCAAATTCATTTACTTTTTCTCTCTTATTCTTTCTTTTTATTTTGTTCAGTTATTGATCTTTTCTTTCTTTTCCTGAATTTCATATTTCAGAATGTTTCTAGACTCAGTCATTAATCTTTATGTAAGCTAATTCCTTAGATAATTTCAGTTAATCCTACTTATTTGAATACTTTTTGTGGAAGGATTCCTATTAAATAACTTGTAGCTAGCACTGTTGCCCTGATCATCAGAAGCAAATTCAATTGCCTGCATCACAAATTCCCCTTGATTTTTGTGTTGGATTTTCTGGCGAAAATAGCAGTTATGTTTAAAGTTCCACCCATGGTCCAGAACCATGTAATTCTTCCATTTGTAGGTGTTGTCTACTTTTTCACTTGAACGGAAATAAGACTGTGAATGCCTTCACAGAAAATTATGCCCTAATATTGTGTCTATCCTAAAACTATATGCCTTTGGAAACTGAAGAAATAAGTTGTCTGCTAGTGCTTAGCCAACATTTAAGACAAGTATCCTACTAAAGACAACAACAATTTACATGCAAGTGAAGTTTTCTATTTTTCAGTTCTCCCATTTTCAAGTCACCTATTTAATGTAGCAGACAAGCTAATGTAATTTGTACCTACCATGTCCAGCCAAGTAACATTTTTGAGTACAATAAAATGTTACTATTATTTAAGTCACTAATTTGTGAAATGTATTTTTGCAAGTACACAAAAGAATGGAATGTATTTCAAAGTTGTGTAAAACTGAATTCCCATTGTCTTTTGCTATACTTGCACCAGACAGGGCTTCTATGAACTTTTTCTTTATCTTAGGTTAACTCTGTCCTTCCAGATCTCATAGTAAACTATTGGAGTAACCACTGATAATGTTATGCCTTGAATTCCACAAGTAGATGGTATACAAAATCTATCAGGACTCTTCAGAAAATATTCAATATTTGGTGTCTTCTATCTCAAGTGACAGAATGTTTTCCAAACTACAATTGTCATCTCTCATGTCAGATTCTAAGCTAATTTCACTTTTGTCCCTTTGATTTCTCTTTTTATCATAGCAACCTGAATCATTATTTTACAAGTTGGGTCAGGTCCTGCCATTGTTGTTTATGGAGTCCTTCAAAGACTCCCCACTTCCTTGACAGGAAAAACACTTTCTCTGATGTACAAAGCCATGCAAAAAATACTTTCCTGATGTCCTTTCCCCATTATTCTTTCTTTTGACCATTCTTCAGGAACACATACACCAGATTACGATTTTCTAAACAATATAAGAAGATATTCTGTAATGAACTTTATGTACACTTTTTCTGTTTCTAGGATAACTGATTCTCCATTGACTTCAGGTTTCCAATCAATTATTTATTTTATTCATGACAATTCAGAAAAATAAGGTTAAATTACCTTTCAGTCCTGTCTGTTGGTATATCATTCTGTTTCAGTTTTCTCTTGATCCCTTAAAATAGACATACTGTGTATTTTTCTTGTTCCATATGTGTTTCTACCTTCCTGGTTAGAATGTAAACTCAACCCAGTAAGAAATCTGTTTGTTTACTACTTTATCCACAATGCACTATTTTCATAGCTATTATATTTCTTTTTATGTTTTCTTCTAATTTGCTCCTATAAATGAAAGTTTCTATTTTTCCCTGCATATGGAATTTCTTATCACATAACGGCACCTTCAAGTACAATTTTTAATCAAGTCCTCCCTGACCATCAATTTCTTTGCCCTCTGAATGAAGACTCCAGGTTATTTGGGAATTAAGTAATTAAAATAACACCAGTTGCCAAATGTATTCCCTGGTGCCACTGCCCATCATCTCCTGCTGATTTATATTTTTAATTACTTTATGTTGGATTCTAAACTTAATGGAGAGATTTTTTTAACATTTTTTATTATTTCCGCTCATACAAACTTAATAGGTAGGCCAGTTCCCTCTCCCCCTCCTCTTCCCCCTGAACTCCCTGCTCCCCTTCTCTCCCTCCCCGTCTCCCAGTGCCTCCCCCCCAATTCCCAGAGAGTCCTTTATTGTGTATGCCTAACTCTCCTCTGGGCCCTCCTCCCCGATGACGTACAAGGACCCAGTGGCATTTCCCTGAACCCTTTCTCATGTTCCCCTTAAGCATAGGAACACTTATGTGGCTGTCAATCCCTTGCCTCCAAGGATCTTGGTGCCTTTAGCTGATGCTAGACTTTGTGAGGTCAATAGTGTGTTGGACATTGCGCAGGGCATTCAAAGTCCTATTGTGAATGCTTCAGTCCTAACTAGTGTAGAGAATCTTCAGATCATTGCTCTTCCCATCCATTTGCTCTTACAATCTTACCGCCCCCTCTTCCGCAAATGTCCCTGAGCTTCACGATGGGAGGAGATTAGGCTGGCTTAGTTCTATGCAGTTGATATAGAGTCTCTGAAGATCTGGATTGTGGTTTGTTGATTTTCTTTTGCAGTTTTGCTGCTCCTGCAATGACCTTCACTCCATCCTGATGGGCACTGTATGTCACCCCCTGGTCAGAGACAAAAACTGTTAAACTAGAGTCTTGTTATAATAGCACATTCAAGGGTAGATGTAATAAAAGCAGGAAACCTCGGTGAGGGAGGGGTTAGTCACCCATTTGCAAAATGATCACCTTTCATCTGCCAGACTATGTGCCCTCCCCTTCTGGTGACATCATATCCCCTCATTTGTACATGATCAGGAACGAACGTCTGTGAACTTAACCAGGTGTTACATTACTTACTTGCATTCCTTGGAGGCCGATTTTCTCTGCTGTAACATGGTCCCCTCTCTCCTTGTGTCTGGTGTGGCCCTCCAACCCCATCCCTCCTGTTCACAATCCTTGCAATTACTGTATTACATAGGTTTACCTTTGAGTGTCTCAATGTGGGCTGGGTGAGTTTGGTACTAGGAGCCACCTATTAGGGAGTACATACAGCGCTTAACTTTCTGGGATTGGGATACTTCACATAATATAATTGTTTCTAATGACATCCATTTCCCAGCAAATTCCAGTAATTCATCATTTTTGATAGCTGAGTCGTACTCCACTGTATAGATGTACCACGGTTTCCTTATCCACTCATCAAATGTTGGACATTTAGGTTGTTTCCATGACTTTGCTATTGTAAACAGTGCTGCTATGAACATGGTCATGCTTGTGCTATCGAGGCGAACCTCTGCTGCATGGGGGGTTATTCCCAAAAATGGAATAGCAGGGTCAAATGGCATTTCAGTCTTTAATTTCTTTAAGAATCTCCAGACGGCTCGCCAGAGTGGCTGTATGAGCCTGCATTCCCACCAGCAATGCAGCAGAGTTCCCCTCTCTCCACATCCTCTCAGCACTTGTTGTTGTTTGTATTGTGGATTTTTGCCATCCTGACCAGGGTGAGATGATATCTCAGGGAGGTTTTGATTTGCACTTCCCTTATGGCTAAAGAAGTGGAGCATTTTTTAAGATATTTGTTAGACATTTTAATTTCATCTCTGGTAAAATTTCTTTTAAGTTCCAGGGCCCATTTTTTAATTGGGCCATTAGTTTCCTTGGTGTTTAATTTTCTAAGTTTTTTGTGCACTCTGGACAGTAGAGCTCTATCAGATATGTGGTTAGTGAAGATTTTCTCCCATTCTATGGGTTGCCTTTGAGCTTGTGTGACAATCTCTTTATCTGAACAGAAGCTCTTTAATTTCACAAGATCCCAACTGTTGAGAGTTGGTAGCAGTGACTGTGCCATTGGATGTTTGTTTAGGAAATGTTGGCCTAGCCCAATCAGCTCAAGGGAGTTTCCTATCCTTTCAACTATGGTTGTTATAGACTCTGGCCTGATATCAAGGTACTTGATCCATTTTTAATTAAGTCTTGTACATGGTGACAAGTACGGGTCCAGCTTTAATCTTCTGCATGTGGAGATCCAGTTTTGCCAGCACGATTTGTTGAAGATGCTGTTCTTTTTCCATTGGATTCATTGGGCCCCTTTGTCAAAGATCAAATGGCTCTATTTTTGTGGGCTTATATCTGGGTCTTCAACCCTTATCCATTGATCCGTGTGTCTATTTTGGAGCCAATACCAGGCTGTTTTTATAACTATGGATTTTTAGTATAGACTAAGGTTTGGTATGGTAATACCTCCAGCAGTGTTTTTGTTACTCAGGATTGTCTTTGCTATCCTGGGTCTTTTGTGCCTCCATATGAATTTTGAGATTATTTGGTCAACTTCTTTGAAGAATTGCTTTGGGATTTTAATTGGTATAGCATTGAATCTGTATATTGCCTTTGGTAGGATGGTCATTTTTACAGTGTTGATTCTGCCAATCCAGGAACATGGGAGGTCTTTCCACCTTCTGGTGTCTTCTACAATTTCTTCCTTGAGGTTTTTAAAGTTTTCATTGTAAAGGTCTTTTACCTCCTTGGTTAGGTTTATACCAAGGTATTTCATTTTTTTAGGGGCTACAGTAAATGGGATTGTTTCTCTCAAGGCTTTTTCACTTCTTTCATTCTGGGCATATAGGAAGGCCTCTGATTTTTGCACATTTATTTTGTATCCTGCCACCCTGCTGAACTTCTCAATTAGTTCCAGGAGCTTACTGGTGGAGTTTTTGGGATCACTCAGGTATAAGATCATGTCATCTGCAAATAGGGATAGCTTGACTTCTTGCTTGCCAATTTGAATCCCTTTTATGTCCCTTTCTTCTCTTATGGCTTCAGCTAACACTTCAAGTACAATATTGAATAGAAGTGGTGAGAGTGGACAGCCTTATCTAGTTCCTGATCGAAGTGGGAATGCTTCCAATTGTTCCCCATTGAGCATAACCTTGCTGTGGGCTTGTTGTATACAGCTTTTATTATATTGATAAAGGTTCCTTCCATTCCTACTGACTCTAGCGTTTTGATCATAAAAGGCTGTTGGATCTTGTCAAAAGCTTTTTCTGCATCTATCGAGAGTATCATGTGGTCTTGGACTTTGGACTGGTTTACATGATGAATTACATTTATTGATTTGCGTATGTTGAACCAACCTTTTGTGCCTGGGATGAAGCCTACTTGGTCCCTGTCAATGATCTTTTTGATATGTTTTTGAATCCGTTTTGCTAATACTTTGTTGAGAATCTTTGCGTCTGTGTTCATCAGAGAGATCGGCCTATAGTTTTCTTTTTTAAGTGAATCTTTATTAGGTTTTGCGATGAAGATGGTATTAGCTTCATAGAAGGAATTTGGTAGTGTCCTTTGCTATTTGATGGAACTGTTTAAGAAGTATTGGTGTTATTAACTCCTAAATGTCTGGTAGAATTCTGTGCTGAATCCATCTGGTCCAGGACATTTTTTGGTGGGAAGATTTGAGATTACTTCTTCAATTTCCTTATATGTTATAGGGCTATTTAAGTAATTCACAACTTCCTGATTCAATTTAGGTAAGTTGTGTTTACTTAGAAATTCATCCATCTCTTTTGTGTTTTCAAACTTCACAGAGTGTAAGTTTCTGAAATATGATGTTATAATTCTCTGGATTTCTTGGGTATCAGTAGTGATAACTCCATGCTAATTTCTAATTTTGTAATTTAGGTTTTCTCTCTCTTGCTTTTGGTTAATTTAGCTAGGGGTGTGTCAATCTTATTGATTTTTTCAAAGAACCAGGTTTTTGACTGGTTGATTTTTTCTATCATTTTCTTAGTCTCGATTTCAGATATTTCTCCCCTTATTTTGCTAATCTCCTCTCTTCTACTACTTTTGGGATCAGATTGCTCAAGTGTCTCTAAAGCCTTAAGCTGCATCGTTAAGTTATTTATTTCTGATGTTTCCATTTTTTTGATGTAGGCATTAAGAGCAATGAACTTACCTCTTAGAAGAGCTTTCACTGTGTCCCAGAGATTTTGGTAAGTTGTATTTTCATTATCGTTGACTTTCAGGAAATGTTGAATTTCCTTTTTAATTTCTTCCTGGATCCAGTTCTCATTCAGCATCATATTGTTAAGTTTCCAACAGGTAGTGTATGTTCTCTTGTTTGTTGTGTTGCGGATGTCCAACTTTAGGCCATGGTGGTCTGATAGGGCTCAGGTTAGAATTTCAACATTTTTGTATATGTGTAAATTCGTTGTGTGGCACAATATGTGATCTATTTTAGAAAAAGTTCCGTGTGCTGCTGAGAAAAATGTGTATTCTTTCCTGCGCGGGTGAAAAGTTCGATAGAGATCTGTAAGGTCCATTTCTTTCAGGGTTTGATTAAGTTCCAAAGTGTCTCTGTTAAGCTTTTGACCTGTTGATCTATCCCATGTTGAGAAGGAAGTGTGAAGTCCCCAAGAATTATCATTTGGGGGTTGATTTCTTGCTTTAGACGCTGTAGGGTTTTCTTAATGAATGTGGAGGGGCCCGTATTGGGTGCATAAATGTTCAGTATTGTGAAGTCTTCCTGGTGAATTGTTCCTGTGACTAAAATGTAGTATCCATCTGTGTCTCTTATGATTTTCTTTGGTTTGAAGTCCACTTTGTCTGAAAGCATAATTGCTACCCCTGCCTGTTTCCTGGTTCCATTAGCTTGCAAGATTTTGGACCAGCCTTTCATTCTTAGGATGTGCCTATCTTTTGTGGTGAGATGAGTTTCCTGAAGGCAGCAGATTGTTGGATTGAGGTTTTTAATCCAAGTTTGTAATCTGTGTCTCTTAATCAGCGAGTTAATACCATTTACATTTAATGTTATAATGGAGAAATTATTTTTAATTCTGGACATTTTTTATGTTTAGTAGACTTTGTAAGCATGTTGTTTGATATTAATGTTTTAGTGGTATTATACTTCCCTTCTGTCCTCCTGGATATGCTTGTTCTTTTCTTCAAGCTTGAGTGTCATTTCTAGGATTTTTGAAGGCCTGGTTTGGTAGACATGTATCCCCTCAAGTTGCCTTTGTGCTGGAAAACTTTTCTTTCTCCCTCAATCATGACAGTTTTGCTGGGTATATCAGTCTGGGTTGGCATTTTTGCTCATTTAATACTTGAAGTATGTCTCTCCAAGCTCTTTTTGCTTTTACTGTTTCCATTGAGTAGTCATTTTTTATTCTAATAGGTTTACCTTTAAAAGTGAGTTGCTTTTTTTTCTCTTGAAGCTCTCAAGCACCTTTTCTTTGTGTTCAATGTGGAGTGTTTAGACTATTATTTGCTGTGGCAATTTTGTATTTTGGTCATATCTGTTTGGAGTGCGAAATGCCTCTTGTATTTGGACAGGCCTCTCATTCTTTAGTTGTGGGAAGTTTTCGTTTATGATTAATTGAAATATTTCCTCAGGTGTGGTATTTTGGGATTCTTATTCTGGTATTCCATGAATGCGCATGTTAGGCTTCTTCAGGGTGTCCCATATCTCTTGAATGTTCCTCTCAAGTATCTTTTTGGCTTTAACAATCTCTTCCATTGAGCTGGTTAATTCTCCCACTTTGTCTTCAAGATCTGAAATTCTCTTTTCTGCCTCATTTGTTCTGCTGGTAAGACTTTCTGTTGAGTTTTGGGTTGAAGATAACTTGTCTTTTAGTTCAATTTTAAAATCTGCCTGAGACTGTTTTAATTGCTCTATGTCTATTTTTGTTTCTTGAACTGTTTTTCTCAACTCCTCCAGGTGCCTGTTGTGTTCCTGTTCGAAGTGGTTGATGTGGTTGTTTAACTCTTCTTGGATTTCCTCTTTCATAGTATTAATCATGGTAATGATCATACTCTGAAAGTCGTTATGTTGGGTCTAGCTTTCATGGTTATTTTCTGTGGATTTGTTCTGGTCGGAATCCCTCATTATGGGACTGATTCTTTCGGCAGGAGATTGGTCTTCTTTAGTTTTGTTTCTCGTGGATCTGCACTTTGACTTGTACATTGTTGTTTTATTTTTTAGGACCTTTCAGTTTCTGTGTGTTTGTCACTGAATCGACGTAGTTGGTATTGTTACGCTTGCCAGTTATTACTAGTACTTGCCTTGGATTGGGTATGTTTGTGTATTGTTATCGTTATATCCTAGATGAGGCTACTAGGCTGTTAGTACATCAGTTAAGTCAGGTTATGTTACCAGGGGGTGAATATTAGTTTGGTAGTGCACTTTTACGATTTAGTATCTTGGTGAAATGTGGGAGTGAGTGGTGTACTCCCTGGAGTTGTATGTTGTGGGGTGGCTGTATGAGAAAGTTGATCTACAGCATTGTTACTTTAAAGGATTAGTAAGGTGAAAAGAAAAAGTTTACTTATCTTTGTGTTGGATGAGAAGAATCTTGCTCAAGTGATATACTGATTGTAGTGGAGTCCAGATATATGGCCTGTGTTACCTTTGTTCCTTAGAATTTTGCTTGAGTTTCCTTTGGGCTCTATTGAATTCTGAGTAGCAGTGTGTCTTCTGTGGACCATGTGCATAGTTCCCTCGGGCAGCTGGAGGGGGCGGGGCATCGTGGTGAGGGGCGGTGCAGAGGGGGCTGGAGTCCTCCGGGCCGCGTGGCACAGGCCAAGCCGAAGTCGGCCTGGGTGCTCGCTGCCGGGACGCGTGGGGTTCTGGGGTGGTAAGGCTGAGATTTTTTTAAAAACAATTTTGTATAGGGAACATCTTAGAACACCTTTATTAATTTAGTAAATTAAGTCATGATATTTCAGATTTAGCATATTGAATGAATAGCTCCAATATAGAAAATAAATAATATTAATGATATTTACTTGTTTTTCCAAACATACTAGTGAATTTAAATGGTGAAAATTCTATATGATGTGAATAAGTGTAAGGATCAAAATAACTAATATTAAAATTACTTTAAATGTTATAAGGCACATAAATAGAGTTAGGTAATTAATAATAGTTGAGTATGTACATGATTTATTAAGTATTTCAACTTTGACTTTAAAATTAGAAGGATTTATTTGCTTTGTACTGAAATTGCTCTTTTGATGTGTCCTGAAACAAATCTATGTTTTATCTATCAAACCTAAACTGATGAGAAATCCGCACTCATGATGAAGTCATAGTTTATTGCATGATAATTTTTAATGGAGATAGCTTAAGGGATATTACAGGGTATTAGTAGACATACTTTCTTCACTTTTGATGAAATAAAAAATCCATTTGATATAAAACGTCAATCATAAAACCTTTGGGCTATGAGAGCTCTCTAGAGACAAATGAGCCCATTATCTCACTTCTCAAGGGAATTCCAGTTCAAGTTGAAACTAAATGAAGAAGTTTGTCTGAGGCACTGGAAAAAGAAAACATGTCTCCCATAATAGCTTACTTAATCAGAATATGTGAGTGATAGGAAAATGTTCTCATAAAACTTCAATATGCTTACAGTTTTGGCCATCTTGACTATCTTTGTAATTCTCTTAAATTTTTGAAAATTGTCATGCTTATGAAGTTATCCTTAAAAGCATGCACTCAGAAGATATGCTTCTTTAATTGAATTCTCACTCTTTTACTTAACAGCTTTGTATTAAGCAAGTTATACATCTTTTCTGTGCCTGAACTACTCTATTAGTAAGTAAGCATGTGCTATAGTTTGGATCTTAGATTTTATTGCCCCAGAATTATACAGTTATGGTTGAGTAATATTGGAAGATACCATAAACTTTAAGATGGAGACTTTATTGAAAGGTTTTGGAGTCATTTGACATGGCTATAAAGATGGTTGTGAGGTTCTGATCTATTTCATCTTGGTTTTTTTTGCTTGAAATTATGAGTTGAATAATTTTATACCACACAGTTCCATTGTGATGTGTTGCCTTCCCTTAGCATAAAAACAACAGATCCAAATGACAATGGATCTAAATTTCTGATATATATATATATATATATATATATACATTTCTAAATATACCATCTTTCTTTTTACTTCTGTTATCTATTTGTTGCAATAAAGTAAATCTTTATAGTGTCAAACTAATAAACGTGTTGTAAATACAGCATAGATAAATACTTGTACCACACGATGAATATAATAATTTTTTCAGGTAGTTAATTGTAAATAAAGCTGACTTTTAAAATGAGCAAAAAAATTAAGCAAAAAGATGGCTCCATGGTTAATTTTCTGTCTCGCAAGCAGAAGGTCCTGTTTGGATCCCGGATCCCATGTAAAAACACTCTGGAAGAAGTGGTGGTGGTCTCTATTTCTACTCCCAGAAGGTTGAGCCTAGGAAACTCCAGAGCAAGCCAAGAAGAGGTAGCACAATCCAGGGTGATTCCCAAAGTCTCCCTTGGACCACCACAGGCACTCACAGTACCCTCTGATACTCACAGAAACACACACAGAAAACATTCAGTGACACACACACACATAAAAATAAAAGAATAAAAACAAAGCAAAATATTCAATAAGAGCAATGCAGATTTTATTTACTTACTCAGGCAAGATCTTTTGGTTATCTACTACATATTTACTAAGTACTTTGAATGAGTCAACTTAGTTAATCTTTGCAAAGCCTAAAAATGTCTATGATGTATCAATATATAAAACTATACATTTGCTTGGCAGCAAATCCTAAATAATCATTTCTTGTCATGAAATGCAATTTTGTGAAACTGTAAAGGTACCTATGGCTTTCTTAATTTCATACTTTATAACAAAAATTTGATCATTTTATAAAAAGCTAATTTGTTTGTAGACATCTTCCATGAAATAGCTATCTGAATCTTTTTAAGAATTTAAGAATTGTTATCTAGGAAGATAGTATTTTAATTTTATATTTAGTAAATTTCCCTAGATGCCTACTTTTCATATTGAAGGAAATAAAATAGAGAGCAATTTTGTAGAGTTCACAATCATATTTGATGAAAAAGGCAAAAAACAATCTAATGAACAATGGTTCAATGAACAAATGGCTAGCCCAAATGAGATAAACAATCATCACCTAATTCATATACTGAAATATGTGATAATAAAACTAAATATAGATATGCAAACAGAAAATATTTAAATAATATTCAATGAAAAATAAAATGTAGAATATGTGCAATTGTATTCAATAAAATTTAAAATGCTGTTAAAGCAATCAGATGGGAATGCACACAAATTTCAGGAAACGAAATTAGTAATGGAATGCTTAACAGAAACTCAGGACTGTGGTGTTTCCTGGACTGCAGTAGAAAGGATAAGATTTAGAATGCAGACACTGTGGAGTATAATGCACTGCTAATTCTTTGTTTATTTTAATCAATAATGGGTGCATTATCTATATATCCAGGTTGTCTTCAAGGTATGTATGATATAATACATATGCATATATACATACATGATGTGTACGTTTTATGCCTGGGATAGTTATATGTTGAAAATAATGTCTTTGGAACTTACAAAGAAGAATGGCCAACATTGGCAAAAGTATGACTTGCTTAAAGAAAAGAAGTAAGACCTGAAAGTAGATGAGAGACTGACTAGAAAGAAGAAAGTATGAAAAGGGGCAGGATGAGGATATGAGATTGGGTATTAGGGACTGAAAAAATATAAATTCATTGTACTTAGAAAGGAAATAGCCAAAGGAAAAAATGCATTAAAAAGTATTGAAGTAAATCAGACCAATACAATCTCCCCTTGCTAAGACTTTGGGGATCTCACAGAAGACGGGACTCTGAGAATGTAAGAACTTAAAGACGGGAAGGTTCACCTTTGGACAAGGCATTCCACTCAAGGTAGAACTGCTACATCTAGGAAGTCGGTACAGTGAGGCTTGTCCTATCAGAACTGCATAACATACCACAGAACATTGAGAAACTCAAGAGAGATAATATACAGCGGAAACCTTGGGGACTGAAATGGGATGAGTGAAGGGAAATGTCCCTATCAGTGGGGTGGCCCAAGGAAAGGCAACTTGGTGTGCCACAAAGGCCTAAACCCCCACAGGAGTAAATGGGCCAGGGGCAACCCTGGGATACATAGAAGCACACAGGCAGTAAGATGGGCTTGATGGAGGGATAGAGAGATGATGGAAGGAAGCAGGGATAAGTACTCAATATTCTTGTAAAAGTAGAAATCCTTTTTTAAAAAGTAGACAAGCCAGAGGGAGCCCAGGGTTCACAAAAGTGGACTGGCGGGAGAGTGGAAGGGAATGGGAGATGGAGGGAAGTGGGGATGAGTACTCAATATGCTTGTAAAACTAGAAAAATAAAATAAATAAAGGGAAAAAAGTAAAGAAATGCATTTAGCACACTAACTAGATACAAAAGTGATCAGTGAGTGACTGTTTCATACGAAACACCAAAATAGATTTCAGACAGGATAACATTTAAGTATTAAGAAGATTATAATGGTGAAGTAATTAGGAGTTTGTCATCTCAAGATCCAAATAATATATAAGGGAATCCATCACCATCAATACATTAAAAATCCGGAGACCAGCCTGCTAGTATGAAACATCATGGATATTTAAAGTTGCCTGCCACTGTGTTATTCTGCAGATACACAGTTCTGTTTCGTGTATAACAAGCTTACTTGTGCTCAAGGAACCTTCATGAATTCATAAGTGTATAATTTTAAACAGAATATTTTTCTACCCTCCTGCGCCCGCCTTTGTCCACCCAACCCCGCAGCCCGCTCCCCGCTCCACCAGGCCCCCAGGTGAGTCCCCCGCCCAGGTCACCCCTCGTCCCAGCGGCACCTAGGCTGCCTCGGGCTTTGGCCTGAGCCATGCCCCAGGACCCCGGGACCCCTTCTCCCACCTGCGCCCCCATTGTCCCCCTGACCATGCCTCCCGCTCCCTGCTCCCCCAGGCACCCAGGTGAGTCCCCGCCCAGCCACGCCCAGGTGGTCCCTTGTCCAGTTTTGGCCTGGGCCACGCCCCAGGCCCCAGGCCCTTTTCTCCCTCCCCCCTGCCGGTCCACCCAACTGGACAAGATGTGCTCCCTTTCCTCCATCACTGGAGCTTGGGTGGGGCACTAAGCCAAGTCCCAAGTCCAGGGTGAAGAATTCTGCCATCAACATCAGCCCCTCTGACTCTCTGGCCCACCGGGGATCCATGCACATGGTCTAGAGAAGACACACTGCTACTCAGAATTCAATAGAGTCCAAAGAAAACTCAAGCAAAGTTCTAAGGGTCAAAGGCCATACATCTGTAAAACTCTACAATCATCCTATCACATGGGAGAGATTCTTCACATCCAGCCCAAAGATAAGTAAACCTCCTTTTTTTTCACCTTACTGTTCCTTTCTAATATTAATCACTATAGATTAACTTTTCCATAAAACCACCCCAAAAACACAACTCCAGGGTTCATACCACTCACCCTCACATATCACCAAGATACTACATCGTAAAAGTGCACTATCATACTAATATTCACTCCTTGTCTACTTAACCTGACTTAATTGATGTACTAACAACCTAATAGCCTCAACTAGGAAATAACAATAATAAAAGACAAACATACCCAACCCCAAGGCAAGCACTAGTAATAACTGCCCAAGTATAAGAATAACAACTAAATCAGTCGAAAACACACAGAAACTGAAAAGCCCTAGAAGACAAAACAACAATGCCCAAGTCAAAGTGCAGATCCATGAGAAACAAAACCCAAGAAGACCAATCTCCCACTGAAAGAGTTAACCCCTTAATGATGGATTCCAACCCGAACAAATTCACAGAAAACAGCCAAGAAAGCCAGACCCAAGACAACGACTTTCAAAGCATGATCATTACCATGATTAATACTATGAAAGAGGAAATCCAAGAGGAGTTAAATAACAGAATCAACTACTTTGAACAGAAACACAACAGGCATTTGGAGGAGTTGAGAAAAACAGTTCAAGAAACAAAAATAGACATAGAGCAGTTAAAACAGACTCAAGCAGTGTTTAAAATTGAACTAAAAGACAAGTTATCTTCAACCCAAAGCTCAAAAGAGAGTCTTTTCTTAAAATTTTTTATTATTTATTCAATTGTGAGTGTATGTGTGTGTGTGTGTGTGTGTGTGTAGAACCACGGGCGAATTCGGGAACCAACATGGACCGCCTCCACCTCCTCCTTGCTTACTCTGCCCGGGGATTCACAGGCTCCACCCTACCAGGACCAGAAACTCAGGCCGCCCCCGCTTCCGCCCAGCATCTATACGTGGGGTCTAGGATCCCAACTCAGGACTTTCCGCCTGCAAGGCAGAGGCTTAACCTCTGAGCCACCTCTCCAGCCCCTCAAAAGAGAGTCTTATCAGCAGAACTAACGAAGCAGAAAATAGAATATCAGATCTTGAAGACAAAGTGGGAGAATTAACCAGCTCAATGGAAGAGATTGTTAAAGCCAAAAAGATACTTGAGAGGAACATTCAAGAGATATGGGACACCCTGAAGAAGCATAACATGCGCATTCATGGAATATCAGAGCAAGAATCTCAAAATACCACACCTGAAGAAATTTTTCTAATTATCATAAATGAAAACTTCCCTCAACTGAAGAATGAGAGGGCCATCCAAATACAAGAGGCATTTCACACTCCAAACAGATATGACCAAAATAGAAAATCTCCACAGCAAATAATAGTTAAAACACTCCACATTCAAGACAAAAAAAAAAAAAAGGTGATGAGAGCTTTAAGAAAAAAAAAGCAAGTCACTTTTAAAGGGAAACCTATTAAAATAACAAATGACTTCTCAATGGAAACAGTAAAAGCAAGAAGATCTTGGAGAGACGTACTTCAAGTATTAAATGAGCAAAAATGCCAACCCAGACTGATATACCCGGCAAAACTGTCATGATTGAGGGAGATAGAAAAATTTTCCAGCACAAAGACAACTTGAAGGGATACATGTCTACCAAACCATGCTTTCAAAAAATGCTAGAAACGACAGACAAACAAAAGAACAAGCATATCCAGGAGGACAGAAGAGAAGTATAATACCACAAAAATATAAATGTAAAACAATAAGCTTACAAAATCCACTAAACATAAAAAATGTCCAGAATTAAAAAGAATTTCTCCATTATAACATTAAATGTCAATGGTCTTAACTCACCAATTAAGAGATACAGATTACAAACTTGGATTAAAAATCACAACCCATCAATCTGCTGCCTTCAGGAAACTCATATCACCACAAAAGATAGGCACATCCTAAAAGTGAAAGGCTGGTCCAAAATTCTGCAAGCCAATGGAACTAGGAAACAGGCAGGGGTAACTAGGAAAACGATAGAGAAAATCAACCAGTCAAGAAGCTGGTTCTTTGAAAAAATGCTGGCAGACAACGTAGACTTCAAACCCCCAAAAATCATAAGAGACACAGATGGATACTACATTTTAGTCACAGGTACAATTCACCAGGAAGACTTCACAATACTAAACATATATGCACCCAATATGGGCGCTTCCACATTCATTGAGAAAATCCTACAGCGTCTAAAGGCAGAAATCAACCCCCAAATGATAATTCCTGGGGATTTCAATACCACCCTCTCAACATGGGATAGATCAACAGGTCAAAAGCTTAACAGGGACACTTTAGAATTTAATCAAACACTTAAAAAAATGGGCCTTACATAACTCTATCGAACTTTTCATCCACGTACCAAAGAATACACATTTTTCTCAGCAGCACATGGAACTTTCTCTAAAATAGATCACATATTGAGCCACAAATGAATCTCCACATATACAGGAAAGTTGGAATTCTAGCCTGTGCCCTATCAGACCAACACGGCCTAAAACTGGACATACACAACACAACAAAAGACAGAAAATACATTAACTTCTGAAAACTTAACACTATGATGCTGAATGAAAACTGGATTCAGGAAGAAATTAAAAAGTAAATTCAAGATTTCCTGAAAGTGAATGATAATGAAAATACAACTTACCAAAATCTCTGGGACACAATGAAAGCTTTCCTAAGAGGTAAGTTCATAGCTCTTAATGCCTACATCAAAAAAATGGAAACATCGGAAATAAACAACAATGCAGCTTAAAGCTTTAGAAAAACTACAGAAATCTAATCCCAAAAGCAGTAGAAGAGAGGAGATTAGCAAATTAAGGGGAGAAATATCTGAAATCGAGATTAGGAAAACAATAGACAAAATCAACCAGTCAAAAAGCTGGTTCTTTGAAAAAAAATCAATAAGATTAATACACCCCTAGCTAAAATAACCAAAAGCTAGAGAGAGAAAAGGCAAATTAATAAAATTAAAATGAAAATGGAGTTATCACTACTGATACCCAAGAAATCCAGAGAATTATAACATCATATTTCAAAAACTTGTACTCTGTGAAATATGACAACAAAAAAGAGATGGATGAATTCCTAAGTAAACACAACTTACCCAAATTGAATCAGGAAGTTATAAATTATTTAAATAGTCCTATAATATATAAGGAAATTGAGGAAGTAATCTCGAATCTTCCCACCAAAAAATGTCCTGAACCAGATGGATTCAGCATAGAGTTCTACCAGACATTTAAGGTGTTAATAACACCAATACTCCTTAAACCATTCCAACAAATAGCAAAAGAAGGAACACTACCAAGTTCCTTCTATGAAGGTAATATTGTTTTAATTACAAAACCTAATAAAGTTACACTTAAAAAAGAAAACTATAGGCCTATCTCTCTGATGAACAGAGATGCAAAGATTCTCAACAAAGTCATAGCAAATATCAAAAAGATCATTCACTGGGACCAAGTAGGCTTTATCCCAGGCACACAAGGTTGTTTCAACATATGCAAATCAATAAATGTAATTCATAATATAAATCAGTCCAAAGCCGAAGACCACATGATACTCTCAGTAGATGCAGAAAAAGCTTTTGACAAGATCCAACAGCCTTTTATGATCAAAACGCTAGAGACAGTGGGAATGGAAGGAACCTTTATCAATATAATAAAAGCAGTATACAACAAGCATACAGCAAGGATAATATTCAATGGGGAAAAACTGGAAGCATTCCCACTTCGATCAGTAACTAGACAAGGCTGTCCACTCTCACCGCTTCTATTCAATATTGTACTTGAAGTCTTAGCTGAAGCCATAAGAAAAGAAAGGGACATAAAAGGGAATCAAATCGGCAAGGAAGAAGTCAAGCTATCCCTATTTGCAGATGAGATGATCTTATACCTGAGTGATCCCAAAAACTCCACCAGGAAGCTCCTGGAACTAATTGAGAAGTTCAGCAGGGTAGCAGGATACAAAACAAATGTACAAAAATCAGTGGCTTTCCTATATGCCCAGAATGAAATAAGTGAAAAAGCCCTGAGAGAAACAATTCCATTTATTATAGCCCCTAAAAAAATTAAATACCTTGGTATAAACCTAACCAAGGAGGTAAAAGACATTTACAATGAAAACTTTAAAACCCTCAAGAAAGAAATTGCAGAAGACACCACAAGGTGGAAGGACCTCCCGTATTCCTAGATTGGTAGAATCAACATCGTAAAAATGACCATCCTACCAAAGGCAATATACAGATTCAATGCTATTCCAATCAAAATCCCAAAGCAATTCTTTAAAGAAGTTGACCAAACAATCTAAAAATTCATATGGAGGCACCAAAACCCAGGATAGCAAAAACAATTCTGAGTAACAAAAACACTGCTGGAGGTATTACCATACCAAATCTTAGTCTATACTACAAATCCATAGTTGTAAAAACAGCCTGGTACTGGCTCCAAAATAGACACATAGATCAATGGATAAGGCTTGAAGACCCAGATATAAGCCCACAAAACTAAAGCCATTTGGTCTTTGACAAAGGGGCCCAAAAAATCCAATGGAAAAAGCACAGTATCTTCAAGAAATGGTGCTGGCAAAACTGGATCTCCACATGTAGAAGATTAAAACTGGACCTGTACTTGCCACCTTGTACAAGATTTAATTCCAAGTGGATCAAGGACCTTGATTTAAGGCCAGAATCTATAAAAACCATAGTTGAAAGGGTAGGGAACCCCCTCGAGCTGATTGGGCTAAGCCAACATTTCCTAAACAGACATCCAATGGCACAGTCACTGCTACCAACTCTCAACAGTTGGGATCTTTTGAAATTAAAGAGCTTCTGTTCAGATAAAGATTGTAACACGAGCTCAAAGGCAACCCACAGAATGAGAGAAAATCTTCACTAACCACATATCTAATAGAGCTCTATTATCCAGAGTGCACAAAGAACTTAGAAAACTAAACACCAAGGAAACTAATGGCCCAATTAAAAAATAGGCCCTGGAACTTAAAAGAAATTTTACCAGGGATGAAATTAAAATGTCTAACAAATATCTTAAAAAATGCTCCACTTCCTTAGCCATCAGGGAAATGCAAATCAAAACTTCCCTGAGATATCATGTCACCCCGGACAGGATGGCAAAACTCCACAATACAAACAACACCAAATGCTGGAGAGGATGTGGAGAGAGGGGAACTCTCTTACATTGCTAATGGGAATGCAGGCTCATACAGCCACTCTGGCAAGCCGTCTGGTGTTTCTTAAAGAAATTAGAGATTGAAAAGCCATATGGCCCTGCGATTCCACTTTTGGGAATAACCCCCCAATGCAGCAGAGGTTCACCTCAATAGCACAAGTTTGACCATGTTCATAGCAGCACTGTTTACAATAGCAAAGTCATGGAATCAACCCAAATGTACAACAGTTAATGAGTGGATAAGGAAATGTGGTACATCTATACAATGGAGTACTACTCAGCCATAAAAAATGATGAAGTACTAGAATTTGCCAGGAAATGGATGCCATTAAAGACAATTATATTGAGTGAAGTATCCCAGACACAGAAAATTAAGTGCCATATGTACTCCCTAATAGGTGGCTCCTAGTACCAAACCCTCCCAGCCCACCTAGACACACTCGATGATAAATCTCTGTAATACAGTAATTTCAAGGAGTATGAATAAGCGGGATGGGGTAGGAGGGCCACATCAGAAACAAGGAGAGAGGGGACCATGTAACAGCAGAGAAAATGGGCCTCCATCAAGGACTGCAAGTAAGCACTGACACATCTGGTTAAGTTCACACACTTTTTGTTCCTGATCATCTACAACTGAAGGGGTATGATCTCACCAGAAGGGGAGGGCATATAGTCTGGCAGATAATAAGTAATCATTTTGCAAATGGGTGATTGACCCCTCCCTCACTGTGGTTTCCTACTTTTATTGCATCTACATTTGAATATACTCTTATAACAAGACTCTAGTTTAACAGTTTTTTATCTCTGGCCAGGGGGTGACATCCAATACCCATCAGGATGGAGTGAAGGGCATTGCAGGAGCAGCAAAACTGCAAAAGAAAATCAACAAACCACAATCCAGAACTTCAGAGACTCTATATCAACCACCTAGAACTAGGCCAGCCTAATCTCTCCCCATCCTGAAGCTCAGGGACATTTGCGGAAGAAGGGGCGGTAAGAGTGTAAGAGTACAAGGATGGGAGGAGCAATGATATGCAAGATATTCCACACAAGTTAGGTCTGAAGCAATCATAATTGGACTTTACATGCTCTGCGCAATGTCCAACACACTATTGTCCCCACAAAGTTTAGCATTTGCTAAAAGCACCAAGATCCTTGGAGGCAAGGGATTGACAGCCAAAATAGTGTTCCTGTGCTTATGGGGAACACAGGAAAGGGTTCAGGGAATTGCCACTAGTTCCTTATATGTCATTGGAGAGGAGGACCCAGAGGACAGTCAGGCATGCACATTAAAGGATTCTCTGGGGATTGGGGGAGGGGAGGCACTGAGGGGTGGAGAGGGAGGGGTGAAGGGAGGGCGAGCAGAGGGGTGGAGGGAGGAGGAGGGAGAGAGGGAACTGGTGTACCTATTAAGTTTGTATGAGCAGAGATAATAAAAAATGTTAAAAAAAAGAATATTTTTCTATGCAAGATCCAAAAATATCACCCAAAGAATAGCTGATACATACAAGATGCTTATACTGACTGTTTCAAATTTTATGTTACTTGGTTAAACTAAACACAGTATAGAATTTTTTCCAGGACTAATTTTAAATGCATACCCTTAAAGAATTCTGAACTATCACACAACTAATGTAAACTGCCAATTTAAGGCAACAAGGGAATTGAAGTAAATTTGAGTTAGTTATCACATGTAGAACATGTACCTTTGATCTGTATTGGTTCTCTTGCACCCCCCATTTTCTCTCTCCCAGCAATTTTATATTTAAAATAAGAGAAATGTTTCTGTCCCAACTAACACAGTCAGTCCTGTTAAAATATGTGATATTTATGTAAAATACTATGGTTATTCTCACAAGGATAATGTGTTATGTATAGTTCTACATCCTTGTATGACTCAACATGAAGGAAATAATTTCCAAGAGTAGAAGTAAGGGAGCCTCAGGCCACAGTAAATATGGACATAAGCAAGTATATGTTCACACAACATGTCAAAATGCTCATGATCTTCCTTTAACTTCTCTCAAAACAATAGTATAACAGTCATCCCTCCTATTTTCCAGAAGTCTTCTGATTAATGTGTAAATATTAGAATTTGCGGAAAAATCAGTGTTGGGTTTTATTTATTGCATTCAATACAAGTTTGAAATGTTCCCTCATGGGCTCATTAAATTTATCTGAAACTGCTTTCTGAATCTTTTTATTGAAATATTTACATTTCAAAGGGAGGTAGAGTGAAGGGAAACAGCCAACTTACTGAGTAGCAAAGTCCATTCCTGTATAATTCAGTGAAAATTTGAGAATCATTTGTTTCCTAAAACCTTCATGATTTTGAGAATGTGGTGTTATGATGCAAGATAACCTGCCCACATAGGTGTTTCCAACACCAAAATTTTCCTGGAAATTATTAGGCAGCTCTCTCAGTAAAAATTCTAAGAAATGGCGATTGTGAGATTGGCAGATTGTGATCACGTATCATTTTAGATCTTAACTGTTTCCACTGGCAAGAAAATTGTTGGGCCTCCAAGCCTGAGGCCTGCTGGAAATTCCTAAAACTGGCTGGAGTTTCAGGACCTGTCCTTGAGTTCTAAAACTTATCTCTGACTCCCTCCTTCCCTCTCTGATGTAGTGCTGCTGTAACCTCCCCTCACTGACCTGGACACATCCCTTTGGCTGCCTTTCTCCTTCACCACCCCTCACGCCACCTTGTTCTCCTCCTCCCAACAGGACCCTATATATACTCAATATATACTTCAATAAAGTTGAGTTCCTGCTTGACAGATCTCCCGGCCTGGTGTGTTTCTCCCCGGTGGTGAGGGGGATCCGGGCCACGACACTCATCACCCGCCCAGCACCGAGGGATATTTGGCTGGACCAGAATCCCTCAATCGCACTAGCTGCAGGGCCATCCTACCCCTCTGCAGACTGGTGCCCCGTGTGAGGTGAACCTCAACTCGCTGGTGGACAGTCAGTCTTTCGGGTGAGTGTACCCCCATAAATTATGGGGAAGTCCTCATCCCAGGCTAATCCAGCCCAGGACTCCTTATGGGTACTCTTAAAGAGCCGAGGTTTAAACCTCACTGACAATCAGGCACAGCAATCATGGTCCTGCTTGCTTAAAGTGGCTTCTTGGCTGCCTGAGAGTTATCTCTTTGACTGGGACAAGTGGGATAGAATAGAGAATTTGATTAGGAGAGCTCAAATAGAGAAAGGGGAAATTCCTCCTTTGGGGGTTGTCCCAGCTGTTTCTGCCTTAAAGGGCTGTTTTCCACCCAGACCCCCGAGAGAGAAGAAGGAAGCTCGGACCCCTAGTGAGAACAAAGATGACACAGAAACAAAGCCTAAGCTCAATTCTAGCCCGAGCTCTCCCGGCAGATCTGACTCTCTTTACCCCTTCCTAGATCCTTTCGAAAGCGCTCCCTGACCCTCAGAAGGAACACCTCCTTCAGACCCTGCACCTCCCTCCTTAACTAATCCTGTTTATCACCCCTCTGTGCCTCTGTCCTCACCTCCCTCTGTGCATCAAAAGGCAGAGCTCTTTCCTGTTATTAACCCGGGTGTCTTTGTCTCATCTGTTTTACTGTGATTGTTGTTCTCATTGTCCTTGTTAGTGGACTGATGCCTTTCTTCCTCCTTGACTCGTCTTAACATGAGACAGACTTAGATGACTCTTTTATAGCTTATGACAGACCACTTTTGGGGAGTTTAGGGAAAGAACTCAAAATCTAAGTGTTGAAATTAAGAAAAGAAAATTCATCACTCCCTGTTCTGATGAATGGCTCACTTTCAAGGCCAGCAGATGTATGTTTTAAACTGTCTTCTTTTTAATTTACCTAATAACACCTCTATTTTAATTTCTAAAGCAGGAAAGAAAGCCTCTGCCTCCCTGTACTGAAGTGACCAGAAGAACTGTCTGTCGTTTTTTGTGCTGTGTCTATGGTGATCTCATTTTAAGAGTTACTTTAAGTGTTTTGACTTGCTTACTTATCTGGATTTCCCATAATATGTGTGTTTTATGTTTTAAAATAACAAAGCTATGGCCACTTCAAAATTATTGCGTGCTTATAATCACATTTTGGTTTTTGACTCTTTTTTTATTATTTGGCATGCTCAATTTAAATGCATATGCACACTTAAAAATAAATTATTTTGATAACATTAAAAGGCCTGAGTACGTACTGACTAAAATATTTTGTTTTATCTTGATTTTTATGAAGCTTCACAAAAGGTGGTATTGTGTTTTTACATAGGATCTGATAAGATCATTTTTGTAATTCCTTTAAAAGTTTGTTTTCCCATGTGTAATACCAACATATCTAGCAACCAGAAAGAAAAACTGATCTCTGGGAAATTCATTGGAATTTCTTCATTCTCCTGGTATGTATGAGCTCCCTTCCTTGGGGACAAGTCTGCTTTCTAATTCCAGGTGTACTCCTGTGTTTTGCTACAATCTTGCTAACTTAATTTGGATATAATGTTCTTTTTAAGATGAGGTCTACTGTTACTGCCTCTTTTAAAGGACATTTCTTAAAGGATAAACAACAGGAAACCATCAAGTATAAAGAAAATATGTGTGGTACTTAGATGTACAGAAGGTTTAAAAAAGGTTTATGAAATGAGGTATATTACTTAAAAAGTTAAAATATGTACAGGAGGTTTATGACTTGGTTACTTAAAAAATGTTAAAGTATGTTGTAAAGGTTTATGGTATGTTAGGTTTATGAAAAAACTAAAAATTAAACATGATCAATTAAAGAAGGTCCTGCTAACACTCAATATTTTAAATTTGACAAAAACAGACCCAAAAACATCATTCCAGAGACATTGGACTTCTAAGATCTCATACAAGTCCATTCTGGTCCATTGGAGAGACCCCTGACAGGGGCATGGAGGGGCCCCGACCCCCTCATTACAGCCAGATGAGGGTTTGGCTGTGTCTTCCCCCAGGAAGAACAGTGCCCTATTTGGGTCCCCGCTCGGGTTCTGCAATACCTCCCTCAGGAAAAAATAATCAATACAGCCCCAGGGAGTGCAATGCCCCTGAGGGTCACACTTCTGCTCTTTCCCCAGGCCCCAACGAAGACACTGTCGATCCTGACGACCACCATGATGATGATCTTCTCCCTGCCATGTGATGGAGGATTTGGGGACCCTCGAAATGCCCAGGCCATCCTTAGTAACCAGACTGGGAAGCCCTGTGACTGTTCTGGGGGAATATACACCTCCCTCCCTTCGTGGGGATATAGCAGCCAGACAGTTGAATGTGCTGGCAAGAAAGCCTACTTCTGGCAGGCAATGTCATTTTATTCTGGGGGAGGTAATGCCATCTGGAGGTATGTTACCAAGCACAAAATAATCCTGGTTGTAGGTAAGTGCCCAGGACTTTGTCCCTGCTCCACATTCTACCTAACCATGCACTCCTCTTCTTATTCTACCACCCAACAATGCTTTGACCAGACTACCAACAAGACATATTGGACTGCCACGTGCCAAGAGGGGAGAGAAACCTTGACACAGGGCAGTATAACTGTAGATTCTGGGTCTGCTGTCTCCCCCTATTTTGGCAAGGTGGGGCAAACAGTTTGCTGGGACTTAAATGGCTCCATAGGATTCTCAGATGGGGGAGGGGTTCAAGATGAACTTAAAGAACTTCAAGTTGAACATAGAATAGGGAGATTCCTTCAGGATATGTACCCTCAACTTAATTACCACCCTATAGCTCTCCCAGGCACACGGGGAGAACTTTTTCTCGACCCTCTTACTGAATCCTTATTACAAATGACTTTTACTCTTCTAAACGCAACAGCACCATCTCTTGCCCAGGATTGTTGGCTCTGCCTCAGGCTTGGACCTCCCCGGCCTCTGGCCCTTCCAGCTAACGCATCTCAAGGTCTTACCTCCCCTACTACAAACTACACTAAAGGTCTTCCCTTGCCTGTTCAATTAACACCAACCTCCCTCAAGACCACCTGCCTCTGGGCTCTATCATCCCCAAATAACAACAGCTTGGATTTTGGAGGCGTACATCCTTCCTTTTGCACAGACAACCTCACCATAAATAATTCCCTGAGGTGGCCGGATGCCAGCTTTATTTTTGTCTGTGGTAGGGGAATGGCTTACTCCTTCCTGCCTTCTAATTGGACAGGCCTTTGCTTACCAGCTTCCCTCCTCTTAGATATTGATATTATAAGAAGGACTGAACCCTTACCCATTCCCTCCTTTGACCTTATCGGGGGGAGATCTAAAAGAGCCATCCAGGTGATCCCCCTCCTTGTGGGGCTTGGAATTACACCAGGGGTAGCCACAGGCACAGCAGGCCTGGGCACCTCCTTGGGACTTTATAATAAGCTATCCCAGAGACTCATTGATGATATTCAGGTTGTATCTGAGACTGTAATTAAACTATAGTCTCAACTTAACTCTCTGGCCGATGTTGTTCTCCAGAATCAGAGAGGATTAGATGTTTTGATGGCCAAAGAAAGAGGGCTTTGTTTATTTCTAAAGAAAAAGTGCTATTATTATATCAACAGATCAGGAATCCTTCAAGATAAGATCAAGAAGCTCCAGGAGGATCTAGAATGCCTATGGCATAAATTCCAGGACAGTCCTTTCTAGACCAGCTTCCATGGCCTCCTATGCTACCTCACTCCACTCTTTGGCCCCCTAGCCACCATACTTCTTTTTGCACGCATTGGACCTTGTGTGATTAATGCCCTTGTTCACTTTATTAAGAGGCAAATTGAATCTGTACAGCTTCATCAGGTCCAAGTCCATTACCAAAGACTCGCCACAGAGGAATCCAGCCTCCACACTGAACCCCTGAGCCTGATCTGACTAGGCATAACCTGAGGGCTGGTGGCCAGAGACCGGTAGGTGGGAGCCCAGCTGGAGATCAACCTAAGACAGGACTTGTAAAATTTGAAGCTACAAGCTCCCATGATGGGTAAGATTCTGGAGGGGGGGCTTCCACACCTAAGACAGGCAGAGTCGCTTAAGATCATATGGTCTGCCTGGTCCCAGGTGGCCTCCTGGACCGTTTCATACAAAAACAAAAAGGGGGAAGTGTTGGGCCTCCAAGCCTGAGGCCTGCTGGAAATTCCTAAAACTGGCTGGAGTTTCAGGACCTGTCCTTGAGTTCTGAAACCTATGTCTGATTGGAGGCCTGCTGGAAATTCCTAAACCTGGCTGGAGTTTCAGGACCTGTCCTTGAGTTCTAAAACTTATCTCTGACTCCCTCCTTCCCTCTCTGATGTAGTGCTGCTGTAACCTCCACTCACTGACCTGGACACATCCCTTTGGCTGCCTTTCTCCTTCACCACCCCTCACGCCACCTTGTTCTCCTCCTCCCAACAGGACCCTATATATACTCAATATATACTTCAATAAAGTTGAGTTCCTGCTTGACAGATCTCCCGGCCTGGTGTGTTTCTCCCCGGTGGTGAGGGGGATCCGGGCCACGACACTCATCACCCGCCCAGCACGGAGGGATATTTGGCTGGACCAGAATCCCTCAGTTGCACTAGCTGCAAGGCCATCCTACCCCCTGCAGAACATGGCTCAGTGAGGAAGACAGAAATGCTTCATTTCTCCCACTTGTCAGGAGCATACAGTCTAGGAATTGATAAGAACCAAGTGGATCACACCACAGGCCAACAAAAATCTATACAATAAATATGCTTGACTATCTGAGTCATGAGATCACAGTTATAGCCACCAAGATTGTCAGTGTGACACAAAAGATATTGAAAATACATAAATCATGGAAATGGCTGCAGTTTATTTAAACAATTTTTAATGAAGCAAATGACAAATTATGGCCTGCTACTGTAGATCCTAACTATGAAATCAATTCCAATTCATAATGACTAGATTCAAGAAAATACAGAACACAATAAAAATGTCAATCAGGTTTACAAATAATGAATGATCTTGTTCGAACATCATGAATTGTAAAAAAAGAATTTTTGCATATTTGCTCAATTCTCATTCTTAAACATAGAATTTAAAGACTGGGGCAAGTACAGTGTTTAAAATCATATTATCTATTATTCATAAGGCTCAAACAAAGGAAAACAAGCTCTAAAATTCTGGGTCAAGGAGTACCACCAATATGAATACAGAGTGTCTATTACTAAACCTTCATAATAAAAAGCTTTTGAGATAGGGAGGGCACCAGTCTAAACAAAAGGCAAAAAAAGACTAAAGCTAATTAAATCATAAAAAAGTAAAAAAATTATGCAGAATTTCATTATGTCATTGTAAAGGTATTCTACTCAAATTCAGAAAAGAGTTCCAACATACAAATGCCTCATACTTTATTGTAGGATCTATTTAGAGATATAAACCATGATCCTTATAATTTCCTTTATTATTTGTGAAAAGATCACATTTCAAAGCACAGAAAGAGACCTCAGAGTGTCATATTGTACTTCTTTTCATTAGCAGTGAGGATTAATTAGAGTAATAGCTAGCAGTACCCTGTGCCTACTTTGTGCCAGGAATTTTCAACTTATCTCTAATCCCCACAGCTTTTAAATCATAACTATGCTCCTTACAACCTTTGTGACCTTAGGTAATAAATTTAACCTTTCTGCACTGTTGCTTCTGAAGTGGTCCTCTAGAGCCAACTGTTCCATAGAAATCTTGCTGAAGGGTCAGGAAAACCCTTTTTATTTTGACAGATTAGTTATCGCAGACCTGGAAGTCACCATGACTGTCAAAAAGTAAAATGTATGGGGCACATATGCTAAAACCAGCAAAATCAGATAAATCCTAACAAAAAGGCAACTAATATATCCTTTTTCTGTAGGATCGTTTCATCCAAACCTCTAAGACAATTTCTTTTTGTTTGTAAAGACTGTCAAAGAGAATAGTGAGAAAAACTAAGTTACTCAAACTACTGTTTATTCATCATATTTGGCCTAATTGGATAAAAAAATACATGATAACATAATTTTACTTTCCCTTAAATATTTTTATCATCATTATTTGAACTTAAGAGCTAAAAAAGTTCCAATCATTGCCATTCAATGATTTGTCTCCATCATCTTCACTAAAGACCACTGAGTCTCACTTTTCATATTCACCTCTCCTTTCATAATGATAAAGGTTGTGATCGCTCTCACAGAATTTAACACATGGATATTTATTTGTTCTTGCTTCTTGTAGCTAGTTTTGAGCCACACATTTAAGCTCCAATAAAGAGGGCTAGTGACCTTTGGTCCTTCTGGGATCCTGGTGCACAACACTATTTGGAAAATATGTGATATTCAGAAAAGCCTTTTGTTGTGTTCTATTGTATGGCATACATTTTATTAAGCCTGAGAAACACAGTTTAACACAAACATATGCAGAATTTATTCCATTGTAGACAAACTTTACATGGTAAGTAGGGAAAGAGGAATTAATCCAATAATTATGAAGGTGAATTAAGAACCAAAGAGTGAAGACATGAGGAAACAAGGATACTGAAGATGTAAATAAGAAAAATAAGAAAACAATACTATTTAGGAGTTTTGTATATCTGTATGTTGCGTATGTAGATGTATGTGACGTGTATATATGATATGTGCGCATATATATCATGGCACAGATGTGCAGCTCAAAGGACAACTTCAGGTGGTAGTCCCTACATTCCATTTGGTTTGGAACATGTTTCTTGTGATTTCAGATTACTTAGGCTATGAACTCCTACGACATCCCTGACTTCCATTTTGTTGTAGGATAACTGGGATTGCAGACACGCTCTACAACACCTGACTTTATTTTGGTTCTTGGGTTTTCAACTGGGGCCCTTCTACTTGTGCAGCAAGCACTTTTACAGACAGCACCATCTCCACAGCTAGGTGTTTCTAATATAGAGCAGACAATATAATACATGCAATATGTGCAGCATGATCATGGAGAGCACCTACCACTGTGAGGTACCAAATGAAAAGCAGCAAATCTAGATGAGTTGTTTATAGGGAAATTATAGTTCAGGTCTTGTTAAATAGACATCACTGTAGTGAGTTCTTGGGTATAGCAGTCTCATGACAAGAGGCTACACTCTGGCAGCACTGTTACTCACACAGAGGCTCTTACATCACTCTCATGTACAAAGTTCCTTGAGCCTTGGGATGGGTGTGATTTCCATATCCTTTTTAAGACTGAGCTTTCAATATTTCACTGTGCAAGGCAGATGATCTCAAGAGAAACTACATATCCTTGAGAGACTACTGAGGGCTGATGCCAGACAGGAAAATGGGAAGTACTTTATTTGATTATGCACTGCTAATAGGTCATCCATGCCCCACCAAGCACTCAGGCATTTCCAGGACAGGCATTCCAGTTGAAACCCCATGTGAAAAGACATGAAGGTAGGAAAGATACCTTCTGGGAAGGAGAGGTATGAAGTATGACAGCAAAGGGAATGGAATTGGTTAGTTAGGGATGAAAACACAGAAATTCATTATATTTATGAATAAAAGTACCAACAATAAAAAATAAAATAAAAAGATAAAAGTATTTTGGAAGTTGAGAAGACTGTCAGAAGAAAAAAGTTATTTTTTTTGACTTTTGAATAGCTGAGAAGAAATGAACTAAATAATATCTGGCAGATTGGAAATAACATGGTATGTTTGGAGAATCACAATCATTTTACAGCTAATGATGAATAATAACCTCTGAATATGGAAACCAGGAGACACTACTTGAGAAGAAATGATAGTGTTGAGTACGGAAGACTCCATTTACACACCCAAGTTTTGTAATGGATGATGAGATCAAAAATAAAATAGAGGCCATGTTTAGAAAAAAGTAATATGGTCAGTTTTGACTTTTCAGATACATTCTGATGGCATCATTATAAATGTGTTGAAAGTCTCTGAGACAAAGGACAAGGAGGATTGATTTCAACAGAGGAGAAATGAGGAGTGTAGGCAATATTAAAAGCTAAGGGCTGGAGAGATGGCTCAGGGGTTAAGCCTCTGCCTTGCAGGCAGAAGGTCCTGAGATCAAATCCCAGATCCCACGTATAGATAGATGCTGGGTGGAAGCCAGGACGGCCTGAGCTTCTGGTTCTGATAGGGCGGAGCCTGTGAATCCCCGGGCAGTGTAAACAAGGAGGAGGAGGAGGAGGCCCATGGTGGTTCCGGAATTCGTCCTTGGTTCTACACACACACGCACACACACAGGCACACACACGCACAATTGAATAAATAATAAAAAAAGATTCATTTTCTAAAAAAAAAAAGCTAAGTTATTGCAGAAAGATATTTTTAATGTTCTGTGTTTAGTTTTTTTCTTTTGAAAAGAAGAGAGAGAAAGAAGGGCTGGAGAGGTGGTGCAGGGGTTAAGCCTCTGCCTTGCAGGCAGAAGGTCCTGAGTTCGGATCCTAGACCCCACGTATAGACGCCGGACAGCAGCAGGGGCTGTCTGTGTTTCTGGTCCTGGTAGGGCGGAGCCCGTGAATCCCAGGGCAGAGTAAACAAGGAGTAGGTGGAGGCAGTCCATGGTGATTACCGAATTCATCTGTGGTTCTACGCACACACATATATACACACACATACATATACACATGCACACACATGCATACACCCACAATTGAATAAATAATAAATAATAAAAAATTTAAAAAAAGAAGAGAGAGAAAGAATGAGAGAACCCAAAATAAAAATGGAGGAGGAGAAAGGAGATGGGAAGTAAACAGGAAAAAATAACAGAACAAGAATAAATGGAAACAAGAAGGAGATATAGAAATAGAAGTCTGGTGAATTTTATACTCCTAAGAAAGAATATTAGCATTTATTCCAGAAGAGGTGATAATGTGCTGCAGATGTGATCACACTTGGAAGGAGATCAGTTTTATAAACAGCATAACTCAGCCATTCTTTTCTGCACAAACTTAAGTAAGATATTCAATGATTCTTTTTCCTGGAGTTTCCCCAGCTGTAAAAAGTGAGATGAAATAATATAATTACCTCATAGCTTTGCTGTTGAGATTACATAGGACAACAAATAGAAAGTGGTTAGCACTGCAAGCAAACTATCTATAAATCTGAATCAGTACTGATTTTTTAAGGTGGAATAATGCACTTGGTTTGTATGTGCTGAGATTTATGCATGTATATGGGAGGGTGGCTATCCATGTAACAATGGCCACATATGCTTTTGCTTTCTCTTCTATTGAATCATAACTATAAAGTTTCTGTTTATGGAAAACACTTCAGTTATATTTTAAAAATAAGTGAGATTTTAAAGAAGTATCTTATAAAGTATTTAGATATATATTTGGAATCCACGACAAATCTGGAAATGGGGTCATAGACTTGACAATAGTCTAGAACTCTAGCTGAGTTCCAGGACACTGATTGAAGATTTAAAAGTGCGCAAGTTACCAGTCATATTCAACAGTTAAGGTATTGAGAGGAGCATATGATGAGAAATATGTGAATGTGATATCCAAATACTAAGGAGTTTTGACAACCAATATCAATAATAGTGGGATGTTGCAACATTTTCAATACAGTGCACTGTAACTTTTCACATCATACAATGCTTCTTTGCAGTCCATAGATTTTCCCCCTAACCACCTTATTGCATGTCATATGGTTTCTTTTACCTCATAAACTATACAGTATATCTAACTTCTTTTATAAGATTTGAAGCCACTTGAAGGTATTATCCCTATCTCCTCTCTATGCTAATCGTATACTTTACCATGTTTCTGAAATCAAGCACCATTCTGAAAATGTAACAGAATGTTTTCAGGTACACTTTAAAATGGACAACAGAAAATACTGATTCAATATCAGTAGACTACATTGTCTCCCAAGAGCTGGCTTTCTAAATGAAAAAAAAAAAAAGATGGCAATGATATTCATGATCTCCTTAAAAACTAAAGAAGTCAGAGTCAAAATAAGAGAGGAGACATAAACTATTCCCTACACTGAGTTTTTATCCTCATCTGTTGAAACTACTGGGATTTTAGGAAAACAATTTCCAGTTTTAATATGCTTGAGAAGCATTCACTGTAAAACTCCAGCACATGCTGAGATCTAGCATGTGAACAACTTATTTGAATTTGACAGATATCCTATCCAGAAGCATTTAATAGGTACACTTATTGGTGACTTTTTAGTCTCACTGTCGGTAATATTTCCTACCTTAGCTACCAATAATAGCTTATTCACTCAGCGTCGCTGTTCTTGTCACCATTTTTCATGTCCTCTATTAGATGGTGAAATCCTTGTGGTCAGAATCCATGTATTGTTCATGTTTGCATCCCCATCACTGAACACAGTAATTGACAGTATGTTCTCAGTAAATGTTCATGTAATTATTTCATTTAAACCACTCATTATGGATGTGAATTCAATGCAGAGATTAGAAATAGAGCAATTAGTAAATGTCAGTCTTAGTTCAGAACATCCCCTCCTTTATGGTATAGGAAAGAAGAAATAAATGAAAAAGTTGTTTGTTTCAACTTTGCAAATAGAAAGGTATTTTCATTTAAGTGCTAGAGTGGGCTCATAAAAAGAGAATATACAAAAGAACTACTGGTAGAATGTAATCCACACACTTATGGGAAAATGTCTATGTGACAGTTTCAGAGGGTGTCTTCTAATATTCCACAACCTACTATTATTATTTGAGTGGCACAGGAGAAAGGCAGGATCTCTGAAATGCTTCAGTGGGTTTCAAACAGAGGTTCAATTGATTGAATTTTTAGAAAATCCGTTAGAAAGACTGGAAGTGATAATTATCTGAATGAATCCTAGATGAGTTTCACTCTTACAGAGATCATAAAAAATGTTAATCCCATAATAACTGATGTTGAGTCTAAATGACACTGGCTGAACAAAAACCAAGTTTACTTAAATTTTTATTTTAAAATTATATCATAAAATACATTAAGATATACAAGCCTTCTAGAATGTCTTCATCCAACCTCTTGTAGTTCTACACATGTTTTACTCAACCCCTGACAGGCATGAATCTACTTTCAAATACTTTGATTTCTTTAGAGATATTATACAATTGGAATCACATACATATATTCCCCTCAGATGGAATATATCAACTTGCTTTGGATCCTTTGCTATCTAAATAATGGCAGTTACTGCTTATTGTGCATGAACAGTTTTTCTTTCTTTTGTAATTTGTGGCAGCATAATATTTTATTAAATGATTATACCACTGTTCTTTTTTTATACATTAAAAGTCACTGGGATTATTTCTGTTATGTGAACAAGATAAATAGATTTCCTATAATACTTGTGCATTGGAATTTTGGTTAGACCAAATTTTCATTTATTAAAGATTATCAGACAGTACAATTTCTGTGTCATATAAGTGAATTTATAGCTTTATTATTCATTATTTATTCAATTGTGCGTGTATGTGCTCTCGTGTGTGTGTATGTGTGTGTGTGTGTGTGTGTGTGTGTGTGTGTGCAGAACCACGGACGCCTCCGCCCCCTCCTTGTTTACTCTGCCCCAGGATTCACAGGCTCCGCCCTATCAGGACCAGAAGCACAGGCCGCCCCCGCTTCTGCCCGGCGTCTATACGTGGGGTCTAGGATATGAACTCAGGACCTTCTGCTTGCAAGGCAGAGACTTAACCCCTGAGCCACCTCTCCAGCCCCCAATTTTTTTTTTATTCAGTGTGCACATGTGTGTAGATGTGTGTGTGTGTGTGTGTGTAGATCCACAGGCGAATTCCAGAACTACCACGGACTGCCTCCACCTCCTCCTTGTTTACTCTGCCCCAGGATTCACAGGCTCTGCCCTACCAGGACCAGAAATGCAGGCCGCTTTGCCTGGCGTCTATACGTGGGGTCTAGGATCCGAACTCAGGACCTTCTGCCTGCAAGGCAGAGGCTTAACCCCTGAGCCACCTCTCCAGCCCCCGAATTTATAGCTTTATGAAAGATGTCAAAATGTATTTCCGAATAGCTGTGCCATTGTACATTCCTATATGAATGAATGGAATTCTTATCTCTTCAGTATGTAATATTTAAAATCGTTACTTTTTTTTTTTACAATATTGAGGATCAAATTTAAGGTCTTACACATGCTAGGCAACTGTTTTCTAATTATCTATATACTCAAAAGGGCCTGTCATAGCTTCTGAATGTGGGCATTCTCTTCTGTATTCAGAGACATCTCTCTGATTTGAATTTGCATGCCCTTAATAAATAAGGTTAAACTTGCTTTTCTGTGCCTGTATGTTAGCCATGTTTCCTCTTTGGCTAGTTGTCCATACCAAAAAATTTCCATTTGTTATTCTTTATTCTTACTATTTTTTTTCACCTTTTATTCTAAAAATCTCTTTGTGTGTGTGTTTGTGCATGTGTGTGTGAGAGAGAGATACCGAGAGAGTACACTGTGTACCACTTGACACATTTACATTGCATTCACACTATTAGATTACTATTACACTATTGGAGTCTGAAACAAATGACACCACATTGAAATATGCCCATTAAATATAGGACATTTTAATCTTTCTATATGTTTTCTAATTCAGTATTTTCTGATTTCAACGAGATTTATTATTGATTGAGATATACTTCTGAATCTATATTTTCTTTTTCCAGGTGGTACGTTTTTGGTTTCATTTGTTTCTTTAATATTCCTGGAGATATTAAACACTGATGTAGTTGAGTCAATATTGAAATCTCTCTCTCTCTCTCTCTCTCTCTCTCTCTCTCTCTCTCTCTTATTTCTCTCTCTGTGTCTGTCTCTCTCTCTCTTAATTTTTTGTACGGAATCAAGTTTTATGCTTCAACCTGCTGAGAAATTACTTGTGTGAAATAGATCTTGACTGCCATTCCTATTGTTTATCTCCTAGCCTGTGCTTGCCCCTGCTTGGTTTGAGCATTACCTTATTTATGACACTCTCTCATAAGCTCCTTTGTCTGAATGAAAGTTCTTACCCTGCCTGTTGCCATATCCCCCGGCCGGGGAGAAGAGAGGGCCTCAAGGTGAATGGGCAAGCCAGCGATGGGGTCACCAGACCCCGGGGAATCAGGTGAGCAAGGAGAGAGGAGCTGCAGCTGATTCAAAGTCATTAAGGGTGTTTGTGCTTATATAGGGTCAATGTCCAATCAGGTGTTATCATCCTTCCTCCAGGGGGCCAGCCACCAGTCATTTAACTGTTTATTAGGTGTCCATTGCAGGTACAGGTTAGACAGCCGCTTCCCATTGGTTGTTCATCCCTCTGCCTGCATGGTCCTCTGTTGGGACATGTCTGAGGCATGTCTGGGCATGCCCAGGCTTGTCTGTAGCTGGGAGCTGTGCTAGGGCCTCCCTGAATTGGTAGTGCCACATTTCACCCTTTTATTTATTTATAATTCTTTTTCAGTGGGGACCATGATAGCTGGGGTGACCCTGAGCCTCTTCAGTAGCGTGGAATATAGCTGACTGTGCCTGGCTTGGTTTGGTCACCACCCTCCTGTGGAGCCTTACCCGTGCCACACCTGCCCTTTTTTCACTTATATCTGAATTTCTCTTCATAATGGCTACTATAAACTTGATGGGATACAAAGTCACTTAGAAGAGGCACATTTATGAGGGAACACCTAGATGGGGTTAATTGATATAGAAGACTTGAATTGTGGTTGGTACCATTACATGAGCTAGAGTAATAGACTCACTGAAAAAGAGAAAGGAATCTGATTGTTCTTCTTTCTCTTTTCTTCCATACTTTGGGTACAGTGTAGTAAGCTGCCTTAAAAGCTTCTGTTGCCTTGAATTCTAGGCTGTAATGGGTTGTGTCCTTCAAGTGAGTCAGAATAAAACCTTCTCCCATAAATTATTTTGATGGGAACATTTTATTACAGCAACAGAAAAAGTACCTAACTCAAATTTTGGAAAACATCTTCCTCTAAGTGATAGGCAGAATGATGCAGCTTAGTGTCATTACATGCTTTCTCATTCTATTACCAGAAAATGTAAAAAGTCAATGTCTATATATAGAGCTGAAATTAGAAAGTACAGTTTCCAAGTCTTGACTCACTCCATCATTTTCTTGCTGTGCAAACAACAGGGAACTTCTTGACCTCTCAGTTTTCATTGGTTCCTGAAGGCAGTAATTCTTGCCTTGCCTTTCAGATGTAGGTGAATAATTATGGGTTGCAGAATCCATTTGAAATTCAAAATCTTAGCTGCAAACGTTAATCACTGGCAATACTCACGTATGTTTTTGAAGTAATTTATACAAAAAACAGTTTGGATGTACAACAGGAAGTAACAAAAGTTGATACTAAACTATCCACAAATTCACAAAGACATTGTGATGTGGAGGTAAGAGGCTGTGTATTCTTCCTTTAATTTCCTCTCATGGACTTTGGTTTATGTACTTTTTCATTCTGGCATCGATTATTCACATGTATACATGTGTATGTGTGTGTATGCACATGCCATGGTATATGTAAAGGTCAGAGAAGACGTTTCAGTGACTGATTCTTCCCTTTCACAACATAGGTTCTGCATATTGAACTCAGGTTATCAGAGTTGATGGGAAGTCCCTTTATTCACTAAACTGCCTCACTAGCACAGGCTCATGTATTTTCTTTTACATTCTTTCTGACAACTTTTTTAAGTTACTGATTAGTGAGATATATTTGAAAAAGTACAGGTGTTAGAACTCCAGAGGTATACTTATATACTTTTCTGCTACCTTCCAGCAAAAATTCAGGAAAAGTGACTGGGTAGAGGTGTCCAATCACCATCCTTCTAGTTTTATTTTGTACAGTGGCATTAACTCTTACAACACTAAAGTGAAAGAAAAATTTCATGAGTGAAATTTTAGAAGCCTGTGTTAGTATTATAATGTGAAAAATTTCGTCTATTTATTTATTTAGTTAGATTTTTTGAGACAGGGTGTCAGATAGCCTAGTTTGGCCTCAAACTTACTTTATCATCAAAACTGACATTGAATCTGTATCTTCCCCTGCAGTGCGGACATAATAGGTATGAATCTCCTTACATATTTCCAAGAAATTTTTCCCTTCTAATTTTTGGAGCAGTTACAAGGAATCCAAATTACTAAGTTACAGTATCAAGTGTTCTGGTCACTTTGATGAAGGTTGCCAATATGATATTAAATATTAAGCAGAACAAACATACTAATGTGATTTAGATGTGATTTTATAATATGAACAAAAGATTCATGTACTGGAAATTTTTAGGTCCGTGTGGTGGAAGCTTGGTCTTAAGGGTTGTAGTATGGAAAGATGGTGTGTGAGAAACAGGACTGATAGGCAAGTAGTGAGATCAAGAAGGAGGGCCGATTGGAGAAAGAATTAAGACAGATGGTGTCACATATCTTGGACTTGCAGCCTCCAAAGAATTAAATAGACTTATCTTTCCTTCATAAATTACACAATTTTACATGTGGTAAAGCACAAGAAAATGAAATAATATGCAATGGTTAAGTACAAGCTTAGATTATATTTCTCCTATTTCCTTGAACCACACATAAAGAAATGTTTAATATGAGACTACATGTATTTATGGTTCCACAAGAAATAATATAAACTATGTTCTAAGCCAAAGAAAATTCTGTATGTCATCACGAATGTAGATATTCTCCTTGTTGAGCTCCAGATACTGACCACATACCAGACACTTTGTGAGACTTAACATCAAATAGAATATGATTAGAATATTTGTTCTATGAAAAACATTTCTACATACATACATAACACCGACTCAACAATTTCAAAGGTATCAAGTACTTCAAACACTGTTCAGGTACCCATTATTATATTTTGCATCACTTACCTGCAAAACTAGAATCACATGTACAATATTATCATGTCCTATTACCAGGTTTGTATACAGTCTAACACTCTAGAACCACAGCTGTTCAGTGATTCTGTATGTTTTAGTTCATGGATATGCAAAATCACTTTCCTACTTTATCAAAAAAAAACCCTTTTGAAGCATTTTCAGTTCAGAATCTCTCCTTTCAAAAATATCTTCAACTTAATAATTTAGGGTCTTCAATAGGTGCTGTATTGCCCCTCTATCACATATCATGTAGTCCCAGTTAAGAATATGAGTTCTTTTCTTAATCTCTTTTACAATTACAACTGCTCTCTTAGTATTTAATTCTGATACTGTAGAATTGCACCTACTCTCTTCCTTCTCAAAATGTAATTTTACATAATTTTTCTTTCCAAGTTATGATTTCTTTTTTCAGTCTGTTACTAGATAAGAATGGCAGTCTCTAAGAATGCCCCCATCTGAATGATACCTTCTCTTTAAATTTCATTGACCATATACATCAGTCCATTATTTAAGATGAGTATCACTCAAATGCTCAGTACAAAGGAAGAATGTATCTAGATACTTTGATAGACTATAAGATGAATGGCTCCCATCCCAGTTGCAACAGGCTTGTTCACATCTTTGAAGCCATATGTGTTGGGCCTGCACAGTCCACATTTATCATGGCATTGTGTACTTCCAAACTTCCACAAGAATGACCCATTAATTCCTACTTACAACTTTTAAGTTTTTCTAGTCTGAAATTCAAAACACTTCCAAGTCCCTCTGAAAACTGGGTTCAAAAACTTTGTAAGAACCACATGATCAGATTTATCATAACAATAGCCAATTTTTTGATACCAGCTTTCTGAATTGGTTACTTTTCTCCTTGCCATGATCAAACATATGCCAGAAAGCACCTTAAAGAAAGTGGAATTTTGACTTGCAGTAAGAGGTAATATAGACCATCATTACAGGGAACTCAAGGGAGCAGAGATAGGGAATTTCTTTTCACACTTCATCCATAGTATATTACCAGGGAGTCAACAGGAAGTGGAGTGAAAGCTATAAAACATCAGTCTGCTCCCAGTTAGTCACTTATTGTGAGGTCCCATGACCAGCAAGCTTACCTCACAATCCCAATAGTTGCCAGAGGGGATCACAAGAATTAAATCAGGCTGGGTCAAGAGATCTTAGAAAAGCAGAAAGCCAAGTAAAGTTTATTATTGAACCTAATCCCTTAGATACCATGGAATGGGGGGGGTGACTCTGTACCTTGTGCAGAGGGAAGACATCAATAGTGAGGAACTGCAAGTGCAAGGTCAACAATAAGTGGGACCACCAGGGACAATACAGCCCTGCCAATCCTTAGACATGTTAATAGGCCCTAATGGCCCTATTCATTGTGGGGGAAAGCACAGGCTGCTGATAGGTCAGGAACATGGTGATGTGATTACAGTGATAAAACTCTGTGCCTACTATTTAGGTATGCTAATCAGTGTCTAGATGGCTATCAAAGAACTGGAAGAAATATGTAAAAATACACCTCTATTTTTGATCCCAATTCAAGACAGGACAAGATCCATCACTGCCCCTTGTTGGAAAGTCAACAGGAGTCAGCCTAAGACTATGTTGATATAGGTTTTCTTAGGCTGGCATAGGCACAGAACTATGCCGGCATAGAAGGCACCTTGCAACTGAGACTGTGAGGGATGCCCTTGGCATCCATCTTCAAGAAATGGACATCTCAAAAAAAAAACAAAAAAACAAAAAAACAAAAACAAAAAAAAGAAATGGACATCTCAGGCTTAAGCGTTCCCTACAACTTACCCCAGAAAGGCATCACTTACTTAATGTTCAAAATCTTTCTAAACAGATCCATTGGCTGAGAAGGAAGTGCTCAGAAGTTTCACATTCAAACCACAGCACGTCTTGATTTCTGAATTCATATTTGAGTCTGTGAGAGGATAAATTTCTCTTATGAGTCATAGGGTATGAAGATATCAAATTGGAAATAAAGTGGAAGCTTCCTTCCTGCTGTCTAGCTTTCAAAACACCACAATGTAATGTGAAGACTGCAAGGGGTGGGGTAGAAAAACCATCATCAGTTTACCCAGCTTTAAATCCTGTGACCTAAAATTAAACTAGCCCCTATCAGTACAGTACCAGATGTGCCTATCAGTACAATCATGTCATAAATGTTCTGGGAATATCCAGAAGCATTCTTATTCAATTTAAGGACTGCTATTCAGAAGGTATCTCTTGTCTTGTACTATAAACTGACTGAAATTCCATAGACAGGAAGTTTATCACTAGGTAAAAACTCAGTTCTATTGATTTGCTAAATGAAAATGGCAACAAACACATTTAATCTACAAATTAATGCAGGTCTCTCCCTTGATCTAAGAAGCCTCATTTATTTAATGGATAATGGTTAATTCAGAGAACCAAAACTGGTCAAAGTTCAGAGAGGAAGTGACCTTCAAGTGCTCAGTCTGAGACATGTATTTTACTTCTGTCTCACCTTCATCTCAGGAAGCATGGAAGAGAAAGTAGAAAGAATAAAATAGCCACAGGGTTGAAAGGAGCACAATCCAATAATGTATTCTGGGCATGACAAGAACACTATGTTTACAAATTCAGTGCAACTGTGTTTACATGCAGAATACCTATACAAGATTTTGCACATGAACATTATATTATATAAGGGGTAAGGGCTAATGAGTCTCCACACCTCTCTGAGTATTGATGGTCAACGTTTCTGAGGAAAGGGGACATACTGGCTTTAGTGGTGATGCTTCTAGTATATCACTTGTGCTGCAAAAAGTGGCCAGCAACATAATACTGCAGGTAAACCTTATAAAACTCAGTGGGTTGTACACACAAAAATATAAAAATATTAAAGAAACAAGTTAGTTAATGAAGATTCTCAGTGGGAGAATCAATAGGGAGTGAGAAAAGGTACTATAGAGAGAAGGAAAAATATTTTATAAAATTGTCAAAATAAAATATGAAAAGAAAAACAAAATTAAAGTTTCTTTGAAATTGTATTTCATCCCAATTCTAATAAAAAATTGTTTTCCTGAAGAAAACAATCATGAATTTCTAGCAAGTGAATGTGGAACCCTTACCCACCCTGGTAAGAAAGTAAAATCTTGTGGCTACTGTAGCATTAAGCATAGAAGTTTCCCAAACAACTGAAAACACAACTGAGCTGTGACTCATCTATACTATTCTTGTATGTTTCTGTGTGCATTTCTTTGTGCTCATGCATGTGTCTACATATGAACATGTGTGGGTATGATGTGTGCATATATGTATGTAGATGGACTGTCATAGTTAAGCACACGTGTCAACTTGACTGTTGAGGGTTTGAGCTCTGGGCACAGTTATAAAGAGTTGATGGTTAAGCCCAGAGCAAACCTGAAGGAGATTGTCCAGCTGGTAGGGAAGACCCAGACCATGGTGGGTGGGATTAGGCCCTGGATAAATCACAAAGAGCTAGTTGAGAGAGTTGGTATCCTTCTGTATATTTGGCCAGACATGCTGGTCTGGCAAGTAAGGATTGTCCATCTCTCAGCCATTATGGTGGCCAATTCCCTCAGCCCTGGTGTTGGTGTGTGCTCTCCTGTTAAGCTGGACTATGAACTATAACCGGACTATCATAAGAAAGTAAACTCCTTGTTCCCTTAAGCTGTGTGATGGTCATTTATCAGCAACCATGCAGGCGGACTGCAACATGGACCATAGAACTAAACATGCAAACAAGAAATGGGAAGAAGAGATCTTAAAGACACTAGAAATGTGATGGTAATAGAATGCATGGTGCATGAAAGTGGAGGGGCAGACTATTTAGGGGAGACAAAGGAAACCAGTTAGTGAGAGGAGGGGAAAAGAGGAGAGAATGAATATCATTTCACCTTTACTCATTTCAATTCATGCTTTACAGGAACATCAATCCACAATTGGGATTGTCGAAAAGAAAAATGTCTCAAAATATATCCTGTCTTTCCCAAGAAAAATAAAAATGTCTGTGAACCAAAACATATTTAGTGAGCTTGAGATATTACCTGGTTAGAAAGCATTTGTAGATAGAATCTGAAATGGGGCACAGGTCAACTTCAGTGGCATGACCCTATCAATTTATCTTATTTGATTTATTATTTTATCTTATTTGAATAATTTGCTGCTTAAATTTGACTAATACAGAGCTTATGTAACTTTCCCCAAAGCAGTTATTTGTTATATGAGCATAATCTTAAGGTAATTAGTTTTATTTAGCATGGACGGTTCCATATTGGTTTAATTTCTTGGGCCCAAGACAGAAGGCTAATCCAAATAAATAACATGGTATAGATACTTTCTAACACATGGTGTTATATTTTGAGACCAGAAGGATGAAATTGTATGCACGACACAAAATTATTTGGATATTCTTAACTTCTGTTCACTTACTCATTGTTTATTAAGTAGTTATTAAGTGTTCATGCCTATGTTAGGCATTATAAATGCAACAGAAAGCATGATACATAGACAATCACTGATGTTATGGGACCTACATTCTATTAGCAATAATATAAAATGAATATAAAAGAAAAGTTATCAACATAAGCTATTAATATTGAGTAACTCATAGTTGTATTTTTCATAGTATAGACACTTTTGAAGAACATGTATTTCATAAAAACCTTCTATAAACTGTGGTAACACTCCACATAAATGAGTTGAGAAAGTAAACTAATGCAAAACTGAGGCTGCACATTTTCACATTATAAATAAGACAAATTTAGGGGGATAAGCACAGAAGAATCACTAGGTCTCATATTTTGTACATGCCAGCATGGATTTTTCTGATTGTTAGTGCTATGGATAAAAAGCCACTGTGGTTATCTTTTCTCAATTTTTGCAGAGTGAAGTATCCTCTCTCATTTTTTTGTAATATTTTTTGAGATGAGTATAACTCCAGCTTTGAAATTGGTTTTTTTCCATCCCATTCACCCAATTAGAAAAGATTGTAAGAGTGCACCACCATGTAGGCTATATTTTTTCATGGTGACAGGATTTGAAAAAGCCATGCATGCTAATCATTTTGTCATTATTACATATACTTGACAGAGGACTTTAAAAAGGAAGATAGATTTAGAGGTTTCACTTTATGCTCTCTTGGCCTTGATGATTTAGCACTGAGATGAAAGTGAATATCGTGGTGTCAGAACCATGTGTCAGAGGAAACTGACATGGTGACTGGGCAGAAGACAGAAAGAAATGAGGAAAGGGGTTAGGATAAAATAGAGCCCCAAATGACATATTACACATGATCCTTCTACTTTCAAGTAGGTTCCACCTCCAAAACATCTTGGAAGCTTACATTAGGGAGCAAGATTAACACACAATTCTTTTGTGGAATAGTTCATATCTAAATTTTAAGACCAGAAATCAGTGTTTTTACAGTGTTTTCACCTGTAGAATAGTTTTAACATTAAATATGGAAAGCTGAAGATTTTCAATGTATTTATTGCTCTTATCACTTTATGCTATTTATTTTTATTTAATTTCATTGCTTAATAGTTTACAAATATCGTATTTTCCTTCTTAAATTCATTTATAAATTTCTTGGACCACAATTTTGTGATTTAAAGCATGATAAAATTCTGTATCATCATTTTTTCTGCATTCATTATTTTTTTGTTTGTATGAATACAGTGAATCCATATAATTTTTATTTTTCACCTTGGTCCCAAGCTCCATATCCCTCCTTTACTTCTTAAAATCTTTGAATTATTATTTTTATGTTTTCCAGTTATTGCCTTTCACTATCATTTCATTTTAAATGATATTTTCACTATCAATCATTTTAAATGTTATGATACCCATTTTATATTTAAATACCTTTACTAAGGTTTAATCTGGTTCTGTTTTTTGTTTCATTGAGATTAAACACAAGTCCTGGTGCACGCTAAGCAACTACTCTACCACTGAGCAGTTATCTCCAACATTCCTTTTTCTTTTACTTTGAAGGCAAGGTCACTAAGTCACTAGGTTTTACTTGGAATGTACAACTGTTGCTGATTAATTCCAAGAAGATAAGATTGTAGCCCTGTACCACTGCTCCTTGCTTCATTGAAATACTTAAACTGTTCATGATGTTCTGCTTGTGATGAACAGGAAGAAGACAGAAAACGATCAACGATTAAATGCAACATTCAGTGCACCCCCTCTCTGTCTTTCTTGTAGCTGACATAACTTTAACAAGCAGCTCCCTATACAATTATTTATATCTTAATAGTGGAAGGTCCCTATAACATGTATGTTCAAGTCAGAGAACAACTTCCTGGAGTCAATTCTTTCCTTCTCACATGTATGCTCCAGGGATTGAATTCAGGTTTTCAGACTTGAAACAACATGCTAACCCAAGGAGCCATCTTGGCATCCCATAAGCAACTCTGCTATGTTTAATCTTTTCACTCTTTCATCATTGGTTACCAGGATGCTGGAGTTTCTAGGACACAAGATCTATTATATGTCACCAAAGAGATAAAATGAAAACATTACTTCTATTTGCCATTATAAGCTTCAATGCAGAGAGAAATATGCAAAGGTTAGAATTTCCTTAGTTTCTCAGGGAAATTATAGATAAAACAGCAGAGTGTGAGTCAGTTCAATCAGAGGGAAAAGAATAAAAACAGTACACAATTGACAAACACATAGAGAGTAGAGTTAATCTTTGTGAATGGCACCTAAGTATTATAGCAAAGACCAAGATTAAAAATAATGTTAGGAAAAAGTGAGAAAAAATTAGGCATGTAATCAATTTTGACTCTTCCTTATATATAACTGTGAAATATATGAATTATATGAAATATATGAAATAACTGTGGCAACAACATTGGAAACAGGGAAAGCTATAGTGCATAAGTAGATAGTGGCACAATCAGATACAAAGAAATGAAAGAATAAAAAACCAAATATCTTACAGAAAGAGATGTGTTAGCCCCTATATCCCTGCATATATTTTAATAGATATCAGCACTGTCAGCTCTTATATTATGTAATAAATATAGGGTAAGTGAGCTAAAATTAAAAATATGTAAATAGTTTTCCATCCAGAATACAATCTCATCTTTCTGGTTTTAATCCAAGTCTTGGGATGCTTTGACCTTTGAAGACACAGAGAGATACTACAGGCATTTACAATTCCATTCAAGAGAATTCAGCAAAACTTGGTCAGATGTGACAGTTTTGATATTGAGAATTTTTATTTTATACAGAATCATGTCTACTGAAAGCATATGATAGCAAATTTAAGACTTTCAGTATCTGATGGTACCTTTTCTGAGGTGGTAAACCATGTCTAACACAAAGCAATGTAAATTATAATACAAAGTAACAGTGAGCGAGTAAAATATAAACCATTTTATAACTTTTTAGAAAAATTTTAAAAAGCTTTCAAAGATATGTGGCAATTATAATCATTTCTTTCTCTTCTTGTTTACATGGCAAATCACTTTAACAGAGAAAGTAATGCACTCTATCTTGAAACAATTAAAATCCAAAAACTGACCCAAAGTAAGAATATTTCCATATTCTTAAAATATTTTTACTCCATCTCCTAACCTCAAAATAGAGATGAGTATGTTAAAGCCCAATGTCAGAAATTGAGCTATATAATATCATACATCGTTAGATACAATTTTAATATTGCATGCCATATAGTCTATTTTGAATATCTTTCAGGCATTGTTCTGAGGAATACATGTTCTGATGAATACAAAAGTGCATTATCTCATTATTAACTCTGATGCACATAAGGGTAGAAAGGTGAAGGCTTTCTCTGTTTCTAGGATAGATAACTATTTCAGTATTAGCATATCTCTTCTGCAGACTATCATAATATTTTTTACTTCTGTTAAACATTTTTATGTTATTATTGACTGGTTTTTACTTATCTAATAATGACTAAATATAACCAATACATTTTGCACATTTAATATGTAATAGCACATACATGATACCCAGAAGAAACAATATGAACTTTCAGAATATATTGAAAAAATGTATTAACTATTTCCTCTTCCTAGATGTTAGTCAACTAAGTGATACAACTGAAGAAAAAATTTCAGCAGTTCATTTAATATACAGAACATGATTTTTTTGCCTGTCACAATATTTCAGACATTATTATTACATTCTGTTATTTTCCAATTTTTTTATATTTGAAACAAAGATAAATCACATATACTACCTTAATTCAGGGCCTATTATCTCTGAGAATTTGTATAATTCCTCTATTTTCCTCTTTACAATTCTCTAATATACCTGGAATGATCTTTTAAATTTATCCTATCACTCATTCTGAAAGATCATTCAACTAATGATACACATTCTTTGAGTTATTGCCCATCTTTGTAATTAAGTGATACTGCACTGAATATCACCACCAAATGCAACATTGTTAAAAGCATATGTGTTACACATAGAACTATTGTCTATGTGTTGCTTGGACATACTCTTGGTCTACATTGGGCTATCTTCTCTGGTTGCATCTAAGTGGTGTGTGAATTTGAGCTTGAGCTCAGCTGGGAAGTCTGGGGACATTTGATCTTATTCCTTGTAACACTTCATCTTTTAGGTAGCTAACCTGTGTCAGAACCACTGTCACTGGGTCCTGATTAGTTATTCATGAGAATTATAAAAGAACTATAATAATAAAAATGATTTAGCAAGACATTAATGTTAATTACATTGGCATAACTAACATCAAAATACTTGAAAGAACAACTGAATATTGGCTCATGACTTAACTTATAGTCCATGGTTTCCTGAGCCTATGTGTGTTTGGTCAGAACATCATGGTAACATGAGTACATGACAGTTGAACTTCTGCTTGTGATGAGTAGGAAGCAGAGAGGAAAGGACCAAGAGCTATATGCAACATTCAAAAGCATTCCCCTTTCTGTCTCTTTCTTCTTGCTGAATTCCAATTTCTAAATATTTTAAGAACTTCCAAAATAGAGCCCAATGCATAGTTCTATAAGAGGTGTCTCATATTCAAGCCATAACAACAGAAATTTGCAAAAAAAAAAGTGACTTTGGAATTATGAAGAGAGCTTGAATAACAACAGTTTGATGAAAAAATATCTAGAAAGTTGTTTATTCAGTGAACTGAGCATGTTCTCAAATGTTTGAAGTTTTAACAAGATTCCTGATATGTTCAATGCTTCTAGTATGTGGCTAACACTTTTCAGAACTCCCGAAGTGGAAAATTATGGTTTTTGAATATATATCATAAGTGTCATTTATTGGTGCCTATGTATAAGCTCCAAAAGAAGATTTCCAATGTAGTTCTTGGGTCTAATACCACTATATTCTAAGTGTCTTTAACCCCAATCCTTACATCTATATGGAATGGAGACACATGTCATATGTATCCTGATGGACATTTTGTTATGTACATAATTCCACAATAAGAAGGGCATGGAGAGGAAAGGTTGTGAGCTAATTAGCCAAAAATAATGAATTTGTGCATGGATTCAGGTACATGTGCACATATGTTTAACAGTTAGTAGATAGGGATGTATTTCAAGACACAGATTGAGTATTAATAATAAATCCCTTGAATGTAATTCCTTCAGTTGATACACACGGAAACTGGGAACTTTTCTCAAAGCTTATGCACTATTTGTTGGAAGCTTCCCCTATGAACAAACAGTATATTTGAGCAGTTGGTGCCACTATCAGAACTAGCTAGGGCACATTCTTGCTTGTCCTTTGTTAGCCTCATTCTACTACAGTAATGAAATGTGCCATTTTTCCTGTTTGCTTGTTGAACTCATTCTCTCTTGAAAGGTCAGAAGGGAAAGCAATTTCAAATGCCAATAGGTGTTCAAAGTATTTCATTTCAGCAAAATATTTCTTCCCCCTTTTCCCATCTTAAACATTAAATACTAAATGTTGCAAAACTGACATTTTGGCAGAATGCTAAAGGCAGGGCCACTCCTGTGATTTCTTGCCATTTTGTTGGTTTGTATTCTATAACTTGGGTGTGGCAGAATTAAATAAATACCTGGGGATATCATGATTATTTAGAAATAGTTAAGTCTGATTGTAATATAAAACAGGTCTTACAACTTTCAGGAAAAAATTAAAAACTACTGTGAACACTTTCCCAATAAATTGGAGTTTTATATTCATGTAATTTACTCATTCAAATTGACACCTACATCAGTGCACAATAAGTACTGAATATTATAATGTTTGTCTGTTTTCCTTGACAAGAACTCTTTCTCCTTTAATCATTTTCCCCTCTCTGATTGGACACAGACTCAAAAATATATCATTACCTATTTAATTAGAATAGTCACTAATTGGCAGTCTTTTTCTCATACCTGGGCTAAAGAAAATATATTTTCCTGTAAAATGGGTCTGGAGGTAAAGGTGAAAGTTCATTTTTGTGCCTAATTTCTGTCACTTGTGTTCATTATCCTAGATTATCACACTCATTTTGACTTTCATTTTCCTTAAGACAGTTCATATTCTTGTTTCATTATTAGTATTCTGGCCAGATGAGTTCTTTCAGCTGTCATTTTAAAAATGCATAAAGCTAAATTAAAAGTTGCAAAGACTTTAGGGATGATAATTAGGTAATCATCTATGTGAGATGTGATTAAAAACTTTAATCATAACATTTCCATCAATATTTTTTACTAGAAATTTCATGAAAAATAATGCCAAATATTACAACCTATGGAATTCACATCTGTAATACTACTATCTAAAAATAAAGTTTTACAAAAAAGCACATATATTCAGAAAACTAATATTTTAAATACTAGTTTTAAATATTTGAAATATTTTAAATATCACTAAAGATGAAATTGCTGAGATGAGTGTAACGAAAAATATACTCTACTAAAAATGTAAACATTATGAAACAGAATGATTAAATTGTGATCAAGTCTTTTCTTTTTGTTTTGAAATTAAAGACCCTATTTCTAACTTTTGTCAGAATCATCTGCATTTTGAAATATTTAACAAATATCATTGGTTATGTCTAATATATCTAATCATATCTAATCAATAAAAGTGTAGCCTATTGTTAATGATTGGCATTAAGTTGTTCATTAAATATCCTTCACTGATAGCAAAGTAACAGTGATGGTACAGTTGAAATTAGAATCAGAAAGCTCCACATTTACTTATATACATATAAAAATATATAAATATATTATACTTGAATTTTTAACCCCACCCTCACTATCTTCCTTATTAAAATGACAATGTCACTGTCATAAAGTATACTGCAAATATTCTAATTTGGGTCACGACAAACAGTAAATAATTGCCATATATTATCACTCTTATTGCCACTGGCAATCATATACTTTCAAGCTTCACTGTATCTTCATTTTCAATTGAATTCATCAAACTACCTTGATGAGTGGGAAAGATTAATACTTCATGTAAATTGTCTGATTTTTACTTGCTACAAATGAAATACTCACTAATTAAAGTAACCCAATTCTTTGTCATTAGTATGGTCATTCATCTTAATTCATTTATGAAATATTGATTGCCTACCCATGTGTTGCAGTTAGCCTGCATTTATGCTGAAAAATGACCATCAAATGGCTTAAGGGAACAAGGAGTTTATTTTCTTACTGATAGTCTGGTTGCAGAATGTAGTTCAGCTTGATGGGAGAGCATGTACCAACACCAGGGAACTGGCCACACCATCTCTACATAATGGCTGAGAGAGGGAGGATCCTTACTTGCCAGACAAGCTGTCTAGTCACGTATACACAAGGATGCTGACTTTCTCAATCAGCTTTCTCCTAATTCCATTCACCATAGGCTGGACCCTCCCCATCAGCTAAACAATTTCCTTCAGGTTTGCTGGGGGTTAACTACTAATTCTCCACAAATGTGCCCAGAGCTCAAACCCTCAACTGTCAATTTGACACCTGTTCCTAACCACGACACTCCACCCCTTGTGCACTTGACACGAAAACATAACAATTTTAAACTGTAACCTTCAATCTTTGTCCCCATAAGTGTTAAAAGTTATTTTAAAAATATAAATACATTTCATAAACAAATTTAAAATATTCTCTCATTAAAATTGCAATTATTAAAATGTTGGAACTGAAAGTCTTTCTTTAAATATCCCAAATATAAACATTGTAACAATGAGGAAACATCAAGTTAAGATCAAAGTCCAGAAAATCAAATACCACATCCTGTACTTCATTGTCCATCTTCGGCTGTTCATCACATAGTCAAGGTGGCTCATAGATTCTAGGCAGTCTCAGTCCCTGTTTGCAGCTTGAAGTTGTAAAAGCAGAGTACCACTGAACCAGGTTGAATCTCCACTCTCAGCTTTCCTCAGCATACATCCCACAGTTCTGGCATCTCCAATACTCTGGGTTTGCCTCTGCATCTATAAGCTTTGCCTTCTCTTGAAAAGACTCTACGCCTGCCACTTTGTGCCAAGCTTTTGCTGCTGTTCATGAACCGTGTAATCATACAGCCAAAAAGCAGTACCACCTGGGGGATGCTGCCAGATTTAGTTTGAAACATAGCTTGGTCTACTCGAGCCACAGCTGTACCAGGTTTTGTGACTGATTCTGGAAAAGCCTCTTTTAGGTAGCCAAAATTCCAAAGGACAAGAAACAGCTTTAACTTGGGATTTCGGCCCCTGAAGAAATCTGGGTTTTCAAACCATGAACTCGCCATAAGGTGGTATGGATGTTTTCCACTGTCCCGCTTCAAGTTACTAGGTTTTCCTTCACTGACATTCATTTCTCCAACAGCAGCCGATGTTCTGCTATCTACCCTTTCCACATCCAGGGTTTCAAAGCAACCAACACAGTTCTCCTCTGTCAAGCAAACCAGTCTATCACGTTTAAATTCAACTTCACTGAAGTCTTTGTTCCCCTCATCAGAAACTGTGCCCAAACAATTCATAATTCTCTCAGTATCACTATTTTCTAAATGGCCCACCAAACTCTATAGAATGGTACTGGTAATCCACAAAGTCAAATTCTTCAAACGTTTCAGGCTTTGTCCAGCAAAACCGTTCAAAAGCCACAAAATCCACATAGTCAGATTTATCAGCAGCACCCCACTTCCTGGGTACCACATTCTGTTGCAGTTCCCCTGCATGGTTGCTGATAAATTACCTTCAAATGGGCTTAAGGGAACAAGGAGTTTATTTTCTTACTGATAGTCAAGTTCCAGCTTGACCGGAGAGCACTCACCAACACCAGGATTGAGAGAACTGACCACGCCATATCTACATAATGGCTTATAGAGGGGCAATCTTTACTTATCAGAACAGCATATCTAGCCAAGTACACACAAGGATGCCAAATCTCTCAACCAGCTCTCTGTGATTTATTCCAGGGCCTAATCCCACCCACCATAGGCTGGACCTTCTCCATCAGCTACACAATCACCTTCAGGTTCACTTTGGGCTTAACTCAACTATGAATTCTCCACAATTGTGCCCATAGCTCAAATCTCCAACTGTCAAGTTGATACTTGTGCCTAACCATGACACTATGCCATGTCATATTCTAGATGTTGGTGTTACTATGACAGATGACCTGTAGTGTGTTCTTGCTTCAAATATAAATTTTCTGAGGATTGGAGATAGATTCAATTAGTGCACATGGTGCTAACGTTTTTGCAGTCTAATCTTATCTGGTAGGTAGAGATTAAGGAAAAATCTCCAAAGATTTCATTTATATTGGCTCTTTGATGATAAGTGGAGTTAGCTAAATTGTTAAATAATACAAAAGTTTTATCATTGGATAACTGTGGAAGCCTAATTAAACTTGAATTCATCAGGGAGATTTTAAGAAGGAACCCAATAAAACGTAGTCCTGGAAACTTAGAAGGTACTAGAAGCAAGAAATAGATGTTTGGATTGTCTGTGTAGGAGAGGAAAGCATAGTTCTTACTCCATGGGATATCAGTTAAAATGCAGGTTTGTAAGTCTTACTATAGAAGTTTGGAATTTCTGGTGTTCCCACTATTAACTGATATAATTTTAAGACAAATTAGTCAAATTCTCTGTAGCTCAAGTATTCACCTCTAAATGGGATTCTTGTTTTTTTATTTATTCAATTGTGCATGCATGCGTGTGTGTGCATGTGTGTATGTATGCGTGTGTATATATGTTTGTATGTGTGTGTGTGTGTTTGTGTGTGTGTGTGTGTGTGTGTGTGTGTGTGTGTGTGTAGAACCACGGACAAATTTGGGAACCACCATGGACCACCTTCACCTCCTTCTTGTTAACTCTGCCCCAGGATTCACAGGCTCCGCCCCTGCTTCTGCCCGCATCTATACATGGGGTCTAGGATCCGAACTCAGGACCTTCTGCCTGTGAGGCAGAGGCTTAACCCCTGAGCCACATCTCCAGCCCCCAAAATGGGATTCTTAAAAATAATCTATCTCAGATTGTCTTGATATAAAAATGAATACAGTCAAATAATTTAATCAGAATCCAATATATGTGAGCATTCTGAAAATGTCAACTGTCATTATGAGTAATTTCTATCTTGATTCATATTTTGCTGTCTCAACATATTGGCCCCTCTTACTGAAATACTTACATTGTTTCTTCATCTACATATTTATTACTTATACTTTGCATCTAACTGGGATTTCAGCATTGGGAGTGCATTAAAAAGAATGATTAATGCAAAGCATAAAAAGAGATGTGGAACATTCATCAGAAAATTCTAGTAGTATTTGGAAATGTAAGAGAAATCAACTAAAGAATATGAAATACATAGCCTAAGAAGCTGTTGAAAATTGAAACCTGAAGTATATATTGTGAAAAGCAGTGGAATCTTGGTAAGTTTGGTAAGCTTAGATTGTGGGGGAATTTTTCACCAATGTCTAGTACTACATACAGTCCAAATTATACAAAGTCTAAATAAGCATCTGCTTACGTTACAGACTTGGGAGAGACCAACCACCTTAATAATAACAGCTATTCTGGTGTGGTAGGAATGACAGAGACATTATGCTAAATTAAGAAATGACTAGAAACTAATAAGTCAAAATTTCATAAATCATTTTAATCCTTTATATAATTAGACTTTATAATGATCTTTAAATTTTTATAATTATGATTTTTGTCCTAAACATTAGATTTGAGTTGATGAGTTTAAAATTTTTTCAAGAATTTGTTGGCAAGACAAAGGAATAGTCATCCCAATTTGCATCAAATTTGCCATTTGTGGTAAAAGTACCTTTGTGGGAGTTTTAGTGTGGATAGATTGGAGGTTGTATGCCCCATAAAGAACAAAAGAGCAAGGAGAGCCACTGAGAGCTGATAACATAGCAGAATCATCCATGATGGCAGAGAGACCAGAACTGGTGACAGTTCCAGTTCCTGTGAAGTTTTTTTTTGTAAGCTTATTAGGACTTGGTAGTCCTAATACAGCGATAGTCCTAATTATCAGCACAATGTTCTAAGGTGCCACAAGCTATTGAGAAAAGTCATGACTTGGCGAGTGATCTACTGTTCTTAACTCTACTGAAAATTCTGAAGTAGCCTCCTCATCTGTCTTCAACCCCATTTAGTTATGTTCTAAGGACAGCTCTACATACACAAGCTCTCCATAGGAATCTGTCACATCCATTTCCCAAGAGGCTGACTTACAGAGCTAAGTCTTGTCTATGGACCTTGAAACAGCTCACTGAATGTGTTCTACACTGACAGTGATAATATGAACCCAAAATTGTTAATTCCTGGAATTATGCAGTAACCCAGCATGAGTAGCCCCAGGGAGAGAATGGTAGTCTAATATGAGTATACCTGATGCCTGGCATTTCATTGACTCACCCAACTTCAGACCTGGAAAATACCTTTTTACCAGAATCAGTCCTATTGATCAAAGATTTGCAATTGGTCTAGCCTATCTGTAACTGCTGAATTCATCCAAGAAGCCATCTTGTTCTAGGCCTTGTTGTTAGAAAGATAAAAGACATAACTGACAATCATGAGACTATGATAAATAAATCTATGTCAGCAAATAAAAATAGAAACATTCTGAGTTATTTGTTCCATTTTCTATCTCTTCCTCATCCTATCTTTTGAAGATATTTATTTCCAGAAATCCATCATACTGATTTTTTTCAGTTATGTTATTTGCTAGCATGGATTTATTCATGTAGTTCATCTATTGCTGATGTCTCAGTTATTTTTTATTTAATTCACATTTATTTCATTTCTATATCTTTTTTCTTGGTTAATCTAATTAAAAGTGTATGCTATTTGTCTTTTATTAAATTCACTTTTATGTTTTCAATTATCTTTTTAATTTTATTTCATTTTTTCCTGCTTTAATCTAGTAATCTAGTTCCATTTTATCTACTAATTTTATGGAGACATTTTTGTTAGTTTCTTGAAGGGTAAAAGTAGGCTGTACTATTGGAAGATTACTTATTGTACAAATTTACTATCTCCTTTTTGGGTTTGTTTTTAATTATCTTAGTTAGGTTTTCAGATGATGTGATAGAATACCCTGAGAAAAACAATTTAAGAGACTATAGGTTTACTTACTGGAAGGTTACAGTTCATTGCAGTAGAAAGACATGGCAGAGAAGGCATAGTTGTTGAAGCAGGATGATGACTGATAACATTACAACCATATCAGAAAGCAAATGGTAAATAAGAAGTAGGTCAGAGCACTAATGCCTCAAGGTCTGCCCCTAGGGAGTCACTTCTTCCACCAGTGCTCTTCCTCTTACAGGTTACACCTTCTTCTCAAACAGTTCCACTAGCAGGGAGCCATGTGTTTGCACATGAGAACATAGGAGAAATATTTTATATTCAAAGCACAACATGGGGCATCCTGTGCATTTCAAATTTTTATTTTAATTTTTGTCTCATGCTTGTTTATGTTAACATATATTGATTTTATATGGCAATGATTTCACAGTAATTTCACTTAAGTATATAGTGTATTTTGTTCATATTTGCCCTTTATTACTCCCTTATCCTCTCATAGCCATAGTCTTCTTCTCCCTAGCAAGTACCTTTTCTACTTTCACAGTATGTATGTATGTGTACATATATGCATATGCATACATACATATTACATGTGGCTAAGGAGTTTATGTGAAGCTGTTTATATGAGCATGGGTGAAGGGCTAATTACTAAAGTATGGGCATATTAGCAGTGGTTACAGCATTGAAGAAAATATTTACCCGTTCCATGACACCCATTAATTCCCCAAAACTCCTCAGAAATGGGTTGTGCTTAATGAGCACCTCCCCCATTCATGAAAGAAGCTTGAAAGATCCAATCTTCTGCATGTCTCCCTCTTATAATCACAGATCCTGACACTTCAAGAGATCAATGGTTATATCATGCTTAGAAGACAGCATTATAAAACTAATACTAATCCTCTGGTTCTTCATTCCTCTGTTTCTTCAATTCTTTCTTCCTTCCTCTTCCATAGTGTTCCCCAAACATTTGAAGGGGCAATGTGGATGTAAAATTTAAAGCAGAGAATTCATCACTCACTAACTCTCAGCAATATGAAAGCATATGAGTATCTGTATAATTCTTATACATGGGAAAAAAGAAGGTTTTCTGGTCAAAGCTGAGAGGAATATTAATCTATGAACATAAACAAATAGTAGAAAAAAATCCGATGAGACGTTCATGCCAATTTTGCTGTACTGAATGGAAACCACAGATACTAACAACATACTATGTATTTTGAAATTGCTAAAATAAGCTTTCATTATTCTTACTAAATAATCCAAATTGCTGAAATAAGGAATACTAATCAACTCAGTAGAATCTCTTAATGTGCATCAGAATCAAAACTGCCATTGGTATTCCTAAATATATTCAGCTACAAAGTGCAACCTTAAAAAGAAGTGAAACAAGGGCTGGAGAGATGGCTCAGGGGTTAAGCCTCCGCCTTGCAGGCGGAAGGTCCTGAGTTCGAATCCCAGATCCTACGTATAGATGCCAGGCGGAAGCGGGGGCGGCCTGCGCTTCTGGTCCTGGTAGGGCGGAGCCTGTGAATCCCGGGGCAGAAGGAGGTGGAAGCGTCCATGGTGGTTCGCGAATTCGTCCGTGGTTCTACACACACACACACATACACACACACACACACACACACACCGCGCGCGCACGTGCGCACATATACACACGCATATGCACACAGTTAAATTAATAATAAAAAAAAAATTAAAAAAAAAAAAAAAAGAAGTGAAACAAGCTGAATTTTTCTTCCATCAAGTGAAAAGACATTTAAAAAATTTTTTTAATTATTTATCCAATTGTGACTGTGTGCGTGTGTGTGTATGTATGTGTGTGTGGAACCACTAGCGAATTCGGGAACCACCAAGGACCGCCTCCACTTCCTCCTTGTTTATTCTGCCCGGGGATTCACAGGCTCTGCCCTAACACAGACCAGAAACGCAGGCTGCCCCCGCTTCTGCCCTGTGTCTATACGTGGGGTCTAGGATCCAAACTCAGGACCTTCCACCTAGCAAGGCAGAGGCTTAACCCCTGAGCCACTTCTCCAGCCTTGTAAAAAGACATTTTTATCTTAGTTAAGAGTATTCAACTTTATCTTGAAATTTATTTGAAAACAGTATATATAATTCTTGTTCAATGTTTTCTACTCATGATAATTAGAGTCATTCTTTTCTTTCAATGTATTTTTCTATCATACAGTTCAATTTTGTTAATCATTCTTTTGTTGGACATTCTGTGCAACATAATCTTTACATTTTTTATTATAACTTCTTTCAAATTGTAAGTTGTGATTTCCATTGTCTGAAATATGGTAAGTGAACTATCTTTACTCTTTTCTTCCTATTTTCCTCCTGCTTATTGATCATGCCTTGAACATTACAGCAGTTTGGAGATATATATATATATATATATATATATATATATATATATTCACAACCATGCATTATACTAACATAAATTTGTTTCTTACTTATATAAAGAAAGCTTGTTCAAAAGCCTCCTTCCCTTTGTACAGACACCATGCTTCTTTCCTCTCAATAGAAAACAAAACTATCCTCTTTATTTGTTCTTCATAAACATCTAGAAACAATCCTATACCTTTTCCTGATAATGGAATGTAAGCACTAGAAAACTAGATGACTCTCTATACTCTGTTTTACTTTGAGGAGTTCTGATTCAGTTTTCTTTGCTCCTTCTGGGTCTTTGAAAGATTTCGTTTTCACTTCTCATATATTTAACTCTTAACTTGTTGGAGGTAATGAACTATTGATGTCTGTGGTTATTCAAACTTTCCTGTCTAAATTTCCTTCCAGCAGATGGAAAATTGATATACTTTCTATTTTCTTTTATCTCTGGTAAAATAATTGCTCAACCGAATTTTATGTAAAATGAAATCAATCACCATATTTTCCTCTTTTTCTTCATTATTTTATTTCTACTTTTACAAACATATTGAGTATTCATTCCAGGTTCCTTCCTTCCCCTCTCCTTTCCATCCCCTCCCTTTATCATTCCCTCCCATTCCCTCCTACTCTTTTTCCTTTATGAATCTATATTCCGCAGGGTTCACTCTGGCTTGTCTACACCTGTGGGGGCTCAGGCCTCCCTGGTATACCAAGTTACCTCTCTCTTTTTTTTTTATTTCAGCTCATACAAACTTATTAGGTACACCAATTCCCTCCCTCCCTTCTCCCCCCCGTACCCCCTGCTTCCCCTCCCCACCCCTCTCCCTCCCCATCCCCCAGTGCCTCCCACCCCAATTCCCAGAGAGTCCTTTCTTGTGCATGCCTGATTTTCCTCTGGGCCCTCCTCTCTGATGACGTACAAGGACCCAGTAGCCTTTCCCTGAACCCTTTCCCGTGTTCCCCTTAGGTACAGGAACACTGCTGTGGCTGCCAATCCTTTGCCTCCAAGGATCTTGGTGCCTTTAGCAGATGCTAGACTTTGTGAGGTCAACAGTGTGTTGGACAATGCGCAGGGCATGCAAAGTCTAATTATGATTGCTTCAGCCCTAACTAGTATAGAGTATCTTACATATCATTGCTCCTCCCATCCTTTTGCTCTTACACTCTTACCGCCCCCTCTTCCGCAAATTTCCCTGAGCTTCAGGATGGGGAGAGACTAAGCTGGCCTAGTTCTAGGTGGTTGATATAGAGTCTCTGAAGTTTTGGATTGTGGTTTGTTGATTTTCTTTTGCAGTTTTGCTGCTCTTGCAATGCCCTTCACTCCATCCTGGTGGGCATTGTATGTTACCTCCTGGCCAGAGACAAAAAGCTGTTAGAGTCTTGTGATAAAAGCACATTCAAAGGTAGATGTAATAAAAGTGGGAAACCATAGTAAGGGAGGGGTCTATCACCCATTTGCAAAATGGTTACTTTTTATCTGCCAGACTATATGCCCTCCTCTTCTGGTGAGATCACACCCCCTCAGTAGTAAATGATCAGGAACAAAAGTTTGTGAACTTAATCAGATGTCTCATTACTTATTTGGGTCCTTGGTGGAGGCCTATTTTCCCTGCTGTAACATGGTCCCTTCTCTCCTTGTTTCTGGTGTGGCCCTCCTACCCCATCCCTCCTGTTCATAATCCTTGGAATTACTGTCTCTAGATGGGCTGGGTGGGTTTGGTACTAGGAGCCACCTATTAGGGAGTACATACGGCGCTTAATTTTTGGGTCTGGGATACTTCACTTAATATAATTGTTTCTAATGACATCCATTTCCCGGCAAATTCCAGTAATTCATCATTTTTGATGGCTGAGTAGTACTCCATTGTATATGCATATATCAGTGGGATGGCCTAAAGAGAGGTACCTCTCTTTAGGCCATCCCACTGATATGTGCATTTCTCTTCACTAATCCAGCTTTATATCCAAAGGTTTCCACTGTAAGTTCCCATTCCATGGATATAACAGCTACCTACAGAGCAGTTTTATGCACTGTCTTCCTATCTATAGGTTAAATGAATATTTTACTTTAAATTTGTCCTAAAAGTATTTTGGAAAATTCAATATATAGAAGGTATAGAGCTAATAGTTTAATTTAAAGCTAATTTCTTCAATCATTTAGCTTTCTATAATTTCAACATTCTAATATTGTGCTTTTTTTCTTTCTATTGATATGATATTTTGTTGAGGTTGGGAATAATAGTTCATAATATCACTTAATTTGATTATCTCATTTAATAACTTTGGTCACACTTAACTATTGTAATGTGACAATTACACTATCACAGTAACAGCTAGAGAATGCTATCATTGCTTTGTCAAAGTATTCTCAAAAGCATAGATTTATTCTTTTCTCCAACTGCAGAACACAGACATTCTATGAAAGTTGTAGCCACAGATATTATTACATGGGGGCAAGTTCAATAATACATTTGTGCTTTAGAGCACAGTACACCATTTTTAATAACATTCTTAGCCCTTTGCTGTTTCTGTTTGTTGTTTCTTTTGGTTCTCAAAGCATCTCTCTCTCTCTCTCTCTCTCTCTCTCTCTCTCTCTCTCTCTCTCTCTCTCTCTCCTGTCTCTCTCTCACTCACTCTTCACCCCCCATGCTTTCTCATGTGTGAGTGTATGTGTGCATACAATAGGGAACCTGAGTATGTGTGCCCTCCAAGGGTGACTTCAGGAATCATCCCAGATTATTCTAACTCCTTTTGGTTTTGCTCTGGTATAACCAGGCCTTACCCTCCAGAGCTAGAATTTCAGGCTGCTTCCATCCCCACCCTGTGTTTTTATATGGGATATAGGATCCAAACCCAGGTCCTCTGATTGCAAGTTAAAGATTTTAACATTTGTGCTATATTTCCAGCCCTCATAGAACTTCTTGATAGTCACTTTCATGTAAGTATTCATCGCATATCTATTGCTAGGAAACTCAGATCACCAGAAACTAATCTTTGTGCGTATGTCCTCTCCATTTCACAAAAGAAGGACATCAAGCAATATCCCTCCTAAAGTTTAAAGTATGAGTAGGCAACAAAATTGTATTATGAATTTTTTTCTTGAGTTCTGTGCTTTATATTCTGCTTCTTTTTCTTTTTGTCTAACCACTATTTCACAACAGAAAAATTAGGTGACTTTGCTTTCTTTTCTCTGAAAATGGAAAATGTACTCTTATATTAGGTTTTTATTTTGAGTTTTTGAGGTAACCCACATAAAATAGGGATATATTATTGCTCTACTGATTGCAACAACACTGTAAATTCATTTAGCAAAAGTTATGTTTGGTGTGGGGGTGAGTATGTCAGAGGGTTCAGCTTTCAATATTTAATTTGTACTCCATTTTTAAGTTTCATTTTGTTGTGACTCAGAGATTTTTGTTACCAGAAAGTTATTTGTCTCTTAATACTTAGCTTGATTGAACGAAAGGGAATGAATTTAGTTTGATTTTGTTTTGGTTTGCTTTCATGTATCAGTCCAAGGCAGACATTTTTCTATCCTGAGGGCTTCATTTAGCAGAATTTCATGCTATCTTACTGTAAAACAAGGATTGGTATGTATTCTTTAAAACAGTCAAGTTAGCAAATGTTTGTTAGTTTTATAAGCTATAGGTTTTCTGTTTCATATATGCAATTCTCTTATTATAGCAGAGAAACAGCCATTGGCAATGAATATGTGAAAGTTTATACAATATTGTTCAGAAACACACATGGTTGGCTAGAATTTTATAAAATGAAACCATTTTGCATATTCTTGTTTTAAATGGTGACATTTATACCTAAGGTTTATATTTCCTGGTTTTAGAGTCTTCAGTTATTTATGATAACTATCCTCTGCATATAGTTGTAAAATTCATTATAACCAACATGGTTTTTCTACCTGTAGAATGTTCCACAACAGCATTGCTAGATCTCTGGTAAGCCACAAGAAGACCCAAGTTCTGAATGAGCAAGCAAGTGCCTTTTAGCAAGTATATCATGAGGGAAGCATGAAAACTGCTTTTAATCTACTCCCTCATTTTGGATGGCTTTCCAATAGGTGTCTATTGATAGCTCCCTGGTTTGGTCATATAAGACTTCATTATTTCTCTTTGTTACTTGTAACAATATTCTAAAGGTGGACTCATTGCCTCTGACCTATGATAAAAATCCATTAAAGCCTCTTCTGATATCTCTGTAATAAACTGCAATGTTGCTGGCAAATGAGAACACAACATCATTCTCTGTCTTTGGTTTTCATTAACACAGAAGGGTTGGAGGGCTTATCACCATGTTGTGGCAGTGATAAAAACTGCATGCCCAGTACCTTCAAAATACTTAAGAACAAGCCGTATTAAAGAGATAAAGACCTCTATAGCGAAAATTTCAAGACATTGAAAAGAAACCGATGATAACACTACAAGGAAGAATGATTCTGTAAACTCGCTTCCCAGAAAAGAAACAGTAGATAAAAAATGGCACATCTGTATTAAAGAATCTAAAAGGTTGTTTGGATTTTGGTGGAAGAGAAACAATAGGACGGAAGCGTCACGGGACCAGCTGTGGCCGCAGTCAGGTGGACCCCAGAGCACCTAGCGTCACGGCGGCGAGCACCAAGGCCGACTCCGGCTTGGCCTGCTGCCCGGCCCGGACAACCCCAGCCCCCTCCGAGCCCCTCCCCCCTGCCCCTGCCCGACACTACCGCCCGCCGCCCCAGCCCACCACCCGCTGCCCAAGGTGAGTGAGAGAGAGCCCAGCCCCGACCCCCCACCCGGGAGCCGCCCAGCCGCCAGCTTAGCCCCCGGGGCCCCACCCTGGACCCCAGCCCCTCGCACCCTCCCGCCCTCACGCTCCTCCGCCCCCCCCCAGGTCCCAGGTGAAGAGTTCTGCCATCAACATCTGCCTCTCTGGCCCACTGGGGATCTACGCACGTGGTCCACGGAAGACACACTGCTACTCAGAATTCAATAGAGCCCAAAGGAAACTCAAGCAAAATTCTAAGGAACAAAGGGAACACAGGCCATACATCTGGACTCCACTACAATCAGTATATCACGTGGGCGAGTTTCTTCTCATCCAGCCCAAAGATAAGTAAACTTTTTCTTTTCACCTTACTGATCCTTTAAAATATCAATGCTGTAGATCAACTTTCTCATACAGTCACCCCACAACATACAACTCCAGGGAGTACAGCACTCACTCCCACATTTCACCAAGATACTAAATCGTAAAAGTGCACTACCAAACTAATATTCACCCCCTGGTAACATAACCTGACTTAACTGATGTACTAACAGCCTAGTAGCCTCATCTAGGATATAACGATAACAATACACAAACATACCCAATCCAAGGCAAGTACTAGTAATAACTGGCAAGCGTAACAATACCAACTACGTCGATTCAGTGACAAACACACAGAAACTGAAAGGTCCTAAAAAATAAAACAACAATGTACAAGTCAAAGTGCAGATCCACGAGAAACAAAACTCAAGAAGACCAATCTCCTGCCGAAAGAATCAATCCCATAATGAGGGATTCCGACCAGAACAAATCCACAGAAAATAGCCATGAAAGCCAGACCCAACATAACGACTTTCAGAGTACGATCATCACCATGATTAATACTATGAAAGAGGAAATCCAAGGAGAGTTAAACAACAGTATCAACCACTTTGAACAGGAATACAACAGGCACTTAGAGGAGTTGAGAAAAACAGTTCAAGAAACAAAAATAGGTATGGAGCAATTAAAACAGTCTCAGGCAGAGTTTAAAATTGAACTAAAAGACAAGTTATCTTCAACCCAAAACTCAGCAGAGAGTCTTATCAGCAGAACAAATGAGGCAGAAAAGAGAATTTCAGATCTTGAAGACAAAGTGGGAGAATTAACCAGCTCAATGGAAGAGATTGTTAAAGCCAAAAAGATACTTGAGAGGAACATTCAAGAGATATGGGACACCCTGAAGAAGCCTAACATGCGCATTCATGGAATACCAGAACAAGAATCCCAAAGTACCACACCTGAGGAAATATTTCAATTCATCATAAATGAAAACTTCCCACAACTAAAGAATGAGAGGCCTATCCAAATACAAGAGGCATTTTGCACTCCAAACAGATATGACCAAAATAGAAAATCGCCATGGCAAATAATAGTCTAAACACTCCACATTCAACACAAAGAAAAGGTTCTGAGAGCTTCAAGAGAAAAAAAGCAACTCACTTTTAAAGGTAAACCTATTAGAATAACAAATGACTACTCAATGGAAACAGTAAAAGCAAGAAGAGCTTGGAGAGACATACTTCAAGTATTAAATGAGCAAAAATGCCAACCCAGACTGCTATACCGGCAAAATTATCTGTCATGATTGAGGGAGAAAGAAAAGTTTTCCAGCACAAAGACAACTTGAAGGGATACATGTCTACCAAACCAGGCCTTCAAAAAATCCTAGAACTGATACTCAAGCTTGAAGAAAAGAACAAGCATATCCAGGAGAACAGAAGGGAAGTATAATACCACCAAAACATAAATATCAAACAACATGCTTACAAAATCTACTAAACATAAAAAATGTCCAGAATTAAAAATAATTTCTCCATTATAACATTAAATGTCAATGGTATTAACTTGCCGATTAAGAGACACAGATTACAAACTTTGATTAAAAACCTCAATCCAACAATCTGCTGCCTTCAGGAAACTCATCTCACCACAAAAGATAGGCACATCCTAAGAATGAAAGGCTGGTCCAAAATCTTGCAAGCTAATGGAACCAGGAAACAGGCAGGGGTAGCAATTATGCTTTCAGACAAAGTGGACTTCAAACCAAAGAAAATCATAAGAGACACAGATGGATATTACAAATTTAGTCACAGGTACAATTCACCAGGAAGACTTCACAATACTGAACATTTATGCACCCAATACGGGCCCCTCCACATTCATTAAGAAAACCCTACAGTGTCTAAAGCAAGAAATCAACCCCCAAACGATAATTCTTGGGGACTTCAACACCGCCCTCTCAACATGGGATAGATCAACAGGTCAAAAGCTTAACAGAGACACTTTGGAACTTAATCAAACCCTGAAAGAAATGGACCTTACAGATCTCTATCGAACTTTTCACCCGTGCATGAAAGAATACACATTTTTCTCAGCAGCACACGGAACTTTTTTTAAAATAGATCACATATTGGGCCACACAATGAATCTACACATATACAAAAACGTTGAAATTCTAACCTGTGCCCTATCAGACCACCAGCCGAAAGCTGGACATCCACAACACAACAAACAAGAGAAAATACACTAACTCCTGGAAACTTAACAATATGATGCTGAATGAGAACTGGATTCAGGAAGAAATTAAAAAGGAAATTCAAGATTTCCTGAAAGTGAATGATAATGAAAATACAACTTACCAAAATCTCTGGGACACAATGAAAGCTGTCCTAAGATGTAAGTTCATAGCTCTTAATGCCTACCCTAAAAGGTTGATTAACCCAATGTAATATTCTGTGCTTTTAGAGAGCTGGCATGCTGCAAGTTCAGGTTGGGAGTCAATTTTTTAGGTTATTTTTAGCTTGTTATATAGTCTTTTATTGCCCACATTTGTGTTTTACCTAGCATCCTTGTCATTATTTGGTAAATCTTTTAAAATTTTACAAATTAGATTCCTAGCCTACATTAATACAAAGGCTAATAATGTCATCATGGACATTTTTAACCTACAACAGAGATTTCACAACTTTGTTATGATCTGCCTATCTAATGTTTCTGGGAGTCTCATCCTATAGAAATGGAACTGTTCTTTTCTTGGAAGTTGGTATTTCCTGGTTACTTATATTTGGTTCCAAGTAGATTATTTGTTAATCCCTTTGCGCTTACAGCTATGCTTTTGTATTTATGATTGGCAGGATATAGCAAAATAGCCATATTATCAAAAATGATCTACAGGGCTGGAGAGGTGGCTCAGGGGTTAAGCCTCCGCCTTGCAGGTGGAAGGTCCTGAGTTCGGATCCCAGATCCCACGTATAGACGCCAGGGGGAAGCGGAGGGTGGCCTGCGCTTCTGGTCCTGGTAGGGCGGAGCCTGTGAATCCCAGGGCAGAAGGAGGTGGAGGTGTCCATGGTGGTTCGCGAATTCGTCCGTGGTTCTAAACACACACACAGACACACACACACGTGTGCGCACATACACACACATGTGCACAGTTGAATAAATAATAATAATAATAATAAAAAATGATCTACAGAGTAAGTAAAATTCCAAAAGAATTCTTCACAGATGAGAAAAATACACTTAAATTCTTGTAGAAACATGACAGACCCATCATATACTCAAAGTGATCCTGTGGAAAAAAAGAACAATGCTAAAGGCAATGGCATACCTAGTTTCAAGATATACAGCTAAGAAATACTACCGAAAAAAGCATAGTGCTGGCATTTAGATCACTGGAATAGAGGGACTCCAATGGCACCGGAAATAGAAGTAAAGATTGATAAGAGAGATTGTATGAAATGAAAAAGCATCTGCACAGCAACAGGAAATCAGCAGCAGAATGGACACACCTTAAGGAGTGGCAGATCTTTTATAGCTGTACATGACATAAAGATAATATGTAGAACATATTAACTCCAAAGGCTAACTATAAACTAAACAGTTCAATCTATTCACATACTAATGAAATGAAGGGAGGATTCTAAAAAGATGAAGGACAATGGCCAATAAACTAAGAAATGTTTAACAGCCTTAGCCTTTAGGGAGATGAAAATTAAACACTGAGGTTCCAACTAACCCCAGCAGGAATGACTATCATTAAGAAAACAAAAGACACCCAAAACTACCAAGACTGTACTGACAAAGGAAACACCTATATGCTGTTGGCTAGAATGCAAATTAGTCTATCTGCTACTGAAATCAGCATGAAAGATTATCAAAAAGTAATAAAATAGAACTATATAATGGGTCTCAGCTTATGGATACCATCCCTAATTATTTAACAAAGAATTCCACATGAATGTATCACAAAGTTACTTGCACATCTGTGTTTTATTGAATTACTAATCACAATAGCCAATGGAATTAGACTAAGGTCTCATTGAGCAAAAGGTTCAAGAATATGTAGTACATATACACAATGAACTTTTATTAATCCAGACTAATTCATAAAAAAGAGTGAAAGTTTCATTTTCAAGAGGAATGAGGCATAGAAATCATCATACTAAGTGAAATAAATCAGCATAGGAATAAGCAGATTTCACATTTTTCTCTACTTGTGGATTCTAGATTTTATATAGATACATAAAATCATATAACTATATGATTATATATTCACATTATATTTATGTTCATATATATTTTTATTTATTTATATATGTGTGTGTATGTGTGTGTGTGTGTGTGAAAATAGTACTTGGATCAGGGGAAAATGATAATAGAGTAAGGAAGGTGTGTAAGTATAGCCAAAGTACCTGAAATACTTATGCGAACATAATTTTTGAAACCTCTCTCAAACTACAATAATTATACTTCAAAGAAATTTTTTAGAGGAAAAAAGAAAATTCTGTCTGTCTTTTCATCACTTTTCTGGTACCATACAAATATATTTGAACCCCTTATTACAGGGTGGTAAAGATAAATTTCTAGCATTTTCCTCCCATATTTGAAACCATGGAATATGTTAAGTACAAATTTATGTATTAGTGGGGATTCAGGCACAGTTTAGAGGCTATTTTATCATTTTTCTATTTTTTGTGCTAAGACCTATTTCTGACTCTTGGACTAGAAAGAAAAAGGGTTTTGTTTACTTTGCTTTCATCTGTATTCATTGGCATTTCCAAGTTGATAGCTTATTTGGTTCTAATTGTATGATATGCAAAGTAAGGAAACTAAAGAAAGAAGCTGAAAGAAGCAGGTAACATTATTAGGTCATTGGGAAGATACTGAACTCTCTTCATATTCTAATTATTTATCTCCTTCCTTCAATGTGTTATTTTGTTTGTTTTATTTATAATATTCAATATTTATTTTAATTGCTAATCTTTAGGTATAGGCAAAAGATTTCTATCCTACCTTAAAGATGAGGAAATCGTTTGCATGAATTTATATACTTCTCTAAATTTTCACAACTGTTTAATTGAGAAAAAATTCTGAAAATTAGTGGTAAATTCAGATGCTATAATCACCTGAAACTTATATTCACAGTGATCAAGATACCCGCCCATCTTGTTTTTTATCCATTGTAACTTTTGCAAGGTATTATACTTTATATCAGTTTCTTGAGGGAAAGACTGTTTACTTGATTTCTTCAGGGGGTATCTGATATTTGCAATACATTGGTACTGAATAAACTCAGCAATAAATTACATTTTTGTACTTTTAAATGTTTTTGGTTAATTTTTAATTGTTTCACACCTGGACTACTGACCAATATTTATCTAAATTTCACAGTATCTTCTTAGCCTAGTATTAGTTTGTGACTCGGGATATGATTTATCATGCCCAGAAAGTTCCATAAGAAAAAGAACTGCGTATTTTTAAAACTGGCAGTGCATGCTGTCCAATTCAAAGTCCCTTTAAGCTGGTCGATCTGCAAATCAGACCTGACCTAAAATATTTTTGTTGGAAGTAAAGACTTGACATCCGGTATTTGATTCATAGAAACTAGATTCAGCTTCACCCGTCACCTTGAAGTCAGTTCTCCAACAATCACAGGCACTAATAGCATTTTCTCTTCCTTTCATTGATTTTCCAAACTGAAAGCAAAACCTTTTTCTAACTGACATATTGTACCTTCTTGCAATTCTTCCTAACCCTCTGAATTACCTTAGGTTATGCTGTTCAAATTCCTAATTACCCTCTGGATTCTACTATGACAGTTAATAAAGGATTTCAAAGTCTCAGACTGCCATGATTCATCAGCAACAACATGTTCTTGTACAGTTGTGTCAGTTTCTACATATGTTCATTGTTCCACCTGTTGTCTTTAGTATTGGTACTTCCATTTTTCTTGTTTATGCTTCATTAATGTTTTGATTGAACTGATTTCAGAATGGCAATTCGTTGTGACCCCTTGGGATGACTTAACCTGGAAAAGTTTTTTGCTGGTATCTGTACAAATGCACCTCAATTCACATTGAACAAGTGTATTCTATTTGAGTGAACTACATTAAATATACCTGGTGTGTGTGTGTGTTTGTGTGTGTGTGTGAGTGTGTGTGTATGTGTGAATGTGTTTATGTATGTGTAACATGGAACAGAATAAAGGCTATAGATTCACAAACAAGACAGTGGTAAAGCATTTTAATTTGGGGATTTTATCTATCAAATATCTACATCTTGAATGTACTGCTATTTTGAATCCTCTTTCTCTCTCTCTCTCGTCTTTCTGTGTGTGTATGTGTGTGCGTGTGTTTGTGTGTAATTTATTTTGAGTGCACAATTAAAGCAATGTGTCTTTTTTATTTATTTGTATTCTTTAAAATCTTGCATTATTGATTTTCCTCTGGGATTAAGTATGAGTGCATTAAAGACTACAAGATTATAAAGTACACCTTTTTTAGAGACATTGTATTCTGGTGAGACACTGCTGAATTTCAAACAGCTAAAAGTGAGTTTTTTTTCAGCTTAAAATACCAGAGGGGATATACAGTTCTTTATTCTAGGAAAGGCATGGCTGCATGCAGAATCTACAGACATCATGGAGGCTGAGAGAACTCGTTAGCTGAAAACTGCACGAGCAGACTTCTAGAGAAAGCAGGGCAAGATTAACCAACCTTAAGGTCCCTTCCAATAAGAATTCACCTCCTAAAGTTGCCACAACATTCCTAAACATCAACTAAGGATTCAAACACATGATCCTGTGGGGCAAAACTCATATTCAAACCCTGACTCTGTGTCTCTCACTGAAAATAGAGGTTTCTTTACTGAGAAGACTGGCTGTTCATGGATTACATAGTATCCGTTTTTCACTGCCTCACAACAGTAGGATTACAGGTGTGTACTGTGTCCAGTTTTATCCTGGGTGCTGGGATCCAAATTCAGGTGTTTATTCTTTCATAGGAAATGTTTTCCCACTGAGCTATTGCCTTAGCCCCAAGTTAATGAATGCTTAAAAACACTTTCTGTCACCCGTATGTACCCTCCACTTTCGAGACACTAAATAGAGTTATTATATCTTCCTCCAACTATGTTATGGTGAAATAATTCTATTTTTGGTTATACTTAAGTAGTCTTCCATTTTGTATATATACTGCATTGTGTACCTACATCACCCAATATCAGTGGATGTACACTTAGAATATTTCAGGTTACTCTATATAATCTTCATAAGAATACTGAGATATAAAATTTCCATTACCCAATTCTCAATGAGAGAAAATGTATGATGGAATAATCCACATTAGTTGTAAGAGACAGAACTATTATTCAAATCTTGGCTTATCTAACTTGTCTCCTGATTTCATGACACTCAAATATAGAATTGTACCTATGCTTTGTTTTTTTGCTTGCTAATACAAAAGCTAAATAGCATAAGAGTTTGCATCTTGTCTGTATCAGTGATGCTTGGTACCTCATGGGTAGGGCTGTCCTCTTTTGAGTATCATTTAATGAACATAATTTGATAGGGAAGGTTAATATTTAAAAGATTTAGACCAGAACCCAGGTATTATTGCCTTTGTATTATTAACATGTTTTATTCTTTGGACAAATCTACTAGTATTTGAGTCATTTAAGTATATTTTATTTTGTAACTAGAAATGAAGATCCTTTTCAGTTTATGTCTAAGAAAGAAATAAAATATGGGAACAACTGATGAATTTTGAGTCTTTCACATGTTATATGATTTCATAAGTTGTCTATATATTACTAGTTTCTGGTTTTTATTAAGCAGGGGCTCAAAAATAAAGGAAATAAATATGTATAATATGAATCATCCTTTATGACTAAGATTTCAATTTCACTTTTGCTACAAAAGAATTGTCAGTACTTCTATAAATTGGTACAGTGCAGTTTCTGCCCTTTTAATCTTCTATTCCCACTAGGAAGTGAAGATCTTCATGAGGCTTCTAAATATCTGTGATAGTTAATCTTGGGTGTCAACTTGTCCACACCTGGCATTAACTAAAATCAGTTGTCAGATTACCTGAAGAGATTATCCATTTACAATAGGAAGACCAGACCCAGATCTGATTGGAACCTCCCTAGGTCTCATTGGAACCTCCTAGTAGGGGACCAAGTAAAAGGAACCATAGAAAAGAAGACTTAGAAGAGAGCCTCCAGGATGTTTTCAGTAACTTAGCCTGCCTCCAGCTTCAGCCACCAATCATGTAGCCTCTGCCATGAAAGACTGTTTTTCCCCTCTGGAACCGTAAAAATCTCCCTTTCTCCCTTAAGTTCCTTGACTTTGAATGTTCTTTCACAGCAACAGTTAAGAGTAACTGTTATAGTCCATAAAGCAGACACAGAGAAAAAAAGTGCATATGGTAAGAACTAGTGGCACTTTATGTCATTAAGTATTGACTGTGAAATTTACTTAATCTATGATTATCATTTTGTCAGAATAATCATACATGTATTATTTGTCATTATCAAATAATAATCATCTTGTTAAACTTGATTTTTGTCTCCATTAAGATTATGTCAGCAAATGTGATGCTTTCAATAAACTTCATGTTTGGATTTCTACTTTGAGAGAATTTAGGGTCTAATGCGTCTTTCTGTCCTTGTTTCCTTTTCCAAGGTATTATAAGATGATACTGATATCCTTGATGTATTGGTTGTGTGGGTTTTGTTACAAACTCAGAAGGTCTACAACAAGAAAGATTTGCATTCTCAGTTTCTAAGTATGTAGTTAAGATAAAATCTAATATTCCCTTCCCTTGACTTTTGTATTGTTTGTTCTTCTATTATTTCATTTTTGTATGTAATATATTCTGATTACTCTCTTCTTCATACTCTCTTATCTCTCTGTCATTCCTTTCAACCTCTATTCTTCCATACCAGTCCTATTCCTAGATCCACGGCTTTCACTTTGATTTTGTGACTAGTGGTAGTCCATCCATGGGGGCCCGGTTGAGTGCCTAGCAGGTACACAACTGAAGGCAGGGGACTCCTCTTTTCCCTGAATCAATCAAACATATAGTTCATCCATAAGGTTTAAGCCTCATCCCACCCCTGCCTAAGACTTTTCTCTATTCACTTTGGACTGTTTAAGTGCCATTTTGCAGACTCGATACAGGAATCAGCAAGTGCTATGAATAAATGATTGAATAATCACATCATGCTCAGAGGGTAGTGTTTCATCACACTTCTACCAGTTTTTACATTCTTTCTTTCTTGTCTTCCACAATATTCTCTGAGCCATAAAGGGGATGGTTTAAATGCCTTGTTTGGATTAACTCTTCATCCAACATTTATTCTTAACACTTAGTCCAGTCATGAGTTTCTGCTTCTGCTATTTACTGGAAAGAGGGAATGCATAAAGAAACATTTGGCTATAGGTATAAAAATAAATATTTAAAAGGCAGATTGGCAGTATGTCGTTAGCTAAATACCAGTATGCTGCTTTTGTGCTATGGCTTATGACATACAATTCCATGCTTTTTTTTTTTGATGAAATTTGTATGCCAGCCATAGATTCCCTTCCATGGAGAAGTCCTCAAATTCATTTAGAGATGAGTTAATTACCCCCATAAAAATAGTGCCATTATTATACCAGTGTGTACATTTTGTCTTTCAAGTTGGCATCAATGTTCTTATCAAAAGCTGGGTCGCGTCATATTATATGCTTTTTTCCCTCAGTAGCTTATATAACCTGTAAGAATTTTGAATGTGAGCCAGCAGGATGAAAATTTCCTATTAATTTCTAGGTCAATTTCTCTAAATCCTGCAGCCAAGGTATGCAGTACTTTTTTGAGTATTCTATGTCCAGATCTATGGACCATTTTATCATACTTAATATTTTTACTGATAAAATTTGTTCATTGACAGTTTGATTTATGTATAAGACATATACCCATCACTCTTCTGACCTTCTCCTCTCTCCCTAATAATCCAATTTATTTAACCTCTTCCATGTAAATGTTTTCTAACACCCATATCTATTTTTTGTTTTGCTTTGAGTAGGTTTTTTTTTTAATTTGGTACTTTATTTATCAAGTTCTTTTTCTGTCAGATACTAATCTTCTTTCAGATATGGAGATAGCAAACATATTTTTCCCATTTTCTCTACTGTCTCTTCAGTCAGATGACAGTTCCCTTTGCAGCACAGAAACTTTTTACTTTCATATACCTCCATCTGTAAGCTGTTGGTGTGAGCATGAACAACCAAATTCCTATTTAGAATTCCCTTACCTATACCTATATATTGCTACATATTAGCTGCTTTCTCATCTAGAAGTGTCAGAGTTTCAGGTTTTGTGTTGAAGTATTTTATACATTATGAGTTGATTTTTATGCAATTGAGAAATAAGAGGTTAGTTTCATTTTCTACATGTGCACTTCCAGTTTTCACAACACCATTTGTTGAAGATGTTGTCTTTCCTCAGACAGGAATAAAGTGTAAACAATAATAATAATAATAATAATAATAATAATAATAATAATAAAATATTGCTTCATTCAATGCAATATAATAGTATATAACTTATGAGACCATAGCTAACATAAGACAGATTTAAATGTCAGAAAAGTTATATATCAGGATGAACTAATATATCTTGCAAAACAATTCTTTTGAAATATTCAAAGAAATAAAAGAACTAAAGTAAGGACCCAAGAAAAAGTCATTGATGCACACTAATGAGCCCTGCAGTCTCTAATATATAATCACTGAGTCATGGATTTTGCTGAAAATAGATTATATTTAATTCTATTTTAAGGTGGAGCCCACGAAGCCCAATCTAATCTAGAACTCATTATGTAGCTGAGTATGATCCTATACTTCTAATCCTACTGCCTTGACCTTCTAAATGTTGTGATTGCAAGCATGTACAATCAGGTCAGACAATGAAAATTTTAAATGGCAGAAGCAACATAGTAAAAGTTTGCAAAAAGAAAGCTCTGGAAAAAAAATCATAGAATCTATGTGAGAGGCAAATAAATTAAAATACTCCTGGTTAAGTGACCCCGACAAAATGCTTAATCAATGTCTAACCAGAGTAAGAGTAGAAAAAAAATAGAGGATAAAAGACATATATTACAAATAACACTTTAAGAGTTTTCCAGAACTGATGAAATATATAAATATAAAGAATCAATATGCACAGAATAGAGTGAGTAGAACTAATTGAAAGCAATTTGCAACTAGACATTTGTCAGTGAAATGGAAGACATAAAAGTCAGAGAAAGGAAGCTAAAGGAAGACAGATGACCTACCAAGGGATTAAAATAGACTGAGAACAAAGCTTATAACAGCAATAGTAGATGACAAAGTACAGTGGGATAATATTGTCAACATATTTAGAGAAATAGCTATCAAGTAGAAATATGTCAGTTATTGTGCTTAGATTATATGAAGTTGGTCTTTTTATGACTTCAATGACCTTCTGTGATATATAAGAGTAATATCTTCCAAAATTGTAATGATTGACTGATTGACTGATATTCTGATTTTCCAAATTGGAAATTCTAACACTAAAAGTTGAGGTTAAACTTACATTATCTGTCTATCTTATTCATGAATTTCTTTCCATAAAATTGTATTTTTAATGAGGTGTTAGTAAAATAAATTTTTTATTTGAAGTACTTAGGGGACATTAGCAATCCTTATGACAATTTTTTATAATAGTCATTCATACAATGCTAACTAGTTGGATAAATCTTTAGAACATTATAAAAAAAAGATAATTCTAAAGACTCCTTTAAAAAACTTAAATAACATAAAAAAACCTTTCAGCACAACAGTGAAATAAATAACACTTGGATAAATAAATATTTTACCTAAAAGACAAGGAAAAATTTAAAAACAAACAGTAACTGTTATGGGTCCTCTGTCCCTTCTTGGTGAACCATTCATTGACTATTGATATGCTGGAAGAGAGGAGTGATTGAAATTGAAATAGAAGTGATTGTTATGCACTCATGAGCCCAGTTGACTTCAAAGAATAGTTCCAACTCTATGGTCACTGGAATGGCCCAGATTAAACTCAATGTATCGCTAAACACACATGGGAAGTGATTGCTAGGGAAGAGTAAGGGTATTATGGATGCAGATAGAAGAAAAGAGAGGTTTGAGGGGAAGAGTACTCAGAATGTACGATAAACAAGTATGAAATTGTCAAAATAAAAATTGCTTTAAAAAGAAAATTAAGTAAATGGCTATAAGAAATCATGAAAAGGAAGTTACACTGAACATGAGGGGTAGGTTGGAAAGAGGGTGGAAGTTGATTAACGACTGAAGAAAAATATAGGATTTGGATACCACCTTGAAGAATGCAATATCCAAATATGAGGTGAGGGAATAAAGAACATATCCAGAAATGATAATGAAGACAAGCACAGGGTTTAGAAAGTACCCATGATGATGAGTACTGATCAGGAAGAGGAGGCAATAAAGAGATGTCCATGAAGGTCACGTAAGGTAATAGTTAAGAAAAATACCCACAGGACGATCTTGATCAGGAAAATAACATAATTCCAGTCATGCTTCAAATTGATTAATATATCATTAAATTTAGAGATGCTCAGTAGTGGATAGTTAAAAGATGAAAATGAAAAATAAAGTGTCAGCAGTAAAAAAAATTAGTGATTATAGATAAACAGACTGATACGTAGGAACTAGAAAGATGGAGGGAGAATTGATCAAGAGATAAATGACAGAATAAGAAAGATGAAAGATGTTAATTTTGTACACTATATTCCTCAGGTAAAATTATGCTCAAGAAGCTACTTAAAGTGATACTTTGTGTTCACACTACATGTGGGGTTTGGAGGAGAGTCATTCTGATATTCTCCAATGACAAAATAAAAAGAATAGATGATATCTCCTTTTGGCCAGGATATGAGATGAAAGATGATATGAACATCTAAGAAAATTGCACTTTCATTAATGCTTAGGAAAGCATTCTATTAATTTTTTAAATTGTTTTATTATTTATTCAATTGTACGTGTATGCGTGTGTGCACGTGTGTGTATGTATGTGTGTGTGTGTGTGTAGAACCACGGGCGAATTCGGGAACCACCATGGACACCTCCACCTCCTCCTTGTTTACTCTGCCCCGGGATTCATAGGCTCCGCCCTACCAGGACCAGAAACCCAGGCTGCCCCCGCTTCTACCTGGCGTCTATACGTGGGGTCCAGGATCCGAACTCAGGACCTTCCACCTGCAAGGCAGAGGCTCAATCCCTGAGCCACCTCTCCAGCCCCGAAAGCATTCTATTATTATCCTCCTCAATTTCCCCATCTACCTGTATAAATAAAAAAGTAAATCTGGTTTTTTTTTTTAATACAAGGGAAACGAATTCATTGTAAGTATATTTCTAAGGAGACAGTTTGGAGAAACATGCTAAATCATAATCAATTACATGGTATAACAGAAAAATAACATCACTAAGTCAATTTCTAAGATCAAAAGATGACTTTTTTCAAGTATTAATTTGCAAGAAAATAAAATAGTCCTTAATAAATATAGAAGATTCTCATATTAGCATCAACCTATGCAGATTCAATCTTTTGTTCTTTTTAAGCAAACTTTTCTTTTTGCACAAAAGTGTGCAAAGGTTTTTCAGATTGACTTTGAATATGTACAGTTGGGGCTAACTGCAAGTAGCTTATTTTAGTAGCTGTCCTTAAACAAACGTAAAAGTCATAGGCAGCTTGCCTGAATAAATTTTTAATACTGCACTGAAATACTTAAAACAACACTTATCTTCAAGAAAAGAAAGCAATATTTACAGAAAGATTTTACCATTTTATAATTGGATTAACCATGAATATACAATAACAGTTGATTGTATTTGTAAAGCCTGAATCCCTGTGCAAAATTTAATATTACTATACTTAGGGGAAATTATTTGTATGTTGTTTTATCATTGAAATGATAAAAGGGTTCCAGAAAATGATTTCTTTTATTGACTTTGTGGGCTAGAATAGTTCCATCTAAGTTTTTACCTTTTTACTAGGACAGCAATGTAACTTAAGCCATTATTAAGGAAAAAATAAAGAGAATTTATCTCCCAAATGTTGGGGCAAGTTTAATTTTTTTTTTAAAAGCAACACTGACTTCCTGGGATATTTTTCTGCACTCACCTGATTTGTTGACTGAAATCTCCAATGTTTAATTATTGCCTGACATAATACTTTTCAAGGTACTTCAAAAAATAATAATGCAATATGGAATTTGAAAAAAAACTATTTTTATCTTATTAGAACTACTCAGAGAATTATGAGAAAAATAAACTTGGAATAGTCATATTCTTTGGATAAGGCAGAAACATACTAAATTTGTCCTTTCTGCATCCCCCCTAAATTTTAGTTACAAACATGATCAGAGAGTACTTAACTAGACACAAACACTTAATATTATACTCATGTCTAATAATATTCAGAGCCCTGAACAAATGATCTCTGGTAAAGTTCTACTTTTCCTCCTTACTAAGCATCCTAAAATTTTGATTGGCATATGTTTAATAATTGAGCTAGAAGAAAGTGTTCTTCATTTAGTTTCAAGAAGTGTTCACTCTGCTCTTCCTTACAATTTAAACTCCTTGACAACAGTTAATGGGTTATATATATCAGTTTGTGATATTGCAGGCTGGATATTAGTGAATAAATTATAGTTAGAAATTACTATAATGTATACTTAAATGTTATCTTATATAACACACACTATACACACACATACAAATATAAACATGCACATATTCATTATAAAGGAGTGTGTGCCTGCACGCAAGACAATTTCTATAAAAGTAATAAATGTTATCATTATGTGTTCTTAGATGGTATAGGTCAATCACCACCCCACATGGCATCTCGATACAATCAAGAGTCTAGTTATATTAGAGATATGTGGGACTATTGCAGGCATGATAAGGCATGCTGTTTCACAGTGAACAATTTTTATTAAGTAGGAGCGCACTGAACAGGGAGACAAAAAAGTACAATATTGTGACTATTTAAACCAGTAGCATCATTTCAGAGACAATGTCCCTCCCTCCTCCTCTCATTTCCTCTCTCCATCTTCCTTCCTTCCTTCCTTCCTTCCTTCCTTCCTTCCTTCCTTCCTTCCTTCTTCCTTCCTTCCTTCCTTCCTTCCTTCCTTCCTTCCTTCCTTCCTTCTTTCCTTCCTTCTTTCCTTCCTTCCTTCCTTCCTTTTTTCCTTCCTTCCTTCCTTCCTTTTTTCCTTCCTTCCTTCCTTTTTCTTTCATTCATTCATTCTTTCTTTCCTTTTCTTTTTGTCCTTCTTTTCTTTCCTTCCTCCCTCCCTCCCTTCCCCTTCTTTCTTTCTTTTTCTTTCTTTCTTTCTTTCTTTCTTTCTTTCTTTCTTTCTTTCTTTCTTTCTTTCTTTCTTTCTTTCTTTCTTTCTTTCTTTCTCTTTCCTTATAAAAAAATAAAAAATAAACCAGTAGCATGACTATTTATTATCACTATGAAGTATTGTATAGAATGCAGACATTTGCATGCTATATTTTTACACATCTGTAAGTGTAGTGTAATAGGTTCATTAACTCAAGCACTAGTGTGAATATATGAATAAATAAATTGTGCTGTGGCTTCACAACAGCTATGAATTCATTAATGGATCCAAAATTTCAATTCCATTATAATACTGCTTTTGAATATGTGGTCTCTTTTTGTCCAATGTGCTATTATGCAGCTATGACTGCATTTCAGTACTTTGATATTAAAAATATTTATATTGTTATATAAAACATTTACATACAGTTATAAGTTAATTGGTTGTCAATCTTCAGACTTTATATTTACTTATGAAAACATTGGACAGGATGCAAAATAATCAAATTTCATTCATCTATACATAATAAGACTTAAATTTATCTCTTTCTAGTGAGAAAGAGACCTTGCATCCACACCTCATAATGCAGGTAGTAAATAAGTATAGGATAATATACCTCTAGGATTTTTCTCTCTTCTTGTCTGATTGATTTTGAATATCACTCATATCCAAGTTCTTAATTCATAAGACTATGCAGTGAATTCTATAGGTATTTTTTTCATTTCTAATTTCCTTATGAAAATATCGTCTTTAAAATTTTAGCAGGGCTTTTTCAAACATGTAATAAGCAAAATTGTCTTGTTTACTTGTGAACTTCAACTGCTCTGGTTTAGTTCACTAGGTTCATGATATCACTTCCAAATTATAAACAGAACATCTAAAAGATCCTCCTTGATTTCTTTGCCTTCCACAATGGTCTTTTCCAAAAGTCTTCCACACAAACTCATTCTTCCTTTCAAATATCTATGGCATGACCTGGGTTGAAATTTTTCTATCACCACCCAAGTTAAAAGCATAAAGCATCTTTCCATTTGTCTTTCAAAGGTATGCCTATCTTTGGCTTCTGAATCTCCAGAGTAGTAAAAGTCGGCAACAGCCTTATCTTTTCATTATCTGCATTCCCAATGAAGCCCTCGTTCTTGAAGATTGAGGACTAAGCACCACTTCTTACATAATCTCCACTGTACTGCTCTTGTCAGAAAGAAGTTTCTGCATTTGCAGCTTATGAATATCTTCCATCCCCATTAATAAATAAGTTCTTTTTGTCCTAGGGTTTGTTTCATAAACAGTTATCTCACTTTATAGATGACATTTTAATTGCAGGCAGAAGCACGATTAAGTAGTTGGTAATTAATAATTATAGATGTATTTTTAAACATTAGTGAATATACTCGGCTTTACTTACTAACATCTTGATATGTTCTGTGCTAACATCTTGTATTCAGTATAAAGGTATTCATAGAATACTATAGCTGTGGTTCACTAAAGTTCATGTACCAAAATTTTTGTCTACTCTTCAGATGACAAGATCAAAATCCATAAAGGAAAGATTACTTATGCAAGGACACACAACAGATGAGCAAGTTTCCTCACAGTAAATTACGAGTGAATTGGGTTCCAGTAAGGTTTCTTAATAAAACAATGACAATGAAAAGGAAAAGAAAACAAGAGTTCTTGTTTGGTACTCTAGACATTCATTTTTTCTCCCTCATTTTATTTTTTCCTAATCCCACAAGCTCAATAGATACTCTATCCACTGTCTTCCCCCTCAATTCCCCACATAGTTCCCCATCATTCTCTCCCTCCTTCCCGCTTCTTTTCACCCCTTCCCTCCCTCCCCCTCTCCCAATGCCTACCTCTTCCTTCCTCACATCCCCTGGATTATACCTTTATATGAACACCAAACTTCCCTCTGAGACCTCTACCCTAATGAGGCTTCAGGACTCAATGGCATAGCCCAGAGCCCCTTCCATAGTATGGGAACTCTATTTTACTGTTTAATCCCTTGCCTCTAAGGATCCTACTGCTTGGAGCCTTCTCCTCTGTGATCCATGCTAGACTATAGGGGGTCATTGACATGTCAGCCAGTGTACAGTCAGGCAAAGTTCAATTCTGGCTGCAGCAGCCCTAACTTGTATGGAGTATCTTGCATATCATTGGTCCTCCCCATCTTTAGGCTCTTAAAATCTTGCCAGTCCCTCTTTCACAAGGTTCCCTGAGCTTTAGGATGAGGAGAGATTTGGCTGGTCTGGTTCCAGGCTGATAATGTAGGGTCTTTGGTGTTCTGAATTATGGCTGATTGTTGCTTTCAGTTTTGCATTTCCTGCACTGCCCTAGGCTGCATGCCTATTGGTATTGAAGGTCACCTCCTAACCAAATATAACAGACTGTTTAAATGAAGACCTTAATATAAGAGGATACTCAAAAGTAGATGGAAGAACAGGAGTAGGACACATCGGGGGGGCGGGTATCATTGTCCCATTTTCCAGATGGTTACTGTCTATCTCCCAGTCCCTAAAACCTCTCTGATTGGTGAGATCAAATCTGTTCAGTCTCAAGTGACCAGGAAAGGAAGTGAAAGTGAGCTGCACCAGACTTCTTGCTAAATTACATCCAATATAAGACCAGAGCCTATTTTCTGTACTGAAGCACAATCCCCTAACTCCTTTATTTTTTGAGGTCCTCCTTTCCCTTTCCTCCTGTTTATAATCCTTTGCTACTACTGTGGGCATTACAGAGATTTACCTATGAATTTGTCATTAAGCAGGTTTGGAACTAGGATCCACATATTGGAAAGTACATAGGGTGTCTAATTTTCTATGTCTAGGCCACTTCGCTCAATATAATTTTTTCTTATTCCATCCATTTCCCAGCAAATTTCATTAATTCATCTTTTCAATGGCTGAGTAGTGTTCCATTGTGTAGATGTACCACATTTTCATTATGTACTCACAAACTGTTGAGCATTTGGGTTGATTCCATGACTTTGCTATTATAAATAGTGCTGCTATGAACTTGGTTGTGTTCGTGTCACTGTAGTGAATTGCTGCATTATGGGGGGTTCATTTCATCTTTAACTTTTTTAGAAATCATTGTACTGATTGCCAGAGTGATTTTATGACCTTGCATTCCCACCAGCAATGTATGAGAGTTCCTTTCTCTCCACATCCTCTCCAGCATTCGGTATTGTTTGTATTGTAGATTTTTGCCATCCTGACTGGTATGAGATGATATCTCAGGGTAGCTTTCATTTGCATTTCCTTGATGGCTAGGGATATGGATCATATTTTACAATATTTGTTAGACATTTTGATTTCGTCCCTTGAAAAGTTTCTTTTGAGTTCCAAAGCCCATTGTTTAATTGGGCTATTTATCCCCTTAGTGCTTAGTTTTTTTTAAGTTCTTTGTGCACTCTGTATAATAGAGCTCTATCAGATCTGTGCTTGGAGAAGATTTTCTCCAATTCTGTGGGTTACCTTTTTGCTCAATGTACAATCTCTTTATCTGAACAGAAACACTTTAATTTCATAAGATCCCATTTGTTGAGTGTTAGTCCTAGTGCCCATGCTATTGGATACCTGTTTAGGAACTGTTGGCCTAGCCCAATGTACTCAAGGGAGTTCCCTACAATTTGAGCTAGGGTTTTTGTAGTTTCTGGCCTAGAATTGAGGTCCTTGATCCATCTGGAATTACTTTATGTGCACGGTGACTGTATGGATCCACTTTTAATCAGAGAGGGAGGTAAAAGGGATTCAAATCTGAAAGTCAGAAGTCCAGATATCTCCATTTGTAGATGACATAATCATATACCTGAATGATCCTAAAATCTCTACCAAGAAACTTTTGGAACTAATGCGTAAGTTCAGTAGAATGACAGATTACAAAATGAACATGCAAAAATCACTGGCCTTCTTATATGCCAAGGATGAAAAAAATGAAAAATCCTAAGAGAAACTATCCCATTTACTATAGTCCCTATAAAAATGAAATACTTTGGTATAAGTCTAACCAAAAAACTGAGAGACATAATGCAAACTTTAAAAACTTAATGAAAGAAATTATAGAAGACACCAGAAGGTAGAAAGACCTCCCATGCTCCTAGATCAGCAGAATAAACATCATAAATCTATTCTGCGAATAGAAATATACACATTCAATGCTATATACCAATCAAAATCTCAAAGCAATTCCTTAAAGTAATTGACCAATCTCAAAATTTATATGGAAGCACAAAAGGCCTAGGATAGCCAAAACAATCCTCAGTAACAAAAACAGGTTTGTTTGTTTTTTATCACCATACCAAACCTTAATCTATACTACAAGTCCATAGTAATAAAACTAGCCTGGTACTGGCTCCAAAATATACATGTAGATACATGGATAAGGATTGAAGACCCAGATGTAAGCCCACACAATTACAGCCATTTGGTCTTTGATAAAGGGGCCCAAAAATTTAATGGTAAAAGAACAGCATCTTCAACAAATGGTGCTGGGAAAACTGGATATCCACATGCAGAAGATTAAAACCTGACATTCATTTTTAATAGTCTTCATTTATGACATATTTATATTAACAGTCTTCAACATTCAATAATGTATAAAGCAACTGAAAATATATTCAGATCGAATCTGCATTTTTGTGAGGAAAGTTTGCTTTTTCACGATGAGAAATTTTTTCTTGAATGCCATGTTAAAAAAACAAAATCCATGATGAGCTTATTGGTGTAACATTATATAGGTGAAGCATTGTTGAACACTCTGGGGAAAAGTACATTTCTTCTGTTGAGCTTTCATGCATAATTATGCAAATGTATTTAATACCATATAAGGAAAATGCTTCAGAATGAATATTTTAAACTAAAAATAAACAAACACTCCAGTATCCCAAGGATATGAATTTTGTAAAATATTCATAGATAAATTTTGCAACCTTTAATAATATTAAATAAAATCCAATGGTTTTAATCAGAATTCAATCAAGCATTCTGTTCCTCAAAGAGGAGCTATAGCAGGTACTTTCTATCAAGTATGTTTCTAACTTATCCTGTTCCTTATAATGTGTCTTCTTCTGAGAAGTTTGTTTCATGTTGTCTGAAATAGATGAGATGAACTACAGTGCTATTTTCTTCCTTATATTATTTTGATTTATATTTCTCTCATAAAAATATTAATATCAAGCAAGTAATATAAAACTTTGTTCTTACTATATAAAACATGTGGATAACCTTCATTTCACATTATAGTCTTTGGTTTTGAAATGTAGAGGTTTTTCCTTCTATTTCCTTTCCATTTTTCCTATTTATCAATATCATTCTGAAATATTCTTTTCATCTGTTTGATACAGATTATACTCTCACTTTTGAGTTATGACAACTGTCTAGTGAGACTGACTCAGTAGAGGCTCCTCTGGTGTGATTCTTGTGTTTTAATTAAAGCATGAAGTAAACATTAGTGTGACCTTGTAGTGAAAACTCATTACAATTATTCTCTTTTTTTATTTTTTATTACATTTTTGGCCTAGTTAAACCAGCTCAATAGATACCCCCTTCTCTCTTTCTCCTCTTTCCCCTCCTATTGTCCTACTTGCACTCTCCCCACCTTCCTACAATTATTAGGAGCTGTCATTTGTATTTAAAATTCAAAGACATTCCTGAATTCCTTTGTGTTTAATTTTGTTTCAGTAGTTACAATTTTGGATAAAAAGGTTGACAATGAAACCAGGCCAACAAAGGGAAGGCCTTCTTCCCTTTGTAACTACTAGGAAATTATTAGCTTTTAAAGAAAATTGCCTCCTTTACCCTGTTCAAAATATGTAGTGTTTGTTTATGGTGTATTTTTATCTTTAATGCTGCATGGCATCATTATTTGCTTGCTTCAATTCCTATTGATTTCTAGCACAACAATGAAGGAAACATTAAATGGAATGAGGCTCACATTAGAATAGTCTCTATTTACTCATAAACCAAATTAGCATTCTATGCCTTAGATAAGCTGCACAGGTGGTAAGGAGGAAATAGCTAACATTGTTCTTTTAGCAAAGCCAATAATAATTTTCAGTATAATCACTATAAAGAAGCCAAATATGCCTATATTTACAAGTCAGACTGTAGTCATCATTGATCACATAGTTATACCTAGTGGATTATGGGCAGAGTAAAGCAACTAAATAGTGAGTAGAGTGGATATCATATTCATAGATGCAGAGTGATTGAAGTAGTTTACTCTAAAAGGCATGATGGCAAGATCAAAGTCTATACCATGATAGTTGTATATTGTAGGAAAACTCCCAAAGGTGAAAATGGGATGTAAATTTGGAAGAATCTAGTAGCTCTAACATGAAGAAAAGATATTCACTGTGCAGATGTTCAATGGTTAACTCTTCTCTCTGAACCTAATTTTCTTCACTTGGAAATGATCATATTGCATAACTGTTGAGAATGTATGAGTTAAACTCCTGTTTATAGAACTTAGAAGGGAAAGTATCTTAGCATTAGGAAAACTTGTTGGTATCCGAATATCATTTTCTTCTTAATAATCCTTCAGTTAATTAACTAATGATTAATTTTTTTGCAGCAAGATATCATGTTCCTTAGGCTGGTCTCCAACTTTCTATGTATCTACCAATGAACTTGAAAACAATTCTGATTCCACCTCTCCATTGTTGGAGTTAAAGTCTTGTGCCATCACACCTGACTAATGCAGAAAATTAAGTAATGAATCATGCATGCATCTAGAAAAGTGCTTATTAACTATTTTATAAACCCAGTCCATCAATATCATTTTTGAACAAGAGGGAAGCTAGATTTTCTCTTGGGGTAGGGTAGAATCTTTTACTGAGACAAAGGGAAATAGCTCTGAAGATCTGGCCATGGAATAAAAAAGATTTAAGAAAAGTGTATAATGTCATTGGAGAATATAGTTGGAAACCTGAGATTTAAAACATTGAATTAAAAGACAAACATGCTAGAAACACTGCATTAGTAATGATGTTGAAAGTTATAATAAAGTGCAATGAAAGAGTTAGAAAGGATAATCAACAACATAGAGTTTGGAGAAATTCTTTGGATCCTTGGTACCAACCATGTGCTAATTTCTCTCTCCATTGCATTGTATATCAGGCTACAAGGACTAGCTCCAATGCTCTGGTTGATATAATTGACTATGAGCTTAGGATAAAATTACCTATTTAAAAATTTTCTCAATGAATGTTATATAACGAATATTTTAGTCCCACTCAAAGCATCACTTTCTTAAAATACTCTACAAGATTTTGAATATCCCCAAAAGATCTATTTTCTTCAAACATCGACACATAGTATCATATGACATATTCAAGTCACATAAAATTCATTCATGTGAATATAATGAATATGTATAATCTAAACTATAGTTTCCATCATAAAGAAAAAACTGTTTGGAGAGGTTTAATGTGATGTCTAAGTCACACAAATTTATTAAGGTACCTGTGGGTTACACTTTATTTGGAGAATTTCTGGGAGTCAAACACAAGAATGGGTTTTAACGTTCAACTTGTTCTTATACAGAATTTGATTTGAATCATCTTTTTCTTTTTCTTTGGGCAAGATTTGATAAATAATGGCTTATTAAATCAATAAATAAAGATCCATTTATAGTGGGTCATGTAATTTATTTAAAATCAATCCCCGAATCACTAGGTGTGATATATAATATATCAGGCCTGTGTGAACATCATAATTTGAGGTTAGGAAAAGGAGAATATCTGTTCAAGTGGCATATTATCACTAATTCCTCCATCCCGCAGACACTGATATGTGAGTCATGAGGTTAGCTCTGACTCCACTGGATGAGATCCTAAGAGCAGAAATAGATTTCTTTGACAATTTTTTGATATACTTTATGAGATGCCTTCACTTCTTTCTATCTTGCTTATAAATATTTCTAGATTTTCATAATTACTTCGTTTTATAGTCATTACATATAAATATATGCATTTGCTTTCCAAAGTTGGATTTTTAAAGATTTTATGTTTCTTTATGTGTATATGTGTGTGTGTGTTGTGTGCACGTGTGTGTGTGTGTGAGAGACAGAGAGCACAGAGCATTCAAGAGAACATGTGTCATGAGAGCTGTTGGGTACTTAGGAAGCAATTTTTCTTTCTCTTCACCATGTAAGCTCCAGGAATTGAACTTGGGTCACCAATTTTTCTACAGGTGCGTGTACCCACAGAGCCATCTTGCCAGATCAATCAAAGATTTTAATACAGATACAGTCATGGGAGTTTAAGGAAAGAGGAGAAGAACATTTAAGATCAGGGCAGTAATATGTACATTAAAGTAGTCCCTATGTTCTCAAAAGTCACTCCATAATAGTTTTAAGTCTACTATGATTGTCTTTTACCTAGCTATACATTTAGCTTCCTATATTTTCTTCCCCCTTACTAAAGCAACATTTGTCAATTCTCTTTAAAACAGATATTAAATCTATGCAATTTCAGAAGTATAACTTACTTGTGTCTCTGAAGACTTGATTCTATTTCCCCAAATACCAAAGAATGTTTTCAGAATATCTGTTACTTAGGTTGAATTAACATTGTCACAATGAACTCTGCATTTTCATCTGCAGATGTATATAACCATAATATGTCAATCTAGCTAAGAATTTTTAGAATGAAACTGTCATTTTTTGGTTGTCACTTCCTTCACAAAAATACATCTTGACTAAACATCCACAAATCCTGATTTTAATCTCACATTGTTGGCTATATCAATATTATGTTGCTTCCACTTATTTATCTGTCTGAAAGCTCTAGTGAGAGTTGACAAGATGGTCAGATGAGGAGAATAACCCTTCAGAGAGGCTGATTTGGTGTTTGAGCTACAGACAAGGGAACAATGCACCTTGTGGTCAAAATTCACAGTGTCTGTTCATACTCTTCCAAAGAATAGTATTTGGGAATAAAGAAAGAGAATATTGTTGGTCATAGTCAATATTTGAATGTCAGTTTTCCCCCCACAGACTCCAGTAAAGGAACATTAGTTAATTTTAAGGTCTGCAAAGGTTGTGGCATCTTTGGAAAAGGGAGCCTTGCTGGAGAAAGGGATGTCACAGGGCTTTAGGGCTTGGTAGCCAGGTCTTACTTCCCCTCAGTTTGCTCCTTTTTTCACTGTTTTCCAGGTGTGTGCTGAGACCTGAACTCACCTCTTGTCTCTCCCTGTAAGTCCTGCCTTTTGGTTTTTTTATTATTAATACATTTTTATTATTATTTCAGCTCATACAAACTTAATGGGTACACCAGTTCCCTCCCTCTCTCCTCCTCCCCCCCGTATCCCCTGCTCCTCCTTCCCACCAACTTCCTTTCCCATCCCCCAGTGCCTCCCGCCCCAATTCCCAGAGAGTCCTTTCTTGTGCATGCCTGATTTTCCTCTGGGCCCTCCTCTCCGATGACGTACAAGGACCCAGTGGCCTTTCCCTTAACCCTTTCCCGTGTTCCCCTTAGGTATAGGAACACTGCTGTGGCTGCCAATCCCTTGCCTCCAAACATCTTGGTGCCTTTAGCAGATGCTAGACTTTGTGGGGTCAATAGTGTGTTGGACAATGCGCAGGGCATGCAAAGTCCAATTATGATTGCTTCAGCCCTAACTTGTATGGAGTATCTTACATATCATTGCTCCTCCCATCCTTTTGCTCTTACCCTCTTACCGCCCCCTCTTCCGCAAATTTCCCTGAGCTTCAGGATGGGGAGAGATTAAGCTGGCCTAGTTCTAGGTGGTTGATATAGAGTCTCTGAAGTTCTGGATTGTGGTTTGTGGTTTTCTTTTGCAGTTTTGCTGCTCTTGCAATGCCCTTCACTCCATCCTGGTGGGCATTGTATGTTACCCCCTGGCCAGAGACAAAAAGCTGTTAAACTAGAGTCTTGTGATAAAAGCACATTCAAAGGTAGATGTAATAAAAGTGGGAAACCACAGTGAGGGAGGGGTCTATCACCAATTTGCACAACGGTTACTTTTTATCTGCCAGACTATATGCCCTCCTCTTCTGGTGAGATCATACCCCCTCAGTAGTAAATGATCAGGAACAAAAGTCTGTCAACTTAATCATATGTCTCATTACTTATTTGAGTCCTTGATGGAGGCCTATTTTCTCTGCTGTAACATGGTCCCTTCTCTCCTTGTTTCTGGTGTGGCCCTCCTACCCCATCCCTCCTGTTCATAATCCTTGCAATTACTGTCTCTAGGTGGGCTGGGTGGGTTTGGTACTAGGAGCCACCTATTAGGGAGTACATACGTCATGCCTTTTGTTATGAGATTATTTCCATGGAACCATAAGGCCAATAAATCTCCTTTCTCCCTTAAATAGTGTAAGAGTGCTGTATCACAGCAGCAGACACAACAGTAACTTTAACAGTCAGTTACAGGCATGGTTGCAGTCTGCCTGCATGGTTGCTGATAAATGACCATTACACAGCTTAAGGGAACGAGGAGTTTACGTTCTTACAACAGTAGAGTTACAGTTCATAGTACAGCTTGACAGGAAAGCACACACCAACACCAGGGCTGAGGGAACTGGCCACCATAACGGCTGAGAGATGGACAATCCTTATTTGCCAGACCAGCATGTCTGGCCAAGTATACAGAAGGACGCCAACTCTCTCATCCAGCTCTCTGTGATTTATCCAGGGCCTAATCCTACCCACCATAGGCTGGGTCTTCCCCATCAGCTAGACAATCTCCTTCAGGTTTGCTCTGAGCTTAACTCAACCATCAACTATCTACAGCTGTGCCCAGAGCTCAAACCCTCAACAGTCAAGTTGACACCTGTGCTTAACTATGACACTCCACCCCTTGTCAACTTGACACAAAAACAATAGCACTTTTAAACTGTAACCTTTCCTTGTCCCCACAGATGTTAAAATATAAATACATTCCATGGACAAATTTAAAATGTTCTCATTAAGTCTTCAGTTTCAATATTTTAAAAGTTCAAAGTTTTTTAACTTTAAAAGGGTATTAAATCAGAATAAGTTAAGTACTTTAAAACAAATAAAACATTAAAACAGAAGGATCTTGATATGATAAGAAATATTTAAATTAAGATCAAAGTCCAGTAAATTACTGCATCCTGTACGTCAATGACCATCTTCTGTTGCTCATCACGTAGTCAAGGCGATTCAAAGATTCTAGGCATTCCCAGTCCCTGTTTGCAACTTAAAGTTGTAAAAGCAGAGTTCCTCTAAACCAGGCTGAATCTCCACTTGCAGTAGTCCTCAGCAGCAGTCTCACAGTTTTGGCATCTCAAACACCATTCTGGGTTCTCCTCTGCAGCTTTAAACTTCAACTCTTTTGCAGGAACTCTACACCTGCCATTTGGTGCCAAGCTTTTACTGCTCTCCATGAACCCTTCAGTAGTATACCAAAATCATTATCACCTGAGGGACGCTGCCAGATTCCGAAGCGAGGTTGAAACGTAGCTTAGTCCACTGGAGCTACAGCTGCACCAACTTTAACTCGCTGACGCTGCAAAAGCCTCTTTTCTAGGCAACCAAACTTGCAAAGGGCAAGAAACAGCTTTAACTTGGGCTTTCAGCCCCTAGGGAATTTGAGTTTCCAAACCACAAACTTGTTATAAGGTGGTTTTCACGTCTTCCACCGTCTCAGTGCAAGTCACTAGGTTTTCCTTCACTGATACTCATTTGTTCAACAGCAGCATATATTCTGCTGCCTGCCCTTTGCACAACCAAACCTTTAAGGCTGCCAAAACAGCTCTCCTCTGCCAAGCAAACCAGTCCATCGTCTTTATATTCAGCTTTACCAAAGTCCTTGTTTCCCTCATCACAAATTGGGCCCGAACAATCTCTCTTAGCAATTGGCCCACTAAACTCTGAAGAACGGTATTTGTAAATCCACAAAGTGAAAATCCACAAGCATTTCCAACTTTGTCCAGTGAAACCGTTCAAAAGCCACAAAGTCCATATAGTCAGATTTATCAGCAACACCCCACTTCCTGGGCACCAAATTCTGTTGCAGTCCGTCTGCCTGGTTGCTGATAAATGACCATTACACAGCTTAAGGGAACAAGTAGTTTACGTTCTTACAACAGTCTGGTTACAGTTCATAGTCCTGCTTGACAGGAGAGCACACACCAAAACCAGGGCTGAGGGAACTGGCCACCATAACAGCTGAGAGATGGACAATCCTTACTTGCCAGACTAGCATGTCTGGCCAAGTGAACAGAAGGATGGCAACTCTCTCAACCAGCTCTCTGTGATTTATCCAGGGCCTAATCCCACCCACCATGGGCTGGGTCTTCCCCATCAGCTAGACAATCTCCTTCAGGTTTGCTCTGAGCTTAACTCAACCATCAACTATCTACAGCTGTGCCCAGAGCTCAAACCCTCAACAGTCAAGTTGACACCTGTGCTTAACTATGACAGGCATCTTCCAGTCCTGTATCAAAACTCAGCTTGAGTGCCAGCAAGATAACTCACTAGATAAAGGTACTTACTGTTAAGGCTGATGACAGCAACACACAGTGGAGGAAAGTGAGACTGACTCTTACAAGTTGTCTTCTATCTTCCATATGCATGCGATGACACGAGTGTTCCTGTGTGCACATGCATTTACTCACTTGAGTGCATGCGCACACACATGCATACATATTCAAACACATGATAAATTAATGTCGATTTTAAAAAAATCAGCTTGAGAAATCAGACATGCTCTTTTTCTTAATACGTGAGTATATCTGGAGAGGCTGACTGAAAATATGACCTTCCCTCAGCTTTTTCTTATGTCAGCCAAATAATCCGTACTTCTCAGTGTGAATCCTAATGTTGAGCAAACATATGGAAGAGAGCATCAACAGCACTGGCAATTCATGTTTGTTTCTTTTTTTTCTGTAGAAGAGATAAACACTTTGCAAAGACACACTGAAGACACGCAGTGGTCTGTATGCAGGTCTTACTACCAAGGCAGGTACATGGATTGTTTCTAGCTCAGGATAAAGGATGTGGAAAATTTCACCCAGTGAAGCAGCAGATTATTTAGGATTCATAAACACTTATTAATCTAAGAAAAGCTAAAATAAGTTAGCAAGAAGCTTCTAACTCCTGCTTTGATAAAAACAGTTCGGGGATGCCCTACAAAAGTAGCTCAGTAGAATGCAAGTATGCAGGTCAATCTTAAATATAATATTTGAATTAATATTGCATGTTTGAACACACATTTAGATATCATGATCCTTTATCAAGGAGTGAAAGGAAATCATGTTAGTCTTCATATAACTAAATTCCTTTAAAATGCGCTGAAATTGGTTATTCTCCTTTCAAAATGGTGTTTCATAAGATAATTATTCATGAGGACTGTTGCAGTTCGCCTGCATGGTTGCTGATAAATGGCCATCAAACAGCTTAAGGGAACAAAGGGTTTATTTCCTTACAACAGTCTGGTTACAGTTCTCAGTACAGCTTGAAGGGAAAGCACTCACCAACACCAGGGCCAAGGGAACTGGCCACATAATCACTACATGAAAGCTGAGAGATAGTCAATCCTTACTTGCCAGACCAGCATGTCTGGCCAAGTGAACAGAAGGATGCCCACTTCCTCAACCAGCTCTCAGTATTGTATTCACTTGTTCATGGCCTAGTCCCACCCACCATGGACTGGGCCTTCCCCATCAGCTAGATAATTTCTTGCGGTTTGCTCTGGGCTTAACTCAACCATTAATTCTTCACAAATGTGCCCAGAGCTCAAACACTCAATTGTCAAGTTGACACCTGTGCCTAACTATGACAAAGACAAAGTAGAGAAATTTCTTGTTCAAAAGTTAAAAATAATTAGATGGTTAAAAAAATGTAGTCAACCATATCCTCCATGAAAATCTTACTTTTTAAATCATGAGAACTTGAGAGGGGTTCGCATATGCACGTAGGAAAATGGCCTAAATTCCACAACTTGCATTTAGTACCACAAAGCTATGACTATTTGAAAACTGCTCAAGCAATAAACAACAATTTATGGGACATAAACTTAACTATGTGTCACAAGTCTAGAAAACTGCTGCAGATGCTTTTCTTTCCACTGCGACACACAAACAGCTTAGTGAACAAAAGGAGTATTTAGTTGGTTCCATAGGTGACATACTTCATTTATGGCAAGAATCATCCATCAGAAGGCATAGCTGCAAGCACAAACAGGAGATTAATTCAGATTACTACTACCATCAAGGGGCAGAGAAACAATTTGAAATGATACATCCCTAAGTATATTTAGATGTTCCTTTGAAACAAAAATATTTAATTTTATGAATATGATAATAAATAACATTGTGAAATATATATATTTTTAAAAAAATGAGCAACTCAAATAGCAGGCATTACTCATATACTTGACTATCAAAGAATGAAATTAAACTTTAGAAAAATAAAATGTAAAAAAAGATTCAAATTAGAAATATATTCCTTTGGTTAAAAATCATCTCCTTCATAATATTCTTTTGTAATCTAAACTCACAACATATCCCACCAACCCAAAGTAATCTTCTAATGTCATTATATTCCTAGTATTACCATTTTTTTCAGTCCAGTATTGATGGAGTTTACTGGGTTGCAATAACAAAAAGTTTGAACTCTAAGAACAGTGTGCAGCTTAGTGACATTAACTCCTGATAATTCGATTTTTACTTTAGGAACCTCCAACATATGTAGTTTTCTTCAGATACTGTATATTTAATTTTTTTATAGAAACCAACATTTTATGTTAGACATTCAAGAGTAATTTTGTAACAGTTCAGGTTCTTGCTTAGCAAAAGACTAAATAATAACAGTTTGCCTAGCTGCTTTCCTCTGGATTCATCACTAACAACCACATCTTCTACTCTTCCTCTCTTAGGTAGAATGGATAAAGGTATGCTCTATTATCAGAGTTGCTGTATCAACAATTTGTCCTAGGGTCACATTTTCCAGAACTGTAACATAATAATCCCCAGAATTCTCCATATGTTCAAAAGATTTCATAAATTGTTCAGGGTTGACACTCCAGTCTCTATCAGTTGGCCCAGGACATTGAAAAACCCTTTGTTCAAGTCAGCAGTTCAAAGAGGCCTCAAAACCAAGCCTTCTGCAGGATGTGTTAGAAAAAAATAGCTGGAAAAAATGCAGCCTCCTCCACGATGTGTTGGAGAAATAGCTGGAGAAAATGTAGTGGTATTCTGACTCCAGCCTACTTCTCTGTGTACGCTTGGGTCAAACATAGAAGTTTCGTCAGATTTCATCTTTAAAATATGGTTGGCATAGGACTGGTGGATGGTGCTCCCTAGCGGCATGGTGCCTTTGCCCCACCAGGCCACTTAGCACTGGATCTGGACTAGACTGTGGCACCAGTCCGACTCATTTGCAGCTGGGGACAATACCTGGACATGGCCTGGCCAAGGCCTGTGCCACCCCCCAAGATTCCACCTCTTAAAGGTGTTACAAATTTCCACAATATTAGCACCAGGATTATTAGCTAATGATTCAGAAGCATGAGCCTATCCAGGACAACTCATATTCAACCATGACAGAAGTTCTTTTGAGGAAATCATCAGAAACAGAATGTTAATATAATCTCAACTGCCATGAAAAATTTGGATATAACAGGTATTCAAGAGATTTCCTCGGGCTGGAGAGGTGGCTCAGGGGTTAAGCCTCCGCCTTGCAGGCCGAAGGTCCCGAGTTCGGATCACAGATCCCACGTATAGACGCCAGACGGAAGCGGGGGCGGCCTGCGCTTCTGGTCCTGGTAGGGCGGAGCCTGTGAATCCCGGGGCAGAAGGAGGTGGAGGTGTCCATGGTGATTCGCGAATTCGTCCGTGGTTCTACACATACACTGACACACACACACACACACACACAGACACACGCGCGCACGCACATACACACAGTTGAATAAATAATAATAATAATTAAAAAAAATTAAAAAAAAAGAGATTTCCTAAGTAACTCATGATATCTATATCACATCTTTTTGTGGGTTTTTTTGTACTCCTGTGTGTGTGTGTGTGTGTGTGTGTGTGTGTTTGCACATGAGGGCATGTGAATATACGTGCCTATGGCGGACCAAATGTGACATGAGAAATCATACAAGATTGCTATACCCACTTACTGTTTTTCTCTGAGGTTTCCTGGCTCCAATTTATAGGATCGGAATTGCAGTCCACTGCCATACCCACCCAGCATTTTTAAGTGCAGTCAGGGATCCAAACTCAGATACTTTGGCTTGCTAGGCAAAGATTTAATCTCTGAGCCATCTCCTCATTTCTACACCATATGCTTTCTCAATAATACTTTATAATCATCACAGTCTTATGTAGCCAAAATAATGTTAATTAGAAAGAATTCCCAATGGCACAGTGAGTACATATATTTTGCTAGGCCACAAATATCAGACTATTAAACTTTAATAACATATAAATTATCTGTAGTATAAGGTAAATGTATATATATCCATACCTATTTGAGTATAAGAAACGAAGACTCCCAAATATTATGAAAGTTACCAAATTACATTTTGTTTATTGCTGATTCTACAGAAATATATCAATTTTGTAATGAATACCTTGCTATTTTTATGAAAAGAAAAGAAATATACTTATGCATAATAAAAACTCACAGTGGAAACTTTGGGTTTAAGACTGGATGAGTAAAGGGAAATGCACCTATCAGTGGGGTGGCCTGAAGAGAGGTAACTTGCTACACTACAGAGGCCTGAGCAACCACAGAAGTAAACAAGCCAAAATGAACCCTGAAGTCCATAGAAGCATACCGGAGGAAGGGTGTGACAGAATGGGAGGGAATGGTGAAGAGGAGGGAGGGAGTAAGAATGGGGAAGGGAGGGAAGCTGGAATGAATACTCAATACACTGGTAAAAATAGAAAAAAAAATAAAAATGGAAAAAAATTCATGAAGATCTGCAAAATTTTTTCAGTCTACGAAATACATTTTCTCAAATAAATTTTAAAGAAGTATTCATGAAAATCTAATTATGACCAGAACCCCAGGGTAGCCACAAGGGACCCAGCTCCTACCCCACCATCCAGCCAGAGCCACGCGCAGGGCCGAGGGCCGAGGAGGACCTCCCCCTGCGCCCGGCCCCGCCCCAGCTCCCCTCGGGTTAAATAGCTCCACACTGACGCCCCCATCCGCGGTCCAGCCGGGCCTCATCTGTGACCTAGGTAAGCTCCGTCCCTGCCCATCCCCAGAACCCCAGGCCAAATAATTCAGTTTAGTGAAATTGAAAGATCTTAAGAGTTAAAACGACAATGCCAAAGTCAAAGTGCAAATCCATGAGAAGCAACACTCAAGTAAACAAATTTCCCACTGAAGAAATTAATCCCATAATGTTAGACACCAACCAGAACAAACCCTCGGAAAAAGGCCAAGAAAGCCTTACCCAGGATAACGACTTTCAAAATATGATCATTACCATGTTCAATACTATGAAAGAGGAAATCCGGGAGGAATTACATAATCGAATCAATCGCTTTGAAGAGGAACACAACAGACATTTGGAGGAGTTGAGAAAAACAGTGCAAGAAACAAAAACTGGCATAGAGCAGTTAAAATAGACTCAAGCAGAGTTTAAAACTGAGCTACAAGACAAGTTATCTTCAACCCAGAACTCAACAGAGACTCTTATCAACAGAACTAACAAAGCAGAAAACAGAATTTCAGACCTTGAAGATAAAGTGGGAATACTAACCAGCTCAATGGAAGAGGTTGTTAAAGCCAAAAAGATACTTGAGAGCAATATTCAGGAGATATGGGACACCCTGAAGAAGCCTAACATGCGTATTCATGGAATACCAGAGCAAGAATCTCAAAATACCACCCCTGAGGAAATTTTTCAAACGATCATCAAGGAAAACTTTCCTCATCTAAAAAAAGAGAGGCCCATCCATATACAAGAGGCATTCCGCACCCCAAACAGATACGACCAAAACAGAAGCACGCCATGGCAAATAATAGTTAAAACACTCCACATTCAAGATAAAGAACTGGTGCTGAGAGCTTCAAGGGAGAAAAAACAAGTCACTTTTAAAGGTAAACCTATTAAAATAACAAATGACTCCTCAGTCGAAACAGTAAAAGCAAGAAGAGCTTGGAGAGACATACTTCAAGTATTGAATGAGCAAAAATGTCAACCCAGGCTGATTTACCCTGCAAAACTATCAGTAATGATCGAGGGAGAAAGAAAAATCTTCCAGCACAAAGACAACTTGAAGGGATACATGTCCACCAAACCAGGCCTTCAAAAAATGCTAGAAATGATACTCAAGCATGAAGAAAAAGACAGGCATATCCAGGAGAACAGAATGCAAGTATAACACCATTAAAAGCAAAGCAACATACTTATAAAAACTACTAAACATAATAAATGTCTGGAATTAACAATAGTTTCTCCATTATAACACTAAATGTTAATGGAATTAATTCACCGATCAAGAGACACAGATTACAAACATGGATTAAAAATCACAATCCATCAATCTGCTGCCTGCAGGAAACCCATCTCACCACAAAACATAGGCACGCTCTAAAAATAAAAGGCTGGTCAACAATTCTACAAGCTAATGGAAGCAGAAAACAGGCAGGGGTAGCCATTATGCTATCAGACAAAGTGGATTTCAAACCAAAGAAAATTATAAGAGACACGGATGGATACTACATTTTAGTCACAGGTACAATTCACCAGGAAGACTTCACAATACTGAACATATATGCACCCAATACGGGCCCCTCCACATTCATTAAGAAAACCCTACAGCGTCTAAAGCAAGAAATCAATCCCCAAACGATAATTCTTGGGGACTTCAACACCGCCCTGTCAACATGGGATAGATCAACAGGTCAAAAGCTTAACAGAGACACTATGGAACTTGATCAAGCCCTTAAAGAAATGGACTTTACAGATCTCTATCGAACTTTTCACCCATGTACCAAAGAATACATATTTTTCTTAGCAGCACACGGAACTTTCTCCAAAATAGATCACATATTGGGCCACAAAACAAATCTACACATATACAAAAAAGTTGAAATTCTAACCCGTGCCCTCTCAGACCACCACGGCCTAAAGCTGGACATCCACAACACATCAAACAAGAGAAAATACACTAACTCCTCGAAACTTAACAATATGATGCTGAATGAGAACTGGATTCAGGAAGAAATTAAAAAGGAAATTCAAGATTTCCTGAAAGTGAATGATAACGAAAATACAACTTACCAAAATCTCTGGGACACAATGAAAGCTGTTCTAAGAGGTAAGTTCAGGGCTCTTAATGCCTACATCAAAAAATTGGAAATAGGGGCTGGAGAGGTGGCTCAGGGGTTAAACCTCCGCCTTGCAGGCAGAAGGTCCTGAGTTCAGATCCCAGATCCCACTTATAGATGCCAGGTGGAAGCAGGGACGGCCTGCGTTTCCGGTCCTGGTAGGGCAGAGCCTGTGAATCCCCGGGGAGAAGGAGGTGGAGGCGTCCATGGTGGTTTGCGAATTCGTGCGTGGTTCTACACATACACAGACACACACACACACACAGACACACACACACGCGCGCGCGCACATACACACGCACATGGGCACAGTTGAATAAATAAAAAAAATTTTAAAAAAATGGAAATATCAGAAATAAACAACTTAACAATGCAGCTTAAAGCTTAAGAGAAACTAGAGCAATCTGATCCCAAAAGTAGTAGAAGAGAGGAAATTAGCAAAATAAGGGGAGAAATATCTGAAATCGAGATGAAGAAAACGATAGAAAAAAATCAACCAATCAAAAAGCTGGTTCTTTGAAAAAATCAATAAGATTGATCCACCCCTAGCTAAATTAACCAAAAGCAAGAGAGAGAAAACCCAAATTAACAACATTAGAAATGAACATGGAGTTATCACTACTGATACCTAAGAAATCCAGAGAATTATAACATCATATTTCAAAAACTTATAATCTGTGAAGTTTGACAACACAAAAGAGATGGATGAATTTCTAAGTAAACACAACTTACCTAAATTGAATCAGGAAGTTGAGAATTATTTAAATAATCCTATAACATATAAGGAAATTGAGGAAGTAATCTTGAATCTGACCACCAAAAATGTCATGGACCAGATGGATTCAGCACAGAGTTCTACCAGACATTTAAGGAGTTAATAATACCAATACTCCTTAAACTGTTCCATCAAATAGCAAAGGAAGGAACACTATCAAATTCATTCTATGAAGCTAATATCGTTTTAATCCCAAAAACTAACAAAGACTCACTTAAAAAAGAAAACTATAGGCCGATCTCTCTGATGAACACAGACGCAAAGATTCTCAACAAAGTATTAGCAAATCAGATTAAAAACATATTAAAAAGATTATTCACGGGGACCAAGTAGGCTTCATCCCCGGCACACAAGGTTAGTTCAACATACGCAAATCAATAAATGTAATTCATCATGTAAACCAGTCCAAAGTCCAAGACCACATGATACTCTCGACAGATGCAGAAAAAGCTTTTGACAAGATCCAACAGCCTTTTATGATCAAAACGCTAGAGACAGTAGGAATGGAAGGAACCTTTATCAATATAATAAAAGCTGTATACAACAAGCCCACAGCAAGGATTATGCTCAATGGGGAACTATTGGAAGCATTCCCACTTCGATCAGCAACTAGACAAGGCTGTTCACTCTCACCACTTCTATTCAATATTGTACTTGAAGTCTTAGCTGAAGCCATAAGACAAGAAAGGGACATAAGAGGGATTCAATTCGGCAAGGAAGAAGTCAAGCTATCCTTATTTGCAGATGCCATGATCTTATACCTAAGTGATCCCAAAAACTCCACCAGGAAGTTCCTGGAACTAATTGAGAAGTTCAGCAGGGTGGCAGGATTCAAAATAAATGTGCAAAAATCAGAGGCCTTCCTATATGCCCAAAATGAAAGAAGTGAAAAAGCCTTGAGAGAAACAATCCCATTTACTGTAGCCCCTAAAAAATGAAATACCTTGGTATAAACCTAACCAAGGAGGTAAAAGACCTTTACAATGAAAACTTTAAAACCCTAAAGTAAGAAATTGCAGAAGACACCAGAAGGTGGAAAGACATCCCATGTTCCTGGACTGGCAGAATCAACATCGTAAAAATGACCATCCTACCAAAGGCAATATACAAATTCAATGCTATACCAATTAAAATCCCAAAGGTATTCTTCAAAGAAGTTGACCAAACAATCTCAAAATTCATATGGAGGCACAAAAGACCCAGGATAGCAAAGACAATCCTGAGTAACAAAAACACTGCTGGAGGTATTACCAAACCTTAGTCTATATTACAAATCCATAGTTATAAAAACAGCCTGGTACTGGCTCCAAAATAAACACACAAATCAATGGATAAGGATTGAAGACCCAGATATGAGCCCACAAAATTACAGCCATTTGGTCTTTGACAAAGGGGCCCAAAGAATCCAGTGGAAAAAGAACAGCATCTTCAACAAATGGTGCTGGCAAAACTGGATTTCCACATGGAGAAGATTAAAGCTGGACCCATACTTGTCACCATGTAAAAGACTTAATTCCAAATGGATCAAGGACCTTGATATAAGGCCAGAGACTATAAAAACCATAGTTGAAAGGAAAGGGAACTCCCTCGAGCTGATTGGGCTAGGCCAACATTTCCTAAACAGACATCCAATGGCACAGTCACTGCTACCAACTCTCAACAGTTGGGACCTTGTGAAATTAAAGAGCTTCTGTTCAGATAAAGAGATTGTAGCATGAGCTCAAAGGCAACCCACAGAATGGGACAAAATCTTCACTAACCACATATCTGATAGAGCTCTACTGTCCAGAGTGCACAAAGAACTTAGAAAACTAAACACCAAGGAAAACAATGGCCCAATTAAGAAATGGGCCCTGGAACTTAAAAGAAATTTTACCAGGGATGACATTAAAATGTCTAACAGATATCTTATAAAATGCTCCACTTCTTTAGCCATCAGGGAAATGCAAATCAAAACTTCCCTGAGATATCATCTCACCCCGGTCAGAATGGCAAATATCCACAATACAAACAACAACAAATGCTGGAGAGGATGAGGAGAGAGGGGAACTCTCCTACATTGCTGGTGAGAGTGCAGGCTCATACAGCCACTCTGGCGAGCTTTCTGGAGATTCTTAAAGAAATTAAATATTGAAATGCCATATGACCCTGCGATTCTACTTTTGGGTATAACCCCCCATACAGCAGAGGTTCACCTCAATAGCACAAGCACGACTGTATTCATAGCAGCACTGTTTACAATAGCAAAAACATGGAATCAACCCAAATGTCCAACAGTTGACGAGTGGATAAGGAAACTGTGGTACATCCAAACAATGGAGTACTACTCAGCCATCAAAAATGATGAATTACTGGAATTTGCTGGGAAATGGATGTCATTAGAAACAATTATATTAAGTGAAGTATCCCAGACCCAGAAAATTAAGCGCCGTCTGTACTCTCTAATAGGTGGCTCCTAATAGCAAACCCACCCAGCCCATCTTGAGACACTCATAGTTAAATTTATGTATTACCTACAGTAATTGCAAGGATTATGAACAGGGGTTGGAGGGCCACATCAGAAACAAGGAGAGAAGTGACCATGTTACAGTAGAGAAAATAGACCTCCGTCAAGGACGGCAAGAAAGTAATGTGACACCTAGGTAAGTTCACAGACATTCATTCCTGAATATTTGCAACTAAGGGGGTATGAATTCACCAGAAGGGGAGGGCATATAGTCTGGCAGATTAAAAATTAACCATTTTGCAAATGGGTGATTGACCCCTCCCATTGCCAAATGCCATATGACCCTGCGATTCCAATTTTGGGTATAAGTATTACATCTACCCTTGAATGTGCTCTTATAATAAGACTCCAGTTTAACAGCTTTTTGTCTCTGGCCAGGGGGTGACATACAGTGCCCATCACGATGGAGTGAAGGGCATTACAGGAGCAACAAAACTGCAAAAGAAAATCAACAAACTACTATCCAGAACTTCAGAGACTCTATATCAACCACCTAGAACTAGTCCAGACTAATCTCTCTCCATCCTGAAGCTCAGGGATATTTGCGGAAGAGGGGGTGGTAAGAGTGTAAGAGCAAAAGGATGGGAGGAGCAATGACTTGCAAGATACTCCACACAAGTTATGGCCGAAGCATTCATAATTGGACATTGCATGCCCAGCGCAATGTCCAACACACAATTGACCTCACAAAGTCTAGCATCTGCTAAAGGCACCAAGATCCTTGGAGGCAAGGGATTGACAGCCACAGTAGTGTTCCTATGCTTAAGGGGAACACAGGAAAGGGTTCAGGGAAATGCCACTGGGTCCTTGTACATCATCAGAGAGGAGGGTCCAGAGGAGAGTCAGGCATGTATAAGAAAGGACTCTGGGAATTGGGGCGGGAGGCACGGGGGGATGGGGAGGGAGGGATGAGGGGAGGGGGAGCAGGGGGTTCGGGGGGAGGAAGAGGGACGGAGGGAACTGGTGTACTTATTAAGTTTGTATGAGCTGAAATAATAATAAAAAATGTAATATAAAAAAAGAAAATCTAATTATAAGCAAAAGGTTCTTTGCTGCTCCATGTCTACCCTGAGGTGACTTATTGTGCAGTTATAAACTAATAGTAAGTAATTGTCCAAGTTCTTGAAAGTCACTCTATAAGTAACCGTTCTCCTGATGAGTATTCCCTCATCTAAAGGAGTTCAATAGTTTCTCACACTTTTCCTATTTGCCAGCTGCTTATCTGTCTCATGTCATCTAGATTAGTGACATTTATGTTTCTAATGGTGCAGTATGAACAGTAAATAATGCTTCAGGCTCATGCCATGACTGGAACCAAGATACTAAAAAGCAACCTGAGAAAACAAGACATGCAGCATTTTATGGTGCATTACTTTCATATTGTGAATAGATATGTCTGAAAATAATCTTAGTAAAAGTAAACTCACTTTATTAGAATGAAAACAAGTGAACCATACTTTATTTGCTCTTACAGTTTAGCCAGACATTGGCTAAGTCCTACAAAAACTTGGAAATAAGCTGCAAATAAGTTATGAATTTGGATTAATATATATTTATTATATTCATATATACATATTTATTCAACTGTGAATGCATGGATTGTAAATACTTACATCTTATTGAATTAACTGATGCCGATAAGCAAAATTTTACTTACTTTTCAGTTATCATGTGATGTTTTACTATGTTTTTATTTTGATATGTCTTAACCAAGGAAAATATATTGCTTCTAATTTTATCATTTCTTCATAGTAAAAGCACTCAGATGCTTTCTTCTAGACTTTTTAAATATACAGCATATTACCGTTTTCTGTAATTACCGTATTCTACAATATAACATGAAGATGTTGGTTTGCCTATCTGGAAAGTAGGGTTTGGCAACCATGAAAGTTAATCAATTTTGTCTCAAATTCATACACCTATACTAGAAAATAATTCAAGGATCAGAAATTTGAAATTATAGACCCTATGCTTTCTGTATCAAAAAATGTTTGAACACTGAAGTTTTCATTTTGTGTGAAAAGAAAGCTTATTCTTGTGAACCAGGGTTCAAAATGAGTTGTGACCAAAGATTTTAACTCAAGAACACTTACTTAATCAAGATGAAACATAAACTTCAAAGTTTTAGTACATAATTGTCATGAATTGATCAATAAGTACATTAACAATCCAAATATACCTTTTTGAAACTGATTTTTTGGTAGTGTACTCCAAGAACATGATCATTGCTTATTGGTGCAATGGACAATATTTTTCTTGGATAAAGAACATGTATTTTGGGTGCAGGCCAAAATGAAATTATTCCTCCTCAATAATAACTTTCACTGCAAACGACAAATTCTCCCCTTAAACAAATGTCTCTCTATTCATACACTCGTAATTTTTCCAGAACTACTGCATCACTGCTCTAGTTCACTGTACACTTGATTTTACTATAAAAGCTTTATTTTAGTCAAGCAAAAATACTTAAAACTAAAGACAAAATATACACATTCTTTTCTGCATATGTTGATTTTGGCTACATGCAGGGGGGGCATTTCCTTCATAGTTCATGGCATGATAAAGTGCTAAAATATATTTCATGAAACTATAACAGCGAGCCCAAGGAAAAACTGACACAGCAACCTATGCAAAAGCATGGAAGTTATTTAACAAATTTCTACCTTCTTAATACATCCATACTTAGATATATTTCTTAAATTATTTGCATTCTTGACATTAAATAATTTTCTACTGTCTAGGGTTACAATTTATATATGTTTGTTATCACATGAAAATATCAATCAAGAGTAGCCCAACTATTTTAAAATGCAACAAAAGTATCTATAATGAAATCTATTGTAGCAAACAGCTCAACAATCATGTTTAAATTGACATAATTTTAAAATTGCATTAATTATGAATTTATGTGTTTTCATCATACACTGCCTTCCACTGCTCTGCACCCTTCTCAACCTTATCACACTCCTTCCACCCTATTTCCTCCCTCACCCATTTCTCTCTACATTTGCTACTGAGGTACATCTATGATGCCTGCATTAGTTATGCTTGGGCACCTATCAGGGAACAAATGACCCCCCATGATCGCTTTCTTACAGAAACTAGAAATGATATTTTAAGCGGACATTCTTTATATTTTACAATCTTATAGTCCTTTGTGTTCTCATATGTAATTCCAGTGGAAAATCAGTAATGAATTAAAGAAAACAATAACATGACCTTCTTGGAGTTTCAATGTAATTTATGATATATATCTATATTTGTTACTATACTTATCCATGCATGCATCTCAGAAACATGTTTGTACATATATGCAGCTGAAATAGTAAAGAAAAATTTTTAAAATATGACCCATGAATTTATAGTTTTACTCCTGACACTAAGAAACATGTTGTTTCCTGAAGAAGGTCTTCAAAGTTCCTATATTAAAGTCTGATTTTGTTACATTATAGTCCAGAGGTAGTAGAATGTCACAATTTGTAGATGATATGCTTTAGCTATATGTTGAATATGCAAGTACTCCTAAGAATAGCTGCTGTTGTGTGTTATCTACTTTCAGATGAAAAAAAAATATAAGACACTGTCTGCCTCCCTGTTCTCGTGGGGCAACTTCAATTGGAGATGGCAACCATCATCTAACTTGTTGGAAATTCATAGCATCAGCAAGTTGAAGAAGCAACATATACATTTTAAACAAATTATCAGTTGATTCCTGAATTAAAGTTTTCTATCTGAGGTTTATCTACTTAGATAGAGCAGTCTTATATATGCTAGACTACTCAGTCTGACATGTGAGTACCACTGAGTTACCACAATGTTATAAGAAAAAGAGGAAACATCAACTTGATTACCTCCCAAAATCAAACCACGATATTTGGAACAGAATAGAATACTGGTGTTTCAAGACATTCTACATTTTACTTGATGCCACAGCAACAATAACTGTGCTGGAAATATAACTTAATTGTTATTTGACTATGTAAAAATTACTCACCTTCTCTGAATATTATTTCCTCATCTGTAACATGAAAGTCCTATTATCTAAATGTTAGTATTCCTTAAAAATTCATCTGCTGAGAATATGGGCAAAATATATCAACCGAATTGGTCTGAGGACTCTCTCCTTGCTGGATAACTTATACAGTACCAAGAAATACCGTAGAAGCTTCTAAGGAAGAGAAATAGTCATAAGCCCCATCCACAGCACAAGATCTGTAAGATGAAATATAAATCACCATGGCAACAGATGACCACCAGTGTAATAGTGGTATGAGTACCAAAGAGACAACCAACAGCTTTCTGACTGGACTCAGGACTTGCTTGTCAGAATAGTATCCATCCCTGTTACTGTAAACTAGAATAAGAACCTTAAAAAATAGATCAGTAGGGAAAACAGCCAATAAATCTATAGGTAGAAAGACAATACATCAAAGTGCTCTATAGGCAGCTGTTATTATACCCATAGAATGGAAACTTACAATGGAAATCTTTGGGTCTAAAGCTGGATGGGTTAAGGAAAATGTATGTATCAGTAGGTTGGACTGGAGAGGCAACTTGTGAGGCCGTGAAGACCTGAGCACCCCCAGGAGTATACAAGCCAGAGTGAACCCTGAAGTCCATAAAAACATATAGGAGGAAGGGTGTGATGAAATGGAGAGAATGATGAAGGGAAGGGAGGAAATGAGAGAGAGGGGGAAGAAAGGGAACCTGGAATGAATACTCAATATGTTTGTAAAAGTAAAAAAAAAAAAAAAGAAAAAATTTTGTCTGCTGAATCTTAATACCAAGAGTGATGATATTATACAGGGTTACTAAGGGAATAATTTTATAACTAAAACAGCCCTCATAAATGAATTCTTTTTAAAAGAGACTGCAAAGATATGCTTTTCTTTCTTTTTATATCAAGACACTGAATGTAGATCGTGACCTACTCAGTTTATGCCATTTTTGATCAGTCTCAATAGATATACACAAGTATTCAAGAGATGCTCTCAAAATAATGAAAAGGCAGATTCCTAACAAACCTGTCATTTAATAGAAAATACCATAAAGTAAAAAATCCAATTCACCTGACCAACTGAACATCATAATTGACACACGACGCTTTAGTGGTAGCTGTTTATCTTCCTGATTGGGTGGCTGGCTGAGAGTAGCAACTTGCCACAACTGCTCAGTATTACCAGAGAAGAAAGTATTGTATATTTCTGTGTCAGATAAAGATAAAAATTGAAAACACATTTTCTGCTATTACCATATCTCTATAAAATCATAACAACTCCTCTGTATTTGCATTAGTACCTGTCATTCCATCTATCTCTCAAGAGTTTCTACTAGATGATGCCATCTGAAATACACATTTGCAATGGGATTTGATCCTAAATTGTTTAGTGCCACCTTCAACAAAATATATGCTGGCTTCTGGCAGATGCTCTTTAATAATGGCCAAGTGAGCATGTGCTACCAGCCTCCCAGTTTCTTCGTGTGCGCTTAGATTCCTTAGTTTCTCTTCCTTGTTCTATTGCCAATGTTAGCATTTTCATAAAATTGGTAAGCTGTTACTTCTGAAAAGGAAAGCAGTTCCAAAACAAATGAACTGCTTACTTGATACAAGGCATAGTTAATGGAAAAACATGCTAAAAATTGGATTGAAAGGGAGGAAAAATAGATTTCTTTATGCCTAATGTCTTTGATATCAATGAGCCAACACACCAGATTCTCTATGCATAAGAAAACAAATGTGATTTCTCTTTCACTTGATGGAAAAGATTCGTAAATTCTATGAAAAACGTGATGTCTTAAAGTGTTATTTACTGTATGAAGATATGTTAACTTGCATTTGATAGGAAAAAACATATATTACAGAGGTAAGTTTCAACTAAAAGTTTCAGGAAGTGCAAAAGCCTCAGCTCCTACTCCCTCAGAGCTCCCAAATGTGATATTTTACTATTAATTACCAATGATCATTGTGCATTTGTGTAGCGTACAAGGACAAGGTCTAGAGTTCAGAAGAACTTGACATTGCAACAAAGAAAATTATCATGTTCAATTTAAACATAGAAAAGCATCAAGCTCATTTTCACCTTTGTGGCTTAGTCTTTCATTAATTTATGGACTGTTATTCTGTATGCTGAATTTGCCTTCTTTAAGTATGTATATCTAAAGGCTTAATATTTAATACATTTTGAAATTTTTAAAATTTTATTTATTATTTATTCAATTGTGCATGTTTGCACGTGTGTGCACATGTGTATGTGTGTGTGTGTATGTATGTGTGTTTGTGTAGAACCACAGATGAATTCAGGAACCACCATGGACTGCCTCCACCTCCTGTTTACTCTACCCTGGGATTCACAGACTCCTCCCTACCAGGACCAGAAACCCAGGTCGTCCTCCCCCCCACTTGCTTCCACCCGGCATCTATACGTGGGGTCTAGGATCCAAACTCAGGACGTTCTGCCTGCAAGGCAGAGGATTAATCTCTGAGCCACTTCTCCAGCCCTACATCTTGAAATTTCTGTCGTTTTACCTTTTATGAAGTACAAGTTATTGAATGTATGTTTTTCAAATATCTACAGCACAAGGCTTTCTTCCCCTGTTTTCCTCACTCTGTGCTCCTCTTGTATAGGGACTGCCCATTCTTGTTCTTTTCTTTAAAAGACTTTTTTATTTTTTACGTGTTACTAGCATAGGATGTTCCTTTAGGGTTACTTCCCACAATTTTTGGGTTTTAAGTCTCTCTGTTCCTCCTATCTCCCAAGTTCCTTCTATCTCCTATCCCCTCGTTCCCCTCTATATATTTTTCCTTTTTATTCTCTTCCTCCCCCTTGTCCTGGTATCCTAAATATCCCCTTTGGAAGGTTTCGCCCCAACCATTCCTTCCCATCTTCCCACTCTTAGGTCTTTTTCAAAATTTCTGGCTCTTACAGTGCTTCCAATCCAAACACACTGACAAGAATATCAGATATCTAAAGCAAAACAGAATTAATGAAAGCACTTTTCTAAGTCATCTGATTCTTTTACGCATTTGTCTAGAATTATTCAAAAGTATATATAATCAAGAACATCTATTGCTTTCAAAAATAATTTCAATTCAAAATATAAGCAAAAACTATTGTAAGTTCTTGGTTCTTTAGCTTCTAAGTAGCTACATTTTAGTAGCCTATAATTATTACCTACTCCAGTAACAAAATTATCCATTCTTCATCATAACTTTTTTTTCTCATCATAACTTTAAGAAAATATTGATGTGTTGAAATATTGAAATCTGTTGCAAAATGAGTTATAGGAAAACAGGAAGAATTATGTTTTCACAAAGTTTTATTGGAATTAATATTTGTTTGCTCTAGGGAGTCATTTAATTGTCTCTATAGTATAGTTAGTTTTATTTGATTAAATCTTAGAGGTTAATTGTGTATTCTGCAAAAATAAGTATGTAAAATATATTTAACTGGTTGAGGAGGAACCACACAGAGAATATTATTGTTCTCTTCCTTGCATTACTGTATGCTCATGAATATCGTATGTTTGGTGTGTATATTTGTAGCAGATAAATGAGATGAATTCCTCCATATATAGTGGATTTAACAAATAGTTGCTCTGTATTGTTAGCTATATTGCCCATATTCACAATGAGTTCAAACTCCTTTACGAGTTCGCATCCAGATAGCTCATTTGTGTCTCAGACACATATATTGGATAAACAATATCATACACATAGTTGGTGTGGAAATGTTTCCAAATAATATGATTGCAAATAATATGAGATTGTAAATAATATGGTTCTCTAGACTCTATCCTGCTTTTTCCTCACCTATTCTGGTACTACAACAGCCAGTTCATGCTTACAGTATTCCCAATTTATTTCCTCACATTCTGGTTCAAATTTCATATTCCTTATATGCTAATACATGTTTCAAATATTCTCACACCTCAAGCTACACATAAGAGGATCCTTAAACTCATTTCTCTCTAGCCCATTCATTCATCATCATTTGTTCTTCATTTTAATAACAGCATTGTCAACCTTCCCAGGCTTTAAATAAACTCGCAAATTGCAGTCCCTTATATTCATCTCTTTTTAGAGTCCTCTTCTATCAAATACATTAGAACTGCAACTCACTTCTGACAAGTAGATTATAGGAAGAAGATGAAGGTATATGACTTCCACTATTTCACATCATATAAGATTGTGTCTTGTTAATTCACTGTAGGAATTCCTCTTGCTCATTATCTTAGAAAGATCCATGTAAAATGGAAGTACATTCAACCTTCAGCGTCATGTTGAAATTTAAGTACAGCTGACATAGAGAGTGCTGGATTGAATAAATTATGTGAACAACTATAGGAAGGGAGATTTGGGCTAGATTTTTAAGATAATTGTCCTATCATAAGAAGGAAAATTTTGACCATAACAAAATGTGATTCTGTTTATTGAATACATTTTTCAATAGTTATTGCTTGCAAGCAGTTTTCTATGAAATTGGAGGATACAGTTGAAAATGAAAACAATGCAAGTCTCTGGCCTCATGAGTTTATGCTTCCAAGAATTAAGCCAGTACATGAATAAATCAGATTATATGTAATATTACGTTTGCCTTTCAGAAGAATAACTTATGAAGCAGATTAAAAAAAGAATATATTACAAGAAAAGCTGCAATCCATTTCTTGAAGAAAGTGAGTTATCATATTATTGAACTTCACAGAGGACAAGACGAGTAAATGTGAAAGGGCAAAGATTCTAGGTTATCACCAGTGAAACAACTAGTCACTATATAGAGAAATGAGTGATCAATTTCACCCTACACATTGGCTTCCTTCAATGACACCCATTGATGACCATCTGGAAATAAGATACTTTAATCTGGATGCATTCATGCAGAGTGCATGATCAGTTTTCTCAAACAGGTACATTTTGATTGGTTCTTCAATTTTGCTGTTCATTCTTTGAAGTGATAGTATCTTTCCTGGGATCTGTGGGCTATGTGTTAGCATTATTAGAACAGTAGCCTTTCTGTCATTTGGAAATGCAAGCTGTTCTGAAAACATGTTCTTGTTTTTGGCAAAAAATGAGCCTATCTGAAGTTTGTAATTTTCTTAGTTGACTCTCGACTTTTCATCTCCATCTACTGCTGATGATCTTAACTATATTTTAAGAGCTATTTTAATTTGGAGAGATTTTATATAAAACAGAGTAATGTTCTCAAAACCAGTTACATATTTTTAAAGCACTTTCAGACTGTTTTGTAGGAATAGAATAGGAGTGTGATTTCAAGAACAAACATAGCTTTCCATTTTTCTCTTATTCACATGTACATAATTAGTATCTCACATTTACTCACTCGGAAATGAAAGAGGGATAAGAAGCAATTTTACCGAAGTAGATGAACATAGAACATATTTTCAAGTAATTAAAATCATATGAGAAGTCACCATAATAGACAATATCATTGGCTTATTGCACTGCATGCAGCCACCTTTAAATTTTGACTGCACAGTAAAATTTAATTTTTGTAGTTTCTCAGCATTGACATTGACAAGTTTCTTTTTATGCTGCCTTAGTCTAAAGTGGCTTTGTGAATTGAATTTAAATGGGGCTACTAGACTGATAATATGCACTATAATATAAAACACAAGTCCTCTATTGTCTGTAACATTCAAGTTTCAATTGTAAGGAAGATAGAGTATTTTTATGATTATCAGACATTTTTATTGGTGAGGGCCACTAAGCATGAGAAAAGACAATATTCAATTTGTCACAGTTGAAATCATGACAGAGCAATTTCTATTCTAGTCTAATCTTGCAAAATGAGTAGTATTTAACTGCACTGAGCTGCTAAGACAAAATAGTCTGTGTAGATTATATACTGCTTAATATAAATAATTTACGATACCATTCAAAATTATTTCTAAATAAAGTTACAGTCCTGCTTTACAAAGTTTCAAAATGCCCATATTTCATAAGTCATTTTCAATAGAACTTACTGTATAAAATAATGGACATGATTTTATTTTCATGTTTATATATAGTTTTTGATCATATTCACTCCTCCAATACTGTCTCTGGACCCTTTCCCCTCTCTCCAAAAGCCATTATATTATTTTATTGAAATTTACTTTTTTTTTTTTAGGATTGGCTAAAGATACTATGATTACTATCATCATATTAATTTGTCTTTACATGAATAACAATCATACGCCCCATTCTTCCCCCAAACATTTTCAATAAGCATTGTAAAAAACAACATAAGGGATAAATAACGATATCAATCTAAAACATTAATGCGAAGTGACATTTATAGAAATAGTACTTTCATGTTACATAAAGTTTAACTGGTAAGAGTTTAGGCTATTTTCTTTTTTTTATATAATACAATATTTATTATTATTTCAGCTCATACAAACTTAATAGGTACACCAGTTCCCTCCCTCCCTCCTCCCCCCCCCGAAACCCCCTGCTCCCCCTCCCCTCACCCCTCCCACCCCATCCCCCCGTGCCTCCCGCCCCAATTCCCAGAGTCCTTTCTTGTGCATGCCTGACTCTCCTCTGGGCCCTCCTCTCTGATGACGTACAAGATCCGAGTGGCATTTCCCTGAACCCCTTCCTGTGTTCCCCTTAAGCATAGGAACACTACTGTGGCTGTCAATCCCTTGCCTCCAAGGATCTTGGTGCCTTTAGCAGATGCTAGACTTTGTGAGGTCAATAGTGTGTTGGACATTGCGCCGGGCATGCAATGTCCAATTATGATTGCTTTGGCCCTAACTTGTGTGGAGTATCTTGCAAATCATTGCTCCTCCCATCCTTTTGCTCTTACACTCTTACCGCCCCCTCTTCTGCAAATATCCCTGAGCTTCAGGATGGGAAGAGATTAGTCTGGCCTAGTTCTAGGTGGTTGATATAGAGTCTCTGAAGTTCTGGATTGTGGTTCGTTGATTTTCTTTTGCAGTTTTGTTGCTACTGTAATGCCCTTCACTTCATCGTGATGGGCACTGTATGTCACCCCCTGGCCAGAGAGAGAAAGCTGTTAAACTGGAATCTTATTATAAGAGCACATTCAAGGGTAGATGTAATACTTATACCCAAAATTGGAATCACAGGGTCATATGGTGTTAGGCAATGGGACGGGTCAATCACCCATTTGCAAAATGGTTACTTTTTAATCTGCCGGACTATATGCCCTCCCCTTCTGGTGAGTTCATACCCCCTTAGTTGTAAATGATCAGGAACGAATTATGAACTTAACTAGGTGTCACATTACTTTCTTGCAGTCCTTGATGGAGGCCTATTTTCTCTACTGTAACATGGTCACTTCTCTCCTTGTTTCTGGTGTGGCCCTCCAACCCCATCCCTCCTGTTCATAATCCTTGCAATTACTGTAGGTAATACATAGATTTACCTATGAGTGTCTCAAGATGGGCTGGGTGGGTTTGGTATCAGGAGTCACCTATTAGGGAGTACATACGGCGCTTAATTTTCTGGGTCTGGGATACTTCACTTAATATAATTGTTTCTAATGACATCCATTTCCCGGCAAATGGATTTGCCGGGAAATGGATGAAATTTACTTATTTTTATCTAGCAATAATTTTTTAAATTGAAATAGTCTCTCTTCTGTTTTGCTCTTAATAAGGTACCTTCTTTATTTTACTTATACTAACACAAAATTATGCCATTTCATGTTTTTGACAAAATACTACTAACAAGGAACCTTCAGCTCTGAACAATGAAGCATGAAAAAAGTTATGTAAATTAGCAAGAACACTAAAATTAGATGATTCTGTTAGCTGAAAATAACCCATATTTAAGTAGATCTTTACCTAGAAAACATATTGGACAAACTTGATGTAAATGTATCCTGTCTTCCCCTTTAATATATCTGTACTTACTTCAACACTGCTACAATATTTGTTCTTGTATATATCTCTCTGAATTCATACACCTCATTAAGCTTTCACACCTACACCTGGCTCAATCCTGTGTTGGGGCTTTTGTGCGGACTTTTTCTTAGTCTGATATTGCAGTTATTTCTATTTTTCTGTGAGACAGTACTCAGACTGAAGTAGCAAAGGGGAGAAAGGGTTATGTATTTTGCTTACATTTCCAGAGTGAATATAGTTTATTATAGTGGGACTCATATAGCAGAAGGCATTTGTGGAGGCTAGTTCAAATCACCACAGCTATCATGGATGCAGAAAGAACAAGAGCAAACTGTGAGGGAACATCCAGGCTACCAAATCTCAAGGCCTACCCCCTGTGATGAGCCTTCCTCCAGAAAAACTCTAGTTTTCAAAGGTTCACAACTTTCCAAGCATTAACACCATTTAAGGATGCAAAAATATGAGCCTGTTGGAGAAAAGTCACATTCAAACCATGACACCTGGTAATGAATTATTGTTTAGATGAGTCTACTTTAACTGTTAGATCATAGTTGTTCTAGAGGCATCTCACAGAAAGCAGAACTTCCCCACCCCTCTTCCCACCCTGTGGTTTCTGGCAATTCGCCTCCATGATCCAGAAAAGCATCTTTCCTGATATCTGGCATTTATCCATGTCAAGTGCTGTGAAACTTTCTTCTACTGCATAGAGACTGTAGAAATTAGAAATTCTCTTTGTCCTGTGGGCTTTCTGAAGAGATTCCTGGTCCAAGGTGCCTATGGTTCTTGCTGAATCTACTTACATCATGCTATCATTCCTGTTCAGTTGCCTCCCATCTTAAGATCAAACCACACTCTCCCATAGCTCCAAATCTGTCTCTTTAATAATAGTATTATCAGTGGAACTCTGCATTTTGCTTTTCCTAACAAACTTTTATTAGAATTAACTTAATCCATCATTCAAGTGTCTTGTGTGTTTATATATGTATTTTACATATGTATCAAGCCAAGTATTTTATTTACCTGTATTATATGATAGGAGTTTTGTACTTTAGTAATACCTTGACTGACTTATGGCCTATGATAAAGGTTTCTTAGCTTTCACATTGCTTATGGCTTCCCTCAATGCAGTTGAACTAAATGAATTGAAAGCTGTGAGAATTTCAAAGAATATGTGATAGAGTGATAGCCTGATTCACATTCTCAACAGAAAACTATCATTATCATAAACCAAACCTATATTCAGTGCCTACAGGTTTTCTCCCACAGGAAAACACTCTATGCTATGATGTTTAAAAACACAATCTTTCTTTTGAAAAGTGAGTAAAGGTCAAGAGTTAAAGGTACCAAGATCCTTGGAGGCAAGGGATTGACAGCCACAGTAGTGTTCCTATGCTTAAGGGGAACACAGGAAAGGGTTCAGGGAAAATCCACTGGGTCCTTCTATGTCATCGGAGAGGAGGGCCCAGAGGAGAATCAGGCATGCACATTAAAGGATTCTCCAGGGATTGGGGGGGAGGCACTGGGGGATGGGGAAGGAGGATTGAGGGGAGAGGGAGCAGGGGGGTCGGAGGGAGGAGGAGAGAGGGAGGGAACTGGTGTACCTATTAAGTTTCTATGAGTGGAAATAATAATAAAAAATATTAAAAAAAAGTTATTTGGGAAGGAGATCCAGCCTGCTGCAAGTAGTCAAATTGCTACCAGGCAGACATTTTTTTTCAAGGTTAAAATGAATTTTGCTATTTCATTATTTTTTTGTTTTTTAAATAAAATTGTTTGTGAAACACATATTTCACCCCCATGGAAGAGTGACTACCCTTCATAAGGCCTTAACAAGGTTTTTTTTTTGTACTTTTCTTTTTTTTAGAACTCAGATATTTAAAAATTATACAATTTACGAAACAAAGCAAAACGTAAAGAATCACATAAAATGCAACTGCATAAAAGCAATAAAGAAAAGAAGGGTAAATAGTTGCTTCTGGTCAGCTAAATCCACCTATAGTGCTCTGCCACTGTCTTCTCCCAGTCCCTGCCTGCTCTGGCAGCAGAGTCCCTTTTGGGCACTGGTATCAGAGGTCTGAGCCCTCCTGAGCTCTGTCGGTCCCCACAAGTCAAGGCATAGCTGCCTGGAATGCGCCAGAGCAAAATGTGTCTTAGAGCCAGGCCATCCCTTTATGCCTGTTGCTGTGGGGCTGCTAGGGGGTTGTTGTGCCTACTTAGTAGGGCCCTTGGGTATCTCACCAGCCACAGTGATCCAGGTTGGTCATGAGCTTGAGGCATCTGCCAGTTTTACCTCCTCAAAAGATAAAAAATTTTAAAAATAGTGTTTCTGGAAATGAAAAAAAATACTTTTGTATTTAAACATCATTCCCCCACTATTGAAATCACAGTCCATTCACCATTTTCCTCCCCCTGAACCTCTCCTGTGAGACAGATTTGGACAAGAGGAAGAAGGGTAAGTGTGGTTTGTCTGTCCTTTCAGTCCTGGGTCTAATGTTCTCAGAATTGATGTGAGACAGGCTGAAGATCAAAGCCACACCTTATCTTTATTATTATTATTTCCGCTTATACAAACTTAACAAGTACACCAGTCCCCTCCCTCCCTTCACCTCCCCCCCAGACCCTCTGCTCCCCTCTCCCCTCCCCCCTCCCTCGCATCCCCCAGTGCCTCCCCCCAATCCACAGAGCATCCTTTAATGTACATGCCAATCTCACCTCTGGCACATCCTATCTTTTATCAGATGAGTTTTTCAGTTCAGGTTTAATATCATTGGAACAAGTTTGGAGTTAGCTAGTTAATTTCAAAATAGAATCAAAAAGGATGGAACCACTTTCTTTTAAACAAAATCTTTCCAGACTAGTGTATAATATATATATATATATATATACATGTATATTTATTATCATCCCTCCTTTTTCAGCCCCTCTTCCCTACCATGACCCCTCCCCCATCATTATTATAGAGATTGTGCCCACGGAATTAGCCATTCCAATACCTTGTGTCTTTCTTTCCTGTGGGGTCGCCAGTTCCAGTGTGATGTAAGAATAGGAAGGAGGTGCTCACATGGGCAGGGTGGGGGCAAAGTAGGACATGGCTGCACATTCCATACTGTGGGCAGACCAATTTTAAAAAGAGGACAGAAACAAGAGAAGGAATATATTTTTCTTGGACCAAGACATATTCAGTGTTTCACCACATGTCTTTATGGATTTCATGCTATCAAACAGACTTCCAAATTTATTTGCCACTGTATTTAATCCCGTGTCTCTTTACATTTTACAACCCTGTATCACTTATCGATTAGATGTAAAGATACTAACCCTAAAATTCCTATGTAATGGATTAGCACAGAAGACAGAGTTGCATTTTAGATTGCAAAACATACACCATCATTTAATATTTCTTTTGCACTTACCTCATATTAAACATTGGTAAATATTGGTATTCCTCAAATCAGTTACTGTTCTTCAAGTGTGTATCTGATTGAAAACTCAACTTGAAAATTGAGTTTTCCAGTTTACATGTAAGTAGATCCAAAGCAAATCAACTCTGTTTCATGCCTCTTGACTACTGATAAATTGAATTGACTTGAGCAGAAACACATTAAAATGTAACATGAGGAGAATATAGGAAGAGAGGAGAAGTTGCACGATAATTACCATAGAGACATTAAATCGACCGTTATTAGTTTTTCATGTTACTAGCAAAATTGAGATGCAAGCTCATTAGAATAAATGCAAAGACTTAGTTTTATATGTTACAATTACTTTGTTCTAATTTAGAAGAGAGGCATGAAATGGACTCTGTGTACAGCTCTTTAGGTAATTGACACTGTTTTCAGATAACAAGGAATATACAATTTTCACTTGAGGGCTCGACATATGTAACTTTCTCAAATCAAGAAAGACCCAGATAATCGGGACTTTTTGATCCATGAATGAACCATGACACCTTTTACTTCTTCCTGAGACTCTGGAGTAGGATGAAAAGTCTTTCACTGTCTATATAAAACTACAAAGCAAAATTATAAAATGAATTGACTGGATTTAACTGTCAGAATTGGAAGCTTGCTTAGAGGCACAATACCATGAAGATAGAATAGCTGCTTTGAGTTCTTGAGTTCTAAAAAGGTGTTTCATGGAAGAAGTTAGGGAATAGAGAAGAGAGAGGGTGGTACCATAGTTTGCATGTCCCCAAAGGCTCCTGAGTTAATCCTTAACTGTTGTTAATTTTTGGTGAGGTTGTGGCACCTTTAGGAAGTGGAGCCTTGATGGATTAAGACCTATCACAGAGAATGGACCTTGAAGTTTCGTAGCTCCACCTTCTTTCAGCAGTTTTGTTCTTGCTTCCTCTGCCTACATGATGATGCTAATAACCTGAACTTTCTCCAAGTTTGTCTCCAGACATGTCCTGTACTATCAGATTCTTGTTTTGCCGGACCATATTCTTTCTGGAATTAGAAGCCACATAATTTCCTCTTCTCCTCTAACATTATGAGTATTATAACAACAAAGATGAGTAACACCAACAGGGGCAACAAAGGAGGGTCTATCTCTCTCCCTCTCTTTCTCTCAACAGAATGGTCTTATTGTGTGAAAAATAATAAATGTGATGTCTCATAATGAATTATATACTTAAGTTTTAGTCTGATGATTTTTTTCTGAAGATTTTAGTTACTCTGCAGCTGATGATTCTGTAACTATCTATGGTTACTTATTTTAAGCATAAAATGCCCTCACAACTTGGCAATGTTACCCAAGTAATTTTTGTAACTGCCTATGGATTCCAGCTGCTACTTGAAAGAGACCAATGCACCTTACATGTTATGACAGGAGATAACTGGCCAAGTTCTATCTCAATTACACAGCCATAGCTCTTTCCAGGCTGTGGTCACTCTCAGGTGCATGTGCTTGGTCACATAATTTCAGCACTCTAATCACTGCTCTTATTTGAATGAACTAATTGTGGGGGCTATTGGAATGATCAGGGATACAAAGTCACGCCAAAACCAGCACATGATATAGAAAGGAAGAGTTATTGTTAAGGAAACAGAAGGACAAAACAGGCAAGGAACATGCCACATGGCTGTTTCAGAAGCAGACAGAGAAGCAGAAAGAGGCAGAGAGACAGAGAGAAAGGAGTGAAGAAAGAGGAGAGAGAGAAAGAAGCTAGTTTTTAGGTCTCTTACAGGCATGGTCACATGAGCAGGAGTACTAGGATTGAAAAGTGGGCTCACCTTGGGATAGGTGAACATCCTTGAACAAATGTGCCAGTTATCTTATTTATAGATGTACTGAGGAAAAGTTATAGAGGCAGGGTGGGGGCTGTGGAACTATCCTTAGGAAAATGGAGATACTTTTTCTATATAGACTGGGAACTATGAAGGGTTCACTGTTTGAACTCATACATTGCAAGCGGGAGGGGGGGCAGCTTGAGTCACTTTGTTTTAAACATGCCTAACATCTGACACCAATAAGATAGAATACAGATCATGGTGTCAGAAAGGGCTATAAAATCATCATGTGACTTCATTCTGGGCTAACCTCATTGGTGTAATTATTCAAGTCTGGCCTCTAAATGTTAATAGTCACTCCTTATCCTCAGTGAGTACTTGATATCTATCAGTTTCCTTTCCAGTTGTTTGAATGTATCATGGAAAGATAGCATATATTTTACTGAAAACACACACCAGCACTTTGGTTTCAAAAAGAGACATTTTTCTATTCTTCTAAAAAATGGCCAATTTAGCAAAATGATAAATATGTGAATTCTAGGATTACAAACGATAAGTTGTAATTTCAGTTTCATCCTTTACCAATTGTGAAATTATTGGCAATATAACCCATAACCCATGTCTATGTGCCTAAGTTATCTGGTTTGCAGAAAGGACAAGTGTGAGTGTATGTGTATGTGTGTGTGTGTGCACATGTACTACATGGATCAGGACATGAATTATGTTCCTTAATGTGAATTTATGAGTGTTAGTTTTGAAGTCAATATCAATCCAGTGAACATTCACTGGAAAGATGTTGAATTAGCTCTTTCATTCTGTTAGCAAGCATAAAGATAACATGAATTTTATAGTTAAGAAAAACTACATTGACTTCCAAAATGTAGCTAGCACATGAAAATGATGTGATTCTAAGAATGTACTTTAAACCTTAAGTTGTCAGATTCCATTCTGACGAATGGAATGAAATTCCTAGCACACTTTTACTGTGACAGTTTGTCAGACACTGCTTGCAAGTACTTACTCCTCTAAATCCTTCATGAAACCCAAAGAAAAGAAGTATTTTTCTCTTAGATTTACCTTGTTGTTGCAGTCATTAACTGATTTCGCAATTTGGGAGAAAAAATTAAGAGAAAATGGATGTTAGGATAATTCCATTTCTTAAGATCTTCTATTACTTGTAAGACATCAAAAAGTGTTTGATTCTTGTGCACTGGTAGATTGCCACATGGTGACTTGAGTCAGGTTGGCAACTGACAAGAATTGTCAAACTTGACAGGGTTTCTTTAGAGGGTCTGGATGCTGCCATAATAATTCCTGAAAACAAGAGCTCCTCAGAATGAGAAAGAGGTCCTTCTTGTAGATAGTGTCTTCACTTGAGGGTGTGATAAACAAGCTGGCATTTTTTAAAGAGATTTAATTGTTTCAGATGAAAACTGTTGCTGGGAGGACAAATTGAACAATTTGAAATCTACACATGCTGTACTGAAAGTTTCCTGAATTGTGAATGCCTGGATATCAGACCTTGGGTATCTATTCCCACTCTTCCTCCCTATTTTTGTGCATGTCTTCCTCTTTTTCCTCTTCCTCCATCTTTTTTTTTTCTCTTTTTCTCTCACTCACATACACACACACATACATGCAAACAAAATCGAAGCAAACAAAAATGCCTTTGTTATTTGTCCTACATGTAAAGAAGAGAAAAACAAAACTTCCAGTATTTCATATTTGATTGCTTTTCACCTGTTGAGGAAAGGTAAGGAAAATAATTTACTGTTATTCTAAGAGAAACAAATGAAGGATTCATATGCTATATTCAATTTACACTATTTTTAAAATTCACCACTTATGAATCCAGGGATAATTAATGTATTTCTGTGGGTCGAATGTTAAAACTAAGTGTCTCTGCTTTCAAAAGTAAAATGCTTTTGTTATTTTTTTTTTGCAGTTAAACATGAATTTTCAAGAATTATCTCCACAATTGTATTTGTCAGACTTTGAACTGCTGTGAGGAAATATCCAAAGAATGACAGATGAGATAACTCAGTCCATACAGGCATTTGTGTATAAACCTGGGAAGGTCACATATATGAGAGGGAAAAAGACCTTTGAAAATTGTTTTCTTTTTCTGTTGTTTCTAAGAAGTTGGTGTTCATTGGGGAGCTCTTAATCTTATTTAAAATGAACTTTGGAATAGGAAGGAAGTCCAAGAACCTTTATTAGGATTTGAAAGAAATCAAAGCAATACAGCAGGACATCTGCAAGTCCTGGCAGGTGCAGGAAAGGGGGAAACAGAAGGGAGAAAGAAGTCTGGTCTTTTGAGTAAAGCATGTAAGTAAGCAAGCAGTTACATAGAAAATGGATTAAAAGAAATGCCAAAGGAGCTGCATAGAGGACCAGAAAAAGTGTAAGAAAGTATAAATTGCCAAGGAAAGCATATTTAGGGTTTTAAAGAATTATTCGACTTTTGCCAATATTAAAAAAAGTGAGACAAAGAGCAGGAAAAGAAATAGTCGTGTTTTTTGAATTACAACTCGCCAAGCCACTGGTTTAGTCTTGAAGGACTACAAGCAGCTAGCTGCATGAAGGGAAGAATAAGTACATTATATCATCGAAGGCATAATCATTGCTCCCATCTCCTCAGCATAACTTTATTTGAATCCATTTGCCCGAGGGGTAGTGCTCTGGAATGGAGACTGACAAATCCAGTTGAATTAACACTTTTTAAAAAATTTTTCCTAGTTTTACAAGTATAATGATTAGTAATCTCTGACTCCTCCTTTCCCTTTCCTTCTCTCCCCACTTTCCCTTTCCTTCTTGCCCCACTTTCCCTTCCTCTCTTGCTTCCCTACATCAGTCCATCCTGATCCCCCATCCTTCCGTCCATCTGCTTTTTTGATTCCTGGAGTTTTATCTAGATATCAGCTCTGGACTCTGAGGCAGCCCAAGTGGCTCTTCCTCAGGCCTACCCACTGATAGGGCACTCCCCTTCACTTGTCTATCACAAGCCCCTAAGGTTCCTACTGCTTGACATTATTCTTCCTGAGATCCTCACTAGTCTATGGGGACATTTCGAATTTTCAGTCATTATGCAGTTCGGATAAGGATCAGTCTGATTGCAGTGAGTTTCTAAATGCAACAGCACTGGCTTAAGTGGAATGTTCCTTCCGGTAGTGGATTTTCTCTTCTTTAGGCTCTTACAATCTTCCCACACCCTCTTCCACAAGGTTCCCTAAGACTGTGGATAGGAAAAGTTTTGTCTAGCCTGATTGAGTGAACATCACAGGATCACTGGTACTCTGTACTCTGGCTAACTGTGGTCTATTTCACTGTTCTAGTTGAATTAACTCTTATGGGAGTAAAAAGTAGGAGGCCATATGCTAATGCTGCCTGTTTTGATGTCTCTAACACATTCTTTGGTTTCATCCCTGGAGTTCTATCATCTATGAGATTGGGACAGACCAAAATTTTAGCTTGCAACAAAGATAAAAATCTCAGATCCTTCAAAGCTCTGAACCACGTAATTAAACTATTCAAGTCAATATTCTAATAGTGGAAAGATAGCATAACTTATTACTCTCTGCAAGTCACCAAGCCAAAGGATTAATAACCAGAGTCAGTTAAGAATTACCAACTCTCACAGTAAGGCACATGTGTCAAATTGATGGTTGAAGGTTTGAGTTCTGGGCACATTTGTAGATAATTAGTAGTTAAGCCCAGATTTCAGGAGATTGTACAGTGGATGGAGAAGGCCCAGCCCATGGTAAGAGGGACTAGACCCCAGACAGGTAAATAAAACTGTTTGAAAAAGGGGGAATGTTGTGTATACTTGGCTAGACTTGTTGGTCTGGCAAGTAAGGATTGTCCTTCTCTCAGCTGTTACATGGTGTGGGGGTCTCCAGGGATCGCAGCTCTGTCCTGCAGGCCGGTCCCGCAGGTCCTCCACAAGGGGGATCCGGGAAAGGTGAGTATGCTCCCAGCCCGCTCCCAGCCCGCTCCCAGCCCGCTCCCAGCCCGCTCCCAGCCCTCTCCCAGCCCGCTCCCCCTTCCAGAGGACAATCAGACACAACAGGAAGTTTAGTCGAGCAGAAACTCATTTATTGCAAGTCCGTAGACAAGGTAGAAACCCCAAGAGGAATTCCAAGGGGGAGGGGACAGACAACCAATCATCTTAAAGGTCAAGCTTTGCATGCAGGCTGTATGTAGCTCAAAACATCCTGAGCTGCCCCCTGCTGACTTCCTCCATCAAAACATCCTTGGGGCTGGAGAGGTGGCTCAGGGGTTAAGCCTCTGCCTTGCAGGCAGAAGGTTCTGAGTTCGGATCCTAGACCCCACGTATCCTAGACCCCATGTATCCTAGACCCCACGTATAGACGCCGGGCAGAAGCGGGGGCGGCCTGCGTTTCTGGTCCTGGTAGGGCGGAGCCTGTGAATCCCAGGGCAGAGTAAACAAGGAGGAGGTGGAGGCATCCATGGTGGTTCCCGAATTCATCCGTGGTTCTACACACATATACGTGCTTACACGCACACATACATGCACACACACACATACACGCGTGCAATTAAATAAAAAAATTAAAAAAAAATCCTGAGCTATTCAAAAAGATGTTTCATCCTAAGCTGCCCCATCCTGACTTCCTTTATCAAAACATCTTTGTCTAAGCTTGCCAAATTATTGAGGTCACCTAGACTGAGACCCCGACAATATGGATGTTATGTAGCAAGTTCCTTCAGCTCTGTGGAAATAGTGCATGCTCTCCTGCTAAGAGAGACAAACAACTGTAACCAGAAATCGGAATCCTAATAGAAAATAAACCCCTTGTTCCCTTAAGCCATTTGAGGGTGATTTTGTCACCAGCATTGCAAGTGAACTGTTACACCAACATCCTATAAGTCTTAATAATATAGTTAGTTACATGATTGTTATATACATTATTAAATTCATCTATTTTACAAAACAATAATAAAGTTTTAATCTTGCCAAATCAAAAATAAGTTGTATCTCATTATAATATTATTCCTTTATTTATCATCAGGTTTTTTCTATTTGTAAAGCAATTGCAACATAGAACAGACTTGAGAAATAAGCACTGACTTGAGTATATCTGTCTAATGCTAGTTATGGAAAAATATTAATGGAGTTTGAAAATATTCTCACATTAATGAAACATATCCATTGTAAAATATGGCTATATTTACTAGTTCTTGAAAACTGTAGAGAGATTTTTCAGTGTTACTACTGGAAAACATGATGAATATGGGAGGTAATTTGCAAGCTATATGGTTTGATTGAGTCATTCCACAATATACTTACATCTCAATTTATCATGTTCTATATGATTAATGTGTACTTTTACATATTTTAACAAACACTGAATATAAAAAATTGTCATTATTAAAGCAATTTTAGAAAAATTAATTTTTATGTCTAATACATAAAATCTAATTTCTAGGAGAATTAAATTACAATAGAATAATTACTATTCTTTATAAGAGATGTAATTACAAGTAATTGTTTCTGAAGTTTGGTTATTATTACTGTCACTAACAGTTCTTCTGGATTAGGCTGTGACTACAAAGTCAATTGTAATACTATCTGCAAACCTCCAACTATATAGACTGAACCTTATACCATGTCTTCCTCTTCATGAGTAACTGTTTCCTGTGAAATCCTGAGCTGAAATACACTTAGCCTTCCTTAAATTGCCTATGTCATTCATTCGTTTGTAGCCATGAAAGCAAGACATAAAACTGATGTGGTAAGTGGTACTGTTGATGTGATTAAACCTGACCTTGCATTTGGATCTCTTTGTAGGAAGAAAGTAGTATCATTGGGAACGGCCCTCTAGTGAACCCCAAGAATCATGTCAGCAGAGCTTAATTAGCCATTTTGCTTTAGGTTTAAAAGCTAATTCTGATAGTGAATGCTTGGCTCATAAGGATTCAAAAGGGAACAGAGGTTACATTGGCAAATTGGGTGAGAAGTCATTTGTGCCAAATTCTGACCAAGAATCAGGCAGCACATTTCCTGAAATTTTTGGTAAGGTTGATGAAAAGTAATGAGCTAATTAAATTTGTGAATGAAATTTTGGGATATAGCTTTTAATGTATGAAATATTTACTGTTCATTATATTATTTTTATTCACTTATAATGCAATGATTTAAAGAAAAAACACACCAAAAAATTTGTGAAAGCCATGCAGTTTGATAAAAATGAAATGACCTTGAACTCAGTTAAGGTGAAAAAGATAAGCTGCATAAAGTGACAGCAGTTTTAAGATGGATAGCATCATCAAAAGAAACAGACTTTTTATTTACCTTAAAAAATGGTGTATTGATGGTCAGATTCTACCCCTGAAAGTTTAAAGGCTACAAATGCAAGTATATTTGAAAACTTTTCTTATCTAAATAGAGAGACTAAGAAGATAGTTTCAAGCGTGCCCAGTTCAAGCAAGGTCCCCTAGTCACCTAGCAAACAATATTTTCATGGTTTTCACTGGAAGGTCACAGAGGCCTCTGCAATATGTAAGTTTGGAGAACCTGCAAAGAGACTGTAAAGGCCAATGTTTGAAACTTTGGTGTTGAAGCTTAACTTGGAATGGAAATACCAGCATGTTGGAGAAGTCAGGAACATTCTGTCTAGGGATTTGGAAGACAATAAAGTTGGCCCAAAAAGAAGTATATGAGTACTACAAATAATAGGACATTGGAATGGGATTATCTTAACTCACTGGAATAAAAAGATACCATGATCCTTGAATATTATTATCTTTATATTTATTTTATTATTATTATTATTTTTAGTTTAATGTTGTTTCTGAGATTTCCTTATTGTGATCCAATTCCATCTTTTTATAATGGTGATGTTTACTCTCTTCCATTATGCATATATATGTAATTTTACAAAACTCTTATAGCTAGGAGATTGCCTTGCATCTCAGAAGAAACCCATGAAGTGACTTTTGAACATTGTTGAAATTTAAGATTACAGGGATTGATGAACTGTAACTCAATGCATTCACATTATAAGAAAGTGGATGAAGTTATTAATTCTATCTCTAATTTCACAATGCAAGTTTAATGGTAGTATTTTCTACTATTTCTCATGGATGCTGATTTCATTCTCAAATTTTTCGGACTCTTGGGAAATGATTAATATTTTTTTCTTTTTCTGGATCCTCCTGTCTCAGTTTATTTGCTCTTCTGTAACAAAATGTCATGGGTGTATTAAATAAAAGACATTGGTTTAACAGTTGTTGAAATTTGAGGGACCATGACTGAAATGTTGGAAGTTTCAATGTATGGTTGAAGTTTCCTTTTTTTGGATATCTTCCTGCTCTATCCACCCATAGCTGGAGCAGAAAAATTGCGCAGTCTCTTTCTTGTAAGGCATTCACCCCATCATAAGGGCTCAACTCTCATGGTCTCATCTAAATCTAATTACTTCTCAGAAATCCTAGTCTTAACATCATCACACTGGAGATTAGCAATTCCACATATACATTTTCCAGGGGGAAAAATATTCCATCTGGAACACTCGCACACTTGCTTCTAATACATTTAGTGCTCACCACATAAGTTTAAAACAGGTTAAGAAGCACAACCATCAACCTCTTAGTTATACAGTCATTCTCTTATGTCTACTTTCAGTTAACTTGCAACTCCTGCTGCCACACACCTAATCTACTATTATGTTTATTGGAGGCCTTGCTTCTTTTCCAGGCTGCTCTCAGCCACTGATGAAAAAGAGAGGGATGTTAGGGTAGAGCCAGCTCTGTGAGATTTGACACTGCTCTGATAGCTACATTGGTCATGAAGATGTTCATCTTAAAACTGTTCTGTGATCTAAGATACCTGTACAGATTTTCTTCCTCCTGCTTCTCTTCCATGAGGATGTGGATTGCACCGTACTTCAATTTTTCTTCTAGCATTCTGTACATATTTTCCTTCATAAGTTGTCTTCTGAAAAATGTTTGCATAAGTAATTCATTTTTGGTGTCTGTTTCTTAAAGAATTTCGAATAACATTAGCTTTGATTTAATGAATCACATTATGATGCATTCTTTCTTGTATTTCCAAGAAGCATTTGTGCTAATGTGAAAATTCTTAATCTGGTCTACAAAACAATCTTTCCATTTTCATAGTTCTTTTATATGTTGATTGTTTGCCATTGGCAGTTTAATTCTTTATTAGTGATCAATTTATGAGAATAAGCTAAGGTATAACCACTTACTAATATTTACTATGAATCAAAAATCTGAAGAAATACGGTTCATATGTGTTTTTACCAAACCTGTGACCTTGCCTTTTCTTTATACAGCACTCATGTTTAAACATGTATTGTATGTCCTGACTTTATGCTTATTTTCAGCCACAGTAAGGTATAAATAACTTAAAAGACATAAATATAATATTAGAAGAAGGGCCTAGAGAGATGACTTAGTGGTTAAGCCTCTGCCTTGCAAGTAGAAGGTCCCGAGTTCAGCTACCGGATCTCCCATAAAAATGCTAGAAGGAAATGGTGACAGCCTATACTTCTGATCCCGGAAAGCAGAGTCTGGTAAATTTCAGAGCAAAGCAAAGAGGAGGTAGAGCAATTCAGGTTAATTCCCAAAGTCACCCCTAGACCTCCAAAGTCACACATAGTAGTCTCTGATACATACATATACACACATAGAGACAGACACACAAGCAATCAATAATATCAGAAGAAGAGCCACATAGTCTTAAGTGAAATTTGTTAATGTGTTTCTATTGTTACCTATTAATTGAAAAATATTACTGATAGTAAGCTACCATCTGAACACTTATCACTATATCCATAGATGAAAGTAACTCTCAGCACTCAACCAAGAAGTATCCTTTTACAATGAGAATTATGTAATGCAGAGAGCCACAACTGATCAAAGTGCAAAGAACAAAAGACTATAAACAAAACGTCAAAACCACCCCACTTCTCAAGGCACAAGGAACCTTGTGTAAAAGGGAGCAGCAAGAATGGAAGAGCTTGAGGGTAGGGGGAGGGATTCTGCCAAACAGTATCTTATGATCACAGAAGGACTGTAAACTCCAAGAAATAATCTTGTCTGTGTCCAGAACTGCACAATGGCTAGTCTATCAACATTCCAATATGGATAAGGGAAGATTTCAAAAAATGCTGTACTTCCCTGAAAGACTATTGGAGGTGTCAGACAGAAGGGAAGCTTCTTTACTGGATGATTTGCCCACTGAAAAGTCATCTATGCCTTACTAAGTACTCAGGCACTGACCACTACAGGAATCCCAGATGAAATTATACACAGATAGATGTGAAAGAAGAGAAATTGGCCGTAAAGCAGGAAGTAAGAAGTGGAACAGAAGAAGGGATGGGGTTGGGTAGTAAGGAGTGAAGGAATTAAGCAATAAAATAAATTAAAAAATAAACAGTGGGCTCTAGAGAATATAGGTAATTACACAACTATAATGCCTATAAGCAGTTACACACCTGGGAAAGATAGAGAATATCAATTGCTATTATCAGTGCAATTTATTGCCCATTTTTTTTAAAAAAAACACATCTTCTAAATTACATTAAGCTTAGCTAGATTTCTCTTCTATTTCTCTCTTTCTCTTTCTCTCTCCTCTCTTTTCCTCTTCTCTTTTTCCTCCTCTCCCTTAGACGTTATTATTACGAGAGGTTAAACATACATAACATCCTTTTGCTTGTCCTGGTATTTTGTCGGGGTTCCTATCCCAATTTCATGATTTTCCTAATTTATGTCCTTGGGTATATGTGTGTGCTGACAAAATTATATAATATATATGTGACTAGGATTCTGGAATGTCAACAAAAGCACCCTCTATATATGAATAATGGTACTACCAGAAGCAATAGATTATTAAATTATAAAGCCCATATACCAGGTGTGACAACACTTTTCATGAGGTGTGGGTCAAAGTGTATGTAGAGACTCCTTAAACAATAGAGGGTACTTTTATTGCTCTTGACTGCAATCCAGATTTGGGGAACAAGACTTATCGCTGAAGGAAATAAACACTTTGATTCTATGACATTAGAGAAATTAAACTGGTCCTAGCAGGGATGCTAGGGGAGAAAATTAATTAGTGGTATATACAGGAACTGTCTGTTGCAATGTCCATATGTCAGGCAAGATATGACATCTGCTAATCAGTGACATGTCTTGAATAGGAATAACCAGTAATTTGAGTCCTGAACCTAAGTGGGAAATTCATACTTGGTGCTGTAAGGCTGGTGAAGAGCCTGTAGCTGAAGACGTCATATAACTCAAAGGAGAACAAATCACTAATGATTTTCTAAATGGATATGTTATACATTATCAAAATATCTTGTAATTATTTATGTTTTTGCCCATTGATTAGTACTGGTAAAAGAAGCTTCTTTTGCTGTATGCCTTTGCTTAATACAGAGCCTTATAAGGGAAAATAGTGATATGAATACATGATCACTGTATATACCTAGCCTTAAAAAAAGACATCAGAGAATATCATATAATAGGATACCAAAGGCATGTAAGAAGTGTACAATAAGAAGGACTGCACTAAAACGCTATCATTTGAAGATGACATGACCATTGAAGTGGTAAACTCTCATCAGCTATGGTTTATACACAAAATCTATATAAGACTGGGAGTATGAACAATCCATCATGGGTTGCGAAGGGGTTCATGGGGTTCCCATTCTTCCTGAGGAATTGTAGTCAATTAGTGGTCAGATGAGGATTTTCTTCAGTAATGCAGTCACTGATTGCTTTAATAGTTACTCATGATCAGTAAATAGCCTCTTCCTCATGTACATAGGAGCAACAATAATGAAATATTTTCGGTCACAAAAAAAAAAGACATGGAAATTTGAATGGAACTTGTATGAATAAGAAAGTGTTTATAAAAGAAAAAAGAAAACAAAAGAAGAGAAATGTGGATAGATAGATAGATAGATGATAGATAGATACATGAATAAATTTACAAAAGAAAATTGTAGATGTTGCTTGCTCCAGTTTGAAAGCCAATTGCTTGTACTAAAATGCTTTGTAATCTTGGAAAAGCTGCTTATCTTCTGTGTTATTTCCTAGGGTTCTTGAATATATTTCAGGACTTAATATGTATGATGGCCTTAAGAAAGCATCATGTCCATAGTAATCTTTCTGTAAATGATGGCTAATATTCTGGTATCAGGCATTTTCAAATTACATGGAGGATGTTCCAATATATATCATTGTATTTCCCTTTTCCCCCTAAATGATATATTTGTAAAATATATTCATGATACAGTAAGCAGCTTTAGTTTATTAATTCTATTTCTTTAAAATATGATGTGGGGGGCTGGAGAGGTGGCTCAGGGGTTAAGCCTCTGCCTTGCAGGGGGAAGGTCCTGAGTTCAGATCCTAGACCCCACGTATAGATGCCAGTGGAAGCAGGGGTGGGGGGTTGCATTTCCGGTCCTGGTAGGGCGGAGCCTGTGAATCCTGGGGCAGAGTAAACAAGGAGAAGGTGGAGGCGTCCATGGTGGTTCCCGAATTCGCCCGTGGTTCTACACACACACACACACACACACACACACACACACACACACACACACACACGCACGCACGCATATACGCACAATTGAATAAATAATAAATAAAAAATTTTTAAAAAAATTAAAATATGATGTGAGTGTCCATCTGTTATATTTGTAATGGAAACCTAGGTTGTCCCTAATTCAGCTACCATCAGCAACAACATTTCTGTTATGTCTTTTGGGATTACAGTTTGCTACAACTCAAAGAAAGGAGATCATAATGAAAAGGGTGTGTATAAATTTATTTGTTGTAATTAGTTTAATTTCAAATACACTTTATTGTTAGACTATCCCTAGCTTCTTTTCTGTTTACTTATATAACAGTTGATACAAAGGCACATGCCTGTATACTGATTATATGTTCATGTATGCATTCTTTTAGCAGTTATCTTCTATTTAATGTATATGTTTCATCTACAGTGTGTAATTGAATTTTTAAATTCAATTGAAGTTTATCATATTATCAAGAAAACTATTGTTTATTTATTTGATTACTAGAGACATATATTTTATAGCTTTATATTTGTCTTCAGAGCTTTTATTTTTCTTTCCCATTGTTTCAGTGGCTTCATAATTTTCATTTTCAATTTTCAGTACTGTTTTAATATTTTAGACTTCAAATTATATTTATAAATAAATTAAACAATTGACCATAGTGGATTATAATTCATATCTAAGTTTTTCAAAGTTCATAAGCATTTATGCTTCATGAGGAAAATTAATGTTTTGGGATTACTTTAATTTAATTTTTGTATGTGTGTAGGTGTCAATGCAAACATGTACAGGTGTGTGTATGTGTATCCAAGGTCGCTGTGTGTGCCTTTGGAGGCCCAAGGGTAGTTTTATGGAATCATCCTGTATTATTCTTTCTTTTATTGCTTTGCTCTGATATTTCCAAGGCTCTCCTTTCCAGGGTCAAAAGTTCAAGCCACCATCATTTCCACCAGATATTTTTACATAGAATCTGGGATTCAAATGCAGGTTCTGCTTGAAAAACATTTCCAGTCCAAATTTTTTGGTCATTTTAATCAGAATTTCCATTCCTATATTTTTTCATACTTTTTTCTGATGTCTACTTTCATGCCAATGTTTTTGCATAGTTTATTTCTACAATTTCTAGTTTTCAAAGTAATAAAATTACTATTTGTAGGATTCATGTGTGGCTGAAACTTGCCTTTATAAGAGTGATTTCTTTGCTTGATTTTTTTCTTTCTATTTCAATATCTCATTTCTTCTTTGTCTTATATTAGAAATATTAAATGCTAGTTTTCTTGCAAGGAAATTGTCTACATTCTTCTGAAAGTTTATAGCTTACCCTGACTCATTAAGATGGATTTTGTTATTTTAATCATAATCTGTGTGTATGTGTGTGTTTCCATGTACATGTATGAGTATGAGCATGTGTATGTGGGCAGCTGCACAGATGTGTAGGTGGGAGAAAATCTGAGGTGTTGGTCTTCGACATTATCTTTTATTTGAGACAAAGTTTCTGTACTTCGACTTAAGGCATGTTAGGTGGGTTGAAAGCTACTAGATTTTCCTGCATGTTTACATCTCATATTTCTTAGGAAAAAGTGATGAAATTGAGGTTGTGATGCTGAGCCTTCCTTTCATTTAGGTTCCAGGTACCCAAGCTCAGTTTGTCTGACTTGCATAGTAAACAACTTCGCATATGTTCCTACTCATATATTTTAAATATAACAGTAATTACAAACTCCTATTTTGCATTGTCATTATCTCTATATCCTCTAAAGAACCCAATGAAATCATGAACCTAATGGGACTTAAGTGTTTTGATGAGACCATGTTTAAATGGTAACAGTGTCTATTTAATATTTCTCCTAGAATCTGAATGAGTTCATGTTAATATAGTCCATGCTATTCAGAATGAGACAGCACAATATACAGGGAATATTTTCCAAAACCTTATATGAATTTCTAGTATCTTGTTCAGTACAGACAGTTGACAAACCTAATGCCCAAAGACTTCCTGTGTTATCTGTATTCAATGGCTTTATCTTCAAGGCACAATTGTCAGCATTTTTACTATATTGAATCAGATACTAAATGGTCACACAAGCCAAAAAACGGCAAGTATATCATGATTACAGACAGGAACACAGTCTATTGAAGGAGAGAAAGAGAGAGCAAGTGAGCGAGAGAGACAGAGACAGAGACGTGTTCAGGGAGAATTTTATAAGTGTGTTTTGCTAATGTAATGAAAACCAACTGAATAGTTATTTGAAATTTCTCAAAAGATTGCATTAGACAGTATCAACATGGAATATGAAAGATTCCTATTGGAGGAAACTAGTTGGAAGTGAAGGGAAATTGCAAATGATTGTATGAAAGATTAGTGAATGAATGGTTGACTGAAATTGAGCATTATTCTGAGTCTTCTCTAATCTCTGCCCCTTTCCACTTTCTCAGTCCTTTTCTGCCACTTTCCTCCCTGTGTTTGTGCATCTTCACTTGGTAATACAGAATCAGTAACATCTGTTTCATGTTCGTGCCATGCTAAGATTATGATAAGTAGGTCATACTTGGCTACAAAGGCATTTTCTAAGTTAAGATCAAACCATTTCCACCCCTCCTCACTTCCAGCTCCTTTGTTCAGTGCAAGCTTGTGTATGGATGCTCAAAATGAAGACACCTGTTTTGTTCAACCTATAGCTAGGGAACTACATCTCTTCAAAGACTAGTTATGAATCTCTCCTGAGATCCATACAAGTCCTTGACACTACCTTTCCCTGTTCCACATGGTCAGAGAGGTATCCAATCCTACTCTTCTTGGGGTCCTCAACATTCCATTTTACAGAGTTTTATAATACTATAATGTTGCAGAAAATATGCTTTCTGTGAGTCTTTTTTTCTATCCCTTTCTACCATTAATATTCCCACTTTCATTAATTCTTTGTCTCCCTTTTACATCTGCTCTTTTTAAATGTAACACTTTTATCAATATTGATGGATATTTCACATTTATTTCTTCTTTTGATGCAACCCTAACAATGTTAGCTCAGCTTCACATACTTCAGATAAGAAAATAATCAGAGAAATGTGAGGAAGAGTTCAGGCAGATGTCATTACATTATAATCAAGGAGGCTTAGATATACAATGCCATTTTTTTATGTTTGCTTTTCTTTTTTATTAAAAATGTAATTATATACTTTAAAATTTTTTTACCAGTTCCATCCCTCCCCCCTCCTACCCCGACCCCCCTCCTCCCCCTCCTCTCCCTCCCCATCCCCCAGGGCCTCCCCCCCAATTCCCAGAGAGTCCTTTATTGTGTACCCCTGACTCTCCACTGGGTCCTCCTCTCCGATGACATATAAGGACCCAGTGGCATTTCCATAAGCCCTTTCTCTTGTTCCCCTTAAGCATAGGAGCACTACTATGGCTGTCAATCCCTTGCCTCCAGGGGTCTCGGTGCCCTTAACATATGCTAGACTTTATGAGGGCAACAGTGTGCTGGACATTGCGCAGGGCATGCAAAGTCCCATTATGATTGCTTTGGCCCCAACTATTGTTGAGAATCTTGCAAATCGTTGTTCCTCCCATCCTTTTGCTCTTACAATCTTACCGCCCCCTCTTCCGCAAATGTCCCTGAGCTCCAGGATGGGGAGAGATTAGGCTGGCTTAGTTCTATGTGATAGATATAGAGTCTCTGAAGTTCTGGATTGTGGGTTATTGATTTTCTTTTGCAGTTTTGCTGCTCCTGCAATGCCCTTCACTCCATTCTGCTGGGCACTGTATGTCACCCCCTGGCCAGAGACAAAAAGCTGTTAAACTGGAGTCTTGTTATAATAGCACATTCAAGGGTAGATGTAATAAAAGTATGAAACCTCAGTGAGGGAGGGGTCTATCAACCATTTGCAAAATGATTACTTTTTATCTGCTAGACTACATGCCCTCCCCTTCTGGTGAGATCAAGAAAGAACATCTGTGAACTTAACCAGGTTTCTCATTACTTACTTGCAGACCTTGATGGAGGCCTGTTTTCTCTGCTGTAACATGGTCCCTTCTCTCCTTGTTTCTGGTGTGGCCCTCTTACCCCATCTCTCTTGTTCATAATCCTTGCAATTACTGTGTTACATAGGTTTACTTTTGAGTGTCTCAATGTGGGCTGGGTGAGTTTGGTACTAGGAGCCACCTATTAGGGAGTACTTAATATAATTGTTTCTAATGACATCCATTTCCCAACAAATTCGAGTATTTCATCATTTTTGATGGCTGAGTAGTACTCCATTGTATAGATGTACCACAGTTTCCTTATCCACTCGTCAACTGTTGGACATTTAGGTTGATTCCATGACTTTGCTATTGTAAACAGTGCTGCTATGAACATGGTCGAGCTTGTGCTATCGAGGCGAACCTCTGCTGTATGGGGGGTTATACCCAAAAGTGGAATAGCAGGGTCATATGGCATTTCAATATTTAATTACTTTAAGTATCTCCACACGGCTCGCCAGAGTGGCTGTATGAGCCTGCATTCCCACCAGCAATGTAGGAGAGTTCCCCTCTCTCCACATCCTCTCCAGCATTTGTCGTTGTTTGTATTGTGGATTTTTGCCATCCTGACCAGGGTGAGATGATATCTCAGGGAAGTTTTGATTTGCATTTCCCTGATGGCTAAGGAAGTGGAGCATTTTTTAAGATATTTGTTAGACATTTTAATGTCATCCCTGGTAAAGTTTCTTTTAAGTTCCAGGGCCCATTTTTTAATTGGGCCATTGGTTTCCTTGGTGTTTAGTTTTCTTAGTTCTTTGTGCACTCTGGACAGCAGAGTTCTATCAGATGTGTGGTTAGTGAAGATTTTCTCCCATTCTGTGGGTTGCCTTTGAGCTCGTGTGACAATCTCTTTATCTGAACAGAAGCTCTTTAATTTCACAAGATCCCAACTGTTGAGAGTTGGTAGCAATGACTGTGCCATTGGATGTCTGTTTAGGAAATGTTGGCCTAGCACAATCAGCTCGAAGGAGTTCCCTATCCTTTCAACTATGGTTTTTAAAGTCTCTGGCCTTAAATCAAGGTCCTTGATCCATTTGGAATTAAGTCTTGTACATGGTGACAAGTATGGGTCCAGCTTTAATCTTCTGCATGTGGAGATCCAGTTTTGCCAGCACCATTTGTTGAAGATGCTGTTCTTTTTCCATTGGATTCTTTGGGCCCCTTTGTCAAAGACCAAATGGCTGTATTTTTGTGGGCTTGTATCTGGGTCTTCAACCCTTATCCATTGATCTGTGTGTCTATTTTGGAGCCAGTACCAGGCAGTTTTTATAACTATGGATTTGTAGTATAGACTAAGGTTTGGTATGGTAATACCTCAAGCAGTGTTTTTGTTACTCAGGATTGTCTTTGCTATCCTGGGTCTTTTGTGCCACCACATGAATTTTGAGATTATTTGGTCAACTTCTTTAAAGAATTGCTTTGGGATTTTAATTGGTATAGCATTGAATTTGTATATTGCCTTTGGTAGGATGGTCATTTTTACAATGTTGATTCTACCAATCCAGGAACATGGGAGGTCTTTCCACCTTCTGGTGTCTTCTGCTATTTCTTTCTTTAGGGTTTTAAAGTTTTCATTGTAAATGTCTTTTACCTCCTTTGTTAGGTTTATACCAAGGTATTTCTTTTTTTAGGGGCTATAGTAAATGGGATTGTTTCTCTCAAGGCTTTTTCACGTCTTTCATTCTGGGCATATAGGAAGGCCTCTGATTTTTGCACATTTATTTTGTATCCTGCCACCCTGCTGAACTTCTCAATTAGTTCCAGGAGCTTCCTGGTGGAGTTTTTGGGATCACTCAGGTATAAGATCATGTCATCTGCAAATAGGGATAGCTTGACTTCTTCCTTGCCAATTTGAATCCCTCTTATGTCCCTTTCTTGTCTCATAGCTTCAGCTAAGATTTCAAGTACAATATTGAATAGAAGTGGTGAGAATGGACAGCCTTGTTAAAAAGGAAATTCAAGATTTCCTGAAAGTGAATGATAATGAAAATACAACTTACCAAAATCTCTGGGACACAATGAAAGCTGTTCTAAGAGGTAAGTTCATAGTTCTTAATGTCTACATCAAAAAAATGGAAACATCAGAAATAAACAACTTAACAATGCAGCTTAAAGCTTTAGAAAAACTAGAGCAATCTGATCCCAAAAGTAGTAGAAGAGAGTAGATTAGCAAAATAAGGGGAGAAATATCTGAAATTGAGATTAAGAAAATGAGAAAAAATCAACCAGTCAAAAAGCTGGTTCTTTGAAAAAATCAATAAGATTGACACACCCCTAGCTAAATTAACCAAAAGCAAGAGAGAGAAAACCTAAATTAACAAAATTAGAAATGAGCATGGAGTTATCACTACGGATACCCAAGAAATCCAGAGAATTATAACATCATATTTCAGAAACTTATACTCTGTGAAGTTTGACAACACAAAAGAGATGGATGAATTTCTAAGTAAACACAACCTACCTAAATTGAATCAGGAAGTTGTGAATTATTTAAATAGTCCTATAACATACAAGGAAATTGAAGAAGTAATCTCGAATCTTCCCACCAAAAAATGTCCTGGGCCAGATGGATTCAGCACAGAATTCTACCAGACATTTAAGGAGTTAATAACACCAATACTCCTTAAACCGTTCTATCAAATAGCAAAGGAAGGAACAGTACCAAATTCCTTCTATGAAGCTAATATCGTTTTAATCCCAAAACCTAATAAAGATTCACTTAAAAAAGAAAACTATAGGCCAATCTCTCTGTTGAACACAGATGCAAAGATTCTCTACAATGCCATTTTTAAACAGGGATGCCATGAAGAATAATTTTAGTTATCAAGAGTTTAGCAATTCTAACAGTTACTATATAGCTAACATGTAAGTTTATAGGAAATTGTCCTGGTTGTATCACTGATGTGGGGAGAGTTAGCTTCTAGTGCATGAGACAATTTCCGGAGCAGGCAGATAGGATGCAGAGAGCTGGTGAGCATTTTGGAAAGCCAACAAGCTAAACAGATAGCATCTTGATGATTAACACTCTGCTTTTTCTGTGCATATATGTGACTTGGGCTTATGGCTTCTGCTGACAGTTCTCTTGACATGATGATCAACTGTAACCTGTAATGATGAGCCTGACTGAAAATTCCCTGTTTTATATCACGTATTCATTACAGTAATGGAAAGATGATACTAAGACTGATGAGGTACTGTCTATGCCTTGTGCTCCAATTTAAACTGAATGAGAGTTGAGTCAATATGGTAAATATTGGTTGCTGTTCTATTGTTTATCCTACGTTTGTCAGGTTAAGCAAACTAAGCTTACATCATGAGGCCTGTGAAATGGAAATTATCAGATCACAAGAAATAGGATGATGATATTTCCATCCAGTTAACCTGAGCCAAAGCCTAGCACATTGCCATGAATACTAGTTAACCATTAGCAATGCAAAGATAAAGGTAGTACCACCGAATATGTAATAAATTGTGAGTTGATATTTGGGAAAACAATGAAACCCTCTCTGGAAAGTAATGAAATTCTTATTGATGTCTTTCAGTTCTTTCTTCTTTATTCACATGTTAGTTTTTATGTGAGTTCAGCGTTTTTATTCCCCCCACCCCCAGAGGTCCTCCATCATCTTAAGGCAGGTTTAGAGCAGCTATGTTAGAATGGGTCTCTAAGGTCTCTAAGGTCTTTGGAATTCATGAAGACCATCTCCCACTGCTTGAATCTCCCTGAAGGAACACCCATGCTAAGGAACTGACTCCAATCCTCCTGGAGATAAGATGGCCAACTTCCCTATGAAAGGATTGTAGAGATGAACCCTCCATATCCAACAAACAACTTGATCTCTAGCCCCATATGAGCACAGGAGCAACTGGGTTGGACCCCAAAAAGGAGCTAATCAATGAGAAAAAGCCATTTTTCTGGGCTTGTGTAGGTGTACAAATATGCCTGCCCCTGGCAGCCATCTTTGATACCCTATCCCCTCATGAACTCAGAGCGCCATGAGTTCATTTGCATCTCCAAGCTTCTCATGGATTCCATCCTGGAGTCCATGAGTTTTCCGGGGCACCTGCCCCACATGGCACTCAGGGTGCCATGAGTCCGTTTCTAGCCCATGAGTTTTCCAGGGCTCCCCAGCCCCTCATGGCACTCCACATCTGGAGTCTATGATTTCCAACCTTTCTCTTTTCTAATAAACTCTACTTCAACCCTCTACATGTGTTCTTGTTTCAGTTTTTGACTCCGGAACACAAGAACACTGCAACATTGGGATGGTCATTTCTGGCAACATTTGGTGAGACTATTCCTGCATCATCTGGTGACCCAAATGGGACTATCTCGTGAGATTAGGTAACCCAGAAAGGACATTTGAACAGAAGCAAAACTGTTCCTACATCAATCTAAGCCAATTTTATGGTAACATACTTGAATATTTACAGGAAAATAATCAAAAAAGAGCAGGGCCAAATTCTTTACAGGATTATGTAAAATGTATACATTCCAGGCTAGCAAAGAAAAGGCTGGAGTGACATCTACTTGCTGGATGAGACCAGACATGATGACTCCAGGTAGACTTAAAAGCAGGCACAACAGCTGTTAAAAGGGAATGGACAATGAATGTCTCAAAGCAGAGTTACCAGGTTACTGTAAATGTGCATAATCTTGTAATCCATGCGTTAACATATCTCAAATGCATAAGAAAGGAACTGTAGGGGGAAGTTTTAACCTAGCCAATTCTGAGAAGAACAAAAGTGATCTAAGAACAGACAGGAAGTAAACTCAACTCCCAGAGGGGGAATTCGCCTGCTATTGTCTATGCAGACAAGAAGCAAAACTCAACTTCCAGAGGGCAGAATCCACCTAACAACTGTCCATTTCAGATGCTAATGTGTCATTCTCTAGAGAGCAGGTTTTAAGCCTGATGACCTCCACAATTCCCCCTTGTTTTTGTTATTAAAACATAGACCTACTTTTATTGTTTTATTATTATTATTATTACTTGAGCAAGGCAAAAATTACAATAAAGGCAAATAAACCAACTCCCATAGCAACAAGTGTTAAACTAAACCAGTTCTATTCTGAAATTTTCTAATTATATATGTTATTTAAAAGAGCCTGAATACTATCTCAAATATAAATTCTATCTCAGTACCTATATTGACTTAATTTTATGTTTAGGAGAAACACAATTATTAATTAAACAATAGGGATAAATGGGATAAATGACAGCAAAAGTCAACAGAAAATTGCACATGTTGAGGAACCAAAAGTAAAACATGTGGTGGGTACACAATAGTGAATTTTAAATAGAAAATAAAGTCTTTTAGCATATGGTGAGCAGCAGCTAACTTTTAAAGTCCAGTTTGTGAAAGACTCTCAGAATCAGTCCAAACAAGGGTCAGTAAGCCATCATGGAAGAAAACATTTTGTGTTCAGGCACCATCCAACCAGGAAGGTCTGATACTTAAGTCTAGAATGTTCAAGAATAGAACAGCGCAATAATAGTCAAGAAGAAATGCCTGGGGGTCATTGGTTGTTGTGACATTTGGACTAGTCTGCGTCCTTCATTTATCATGTATCAAAAAGTTAAGTTGGCTCATCAGGATCTGAAGCATCGAATCCATCTTTTTCGCTGTAGGCTGAGTGCCGTGATCTTGAGTGTTCCTGTTTTTAATTTTTATTACTTTAACCTTTTAAAAAGAAAAGCACAATGACTTTGTAGGTTTTTGTCCTAAATTCACCACTTTCAAACTCTTCCTATCCTACCCCACATGTTGTCTTTTCGTTGCAGTCTCCCTTCTGCTCTCATATTTCCTTGCATGCCATGATCCATAGAACTCCATCCTGTATGCCAGTAAATGCAAGTGCCTGGGCACCCACTAGAGTGTGAATGGCACGCAGTAGGCATACATTTGAGTAACAAGCTCCCCCTCTTCTGTTCAGCACCATTTCCAAACAGTCTCTTAGGAAGACTCTGTAGCTCTTGAAATCTTTACTCTCCATGGTGGATCTGCTATTGTGGAAGTCTAGTACAAACAGACCATGCTGCTGTTTTGTGGCAGAATGTCTCATCTGCCATCTAAGTTATTGATGTCACTTTGTTTCTGTGCACCTCTACCTATCCCTTCCTCATAATCGATTGATCATACTCATCAATGATCATACTAAGAACATGTGGTGATGACTTCTGACTTCAGCTCTTACAGATATAATAGTTCCCAATTAGCCTTTGGATGAAGTTCAAACTTGTATACTTAATACAAGAAACCTCTTTAAAATTTCGCCATTATATATTTACAAATTTTTTTAAATCTGAGATATACTATATTTTCATGTCTCTGACCATGACCCATTCAGCTCTTTTCCTGGAATACTGGTTATTACCATTTCCTTATATTAAGTCTAAGTCCAAATGTCATCTCCTCTTCCTTGTATTACCTCTCTGCACATTTTTTTCACTCAAGAGCAGGGTATAATTTGAACATTATTTATGCACAAGCTATAACTAAGTAGTATAACTACATGACTATAATGAAATTTGTTCATATATTTTTTTTCTCAGTTGGCTATAATCTACTAGAAAATAAGACTATGGGTAATCAACTTTTGTATTACACAGCTAAGTATGGTGCCCAGATGCAACTTGAAAGAACACTAGTCACGTATGATATGGGCTTAACACATTTGACACTGTATGCTATGACAGAATAACATTATGTGGTTATACCTATTATGAAAATGTGTATTTAAATGTTTATGCATATTATGCAAATGTACATGCACACATATGAATGAGCCATCTTTCTGAAAATACAGTAAAATGAATGATTAAATTTCTATAGTATAATAATATCTTCCAATTTGGCTCAGAATTTTTGTTTTTATTGATTTTATGTGATGTATCTTATCACTTGTCTTGCAAGCAGCATTTCTGAAGGGATTGTTATTGTATTGGCTGAGTTCATTGATAAAATAAAGTATAATTTATCATTGTATGTTTTTACCATGAAAAATGTCATATCTTGAAATGTTTGTCATATTGCATTAAAAATAGATGAAAAATGCTGACAGTAATTTTTAGAAACATAATATTAAATACTTTATGCATTTGATGTTGGTGAAATAGTTACTGATTTCAGTGAATGGGCTAAGTTTTGTCATATGTTTTAAATAAAGCAAAATTGACATTACTCTTTTACTGAAATCTAGATGTAGCCACAGCTTTCTCTATTTTAAATTACAAAATAATTTGGAAAAAGAAATCACAGCACTAAATAAGCAAAACATCTTCTGAATATCAGTCTCTTCATTTAAAATATAATTTCAAAATAATGATACTACAATTTTCTATTTATAAATATCCATTTTATCTTTGCTATTCATAAACATTTTCACATCATCACTATAATTTATCTTTCATAAATATTTATGGGATTTCTAGTATCTATCAAGTACTTTACTAAGTATAGTGAATATGATATTAAAGTCTAAGATGTTTTAATTAACAATGCACAATTGCTGAATACTAAGAATGAATGAGACATTACTAAATCAGAATATGTTGTTTTGAAGGACAATGTCAAATCAAAAAGAAAGCACAAAAAGTGAGATAATTTAACATTGGCTTCCTCAATAATGAAATACTTAAAAATAACTTCCTAATGAGGGCAAGACTTTTTCATTAAACACAGCATGATTCCTTGGAAATCCTATGTGCACTAAACTTGCTTCACCAATTAAAAGTCCCATTCAAGCTAGTAACCAGATTTATGTAGTTATTTGATGGAAAGCAATTTCATCCCATTCAACTATGGTGCAAACAAATCAATGGTTAGGTTTTGCAGACATAAATGAATTTTAAATCGATTAATTTATACTTTCAAATAACTATGTGTCTAATAGCTGTAGGAATGGACATGAATATTTTGAAAGTTAGAGAAACCCTTAAGGATTTGTAAGGTATGTCCAGAGACAATCATCTTCCTGTCTTGCACAAGAACAAGTTTTTCAGCAGAAACAAATCAATATTTTATGTTATATATTCATTTTCTGAATGTTACTTCAGAGTGTCCTACTTAACTCCCTAGTATATGACTACTCTTACGATTTTACAAAATCAGATTTTAAGTTCAAATCAATGACCTTGAATGGTGACCACATACCCAAGGAAAACACAATTAGAATTTCTAAGCACTAGGAAAAGAAACTTTGAAATCATTGTCACTGACAATAGCTGAAATGTCATTGAGTTTCAGAACAACTGTCAGCTAACCAAGAAAGAAAAGCAACTCTAAAATAAATCCACAAACAAACCAAACGAACCAAAACATTAAGTCAAATGCCCAAGTCTCCAAACAATCTAGATAATTGGGGTTTTATGGTGCATTAACATAAACATTCAAAAATCATTCCCCCATCTGCCTTCCATTCTCAATATCTGAGAAAAGTGTTTGCAGCATCTTTCAAAAGTGTTCCTTGTATTTTATGCCATTTTATTAGTTTTCATCTTAATTGCCTTTACTAATATTGTTGCCTAAATGATACTAATGTATGCCACATAAACACACACGCACACACACACACACACACACACACATGCAATAAATTAACATTGACAAACATCATATGCACTATCTTTTTTAGTTTTTCCAGAGGATAAGTAGAACTGAATCTTTTGGGTTATCAATTAATATATTAATGTTGTTTACCATTAGCAAGATCACTCATTTGCTTTTTTAATATTTTAAAAGTGTAACATAGGATGAATTAAGTCTAATACAGTAAGGATCCATATTCACTAATTAAAAATTTAGCATATCTCATTTTATCATTAAATCTGATCATCTACATATCTGCCAAAGAGATTGTGAAACATAAAAAATCTGCATTAAAAGCACTGAACAGTGCTTTTTCTTTAAAACAGGAATGACAGGGCTGGAGAGATGTCTCAGGGATTAAGACTCTCCCTTACAAACAGAGTCCTGAGTTCAGATCCCAGGTCCCACGTAAAAATGCCAGGTGGAGAAGGCAGCGGGTCTGCACTTCCAGGACAGAGCCTGGGAAATCCCAGAGTGAAGCAAGAAGGAGGTAGAAGCAACCCAGGATGATTCCCGAAGTCACCCTTGGCCCTCAGCAATGCCCTCTGATGCACACACATGCACACACACACACAATAAATTGATTAAATATTTTTAAAAAATAAATATATAAAACAGGAATGACAAAATCTACATGAAAAATTTACAAAAATAATTTGAAAACATATCTTGAATTTTATCTTCCGCTAAAATTTCTGTCCTTAGTAATATAATTATGACTTTCTGATGCACATCAATCTCCTTGAGTACACTTTCATGGTATTTTGTAATGATGACCTATTTGGAAATATTGTTAATACTGTTCCCTAACACTTTCGGTTGACTTAGATTAGGTAGGTGAAATATTTTCATATTTCGTGTATCTCTTGATAATGATTTGAATATTTGAAAGTTGAGGATACAAAGAAATCAGGTCATGCTTTTTCTATATTAAAGAGAAATATTTTAATAAATTTTAATAATATTGCTATTTTCCAGATTTTTCTATATTAGCAATTAAAATTAAATTCATGGTTTACCTTTAGACTCTTTAATTTCTTTTATATAATTTTCAGATCACTCTTTTGAGTCTAGAAAAATAATAAAGATGAAAATTTCAATAAAGATTTTGGTGTTAATTAAGATTTGTCACATATATGTGATTTTTCCAGCTTAAAATGTTTAATATTGAAAATGATATCATAAGTCCTTGTGGTTTACACTGTGTATGCTTAGAGTTAGCAAAAATCCTGTGGAATACTTAGGTTTGCTTGGAGTTATAGAGGAAGCAGAGAAAATAAAAAGACATTGGTATTGTTCTCAGGAAGCTTAAAGGCACATGGATGCAAATAGATCTAGAGTTCAATTTGAATCTTGATATATCTTTAGTTAAATGTCATTAAGTAACTAGGTTACTGGATGAACCTGGGTCTTTCTTTGTAAATTAAAAATGGTAACATTTGTGGTGATACAAATATGTAATCCCAGAATTCAGGGATGATGATGAAGAATGAATTATTGAAGGCAAGGCTTGGATACTTAAGACCCTATCTCATAAAAGCAAAAAGAAATTGCAAATGAAATATTTAAGACTGATATTTCTTCATATGTTTATTGTGTAATAAAAATGAAATCATGTGTAGAAGTACACACTCTCCTCCCTTGCTCAAAATTACTTGCTTCTATTGCAGTTGTTTGTTCTCTTCATTACTTATAAATATTACAGGGCAATAAGAAGGAACCATCAATGTCAGAAAAGGTGAGACGAAGAAGGGAGCACAAGTAACCTTCCCAAGGAGGTCATTGATCGAAATTTATAGAATTTGAACATTTGAACATAGTGGAAAGAAAAGATAGAACAGGGTATAAAAGTGCCAAGAGTCACTGACTCAAATTTTTACTCAGTAACTAGTGTGAATTTCATCTTTATGAAAGCCAAGAATGATTTCTGTTCTTTGGGATGTTTTTCTTCTTCTTGTTTGAGGGGCAGGATTGCTAAAGTATCATTTCCTTTCTTTCTCGACCTCAAGGTAGAAAACTTAAAGAAGCAGAATCAGATTCTTAAAATGAAACAAAGAATCCTTTATCCTCTGCTGTACTACAGATCATCTCTGTGCTTTCTGGAAACTGAGAGTGAGCAAAGGAACAATGAACTTGATTATGCTGAATATACTTATGAAAAAAATGCATATATTGTTAATTATCAATAGCTAATGTTATTTTGCAGCTGCAAAGATATGTTAAATTATAACAAAAAACTGTCTATACATGTTAATTTTGAAGTAAAAGTTGTCTGTATTCTTCCTGGGCTAAAATTCTAAAAGAGATTATATGGTTAAAATAACTGCTGCTTTGAAGCAAGAAATTCACATGGCCCAAGGGCTTGCTGACCTGCAAGAGATTGTTCTAAATGGTTATTTCAGTGTGACTGTGATGTGATTGTTATTTGTCTTCACCATTCATCCTCTCCTTGTACTGCAATTACTAAAGTGAGATATGCACTTTCCATCATAGATTCATTAGTACTTTCTGTTCCGTTGTATCAGCCTTCACTCATTAGGCTATTACCTTCAGAGGTTCAAAAACATGATATAAAATATTTAGTAATGATGATAAACTGTCCTATCTTCAGAGATATTGCAAAAATGAGGCTATGGGTCTCAGGGAACAGAATATTATAATGATGACCTACTCCAAATAGTGCAGTCTTCTTTTAAAAACATAATCCCAAAAGATGCTAAGGTACAAAACATTTGATTCATTAGAAAATAAAATAAATATAGCCAACTACCTGCCTAGACCTACAAATATATTTTCTTTCACACATGTTACAGATACTATTTCAAAGGAATAATATATTTTCCTCTTCTGTTGCTTTTATCACAAACATGTATCTGCATTTTGATATTTTTCCAGCCTTCATCAAAGTTTTAAAGAAACAGAGATCTTCGAGTTGTTATTCCCCATCGAGTATTAGAATAAACTTCTTTTCAGGTCTTCTGGTAAAGCTAATATGATGTTTTTTCTTTTTCCTTACGGAGAATAAATTGCTGATTTTATAACATTGAATCATTCTCAAATTCCTGTCTCAATAGGTAATGTTTTCTCTGGCCTTTTTTCTAAGCCGGCTTCAGTACCTCAAGAGGTTTCTGTAAATCTTCAGAGAACTTTGCAGGACAGAGCTGAGCTCTATAATAAAAAGTCTATGTTTGATAATTCTGGTTGTTTCATCATTTCAATACAACCTTAAATTAATGCACTTTATAATTTCTAAATCTTTGAATTGACTCTGTTTTATTTCTTTGTAAGATCTAATGCATTTTGAACAAACATAAAACCACAGAATGGAGTATTAAAAGTACTAATTTAACCATACCCCAAAAGAAAATCTTTTGCTGCAATAATGTGGGAATATTTAGTAATAAAAGAAAGCAGTCATTTCAATTAAAACTCATTGAAACCCTTATTTAACTCATGTATTTTATTTATATGTAAATAATATAATTAAAATTTACATTATGCATGAAATATATCAATATATTGTGATAAGCATTTCATATACACTGGCTCACGTAATTCTCTAATTCCTGTGGCTTGTTGTGCCCATTAAACAGATATTTAGTCTGAGATGCAGGTAAATGTAGGTAATGTGGATAAACAAGAAACCTGCAAATGCTTCTGTGTGTCAGTATAACAGTGTTTCATTGGACTTCAGTTACCGAGCTCTAGAACGATGTCATGGTTGCCTCTCAGGACTATTTACCTTTCTTCTGTTCATCTATTGATAACGGTATGATTGTCTGAATGTTATCATTGTTTTCAAAATGAAATTCTATGACTTTATTTTTTCTTGATATAGGTCACCTGAAGTTGCTCTATTTAAAAAGTAAGTTTATGAAATTTACTTTTTCAGTGGTTGAGATTCCAAAATTGGGCAGTAGCATTAGTTCAGATTTGTGGCAAGCAATTGCTATCCCAACACATGATAGAAAGATGGGAAGAAACAGTCCACTGAAGAAGAGACCACATGGTGAGACACCATGAAGTGGCCATCCTCACTTTTTAATATCAACAAGATCTTTAGAGAACTAACTCTACAAGATCAGTATTAATTTCTCCAGAGGGTAATAAATGACTTAATCTGCTCTTAAGGTTCCACCACATTTCAGTACTACTAGAATGAGGATTGAGCTTCTAACATATGAGTGCCTTGCAAAGCAAACCACATGTAAACCACATCTGTCTATTTGCACATTTGTTGAATGATGTTGCAGTGTTTGCTAAAGCCATAACAAAATAGTACAGTCAAAGTGCCTTATTTAATGGAAAATTGTTTCTCATACTCCTGGAAGCCCGAAATCCAAGAAAATGTATCTACAATTTTTTTTCAATAAGGCTTTTCGTTTTAACTTCCAAATGATGATCTTTTCAATATCTCCTCATAAGTACTGTCTCTATGTTCATACATTCATGGTATGTCTTAATATATCCATATTTATAACTATTCTAATAGTTATAAGCAAATTGGGCATATTGGATTAAGATTCATCATAATTTCCTCATTTTAACCCATTTATCACTTGAAAGATCTTTCCTCCAAATATGGTAACATTCTGGATTAGGTACTTGGGATTAGGGGTTCAATTATGAAGTTAATTTTTTAGGCATAATCCATTCCATAATGGATATGGTAGAGCTTTATTATTTTCTGTATTTTGGATTTTTTTAATTTGTAGGTGGTTATACCAAGAAATGGAATTTAAAAATTTTAAAGAATCTGCATGCATATTGCTGGTTAGAATTGCTCTTCAGAATGGTTCTACCAATTTGTCTGTCCCTTTCAATTTTGTCCATCAATTCAGCATTGTCATATTCTTCTAATATTTGTATTATAAATAGCTATGAGTTATGTAAAATATAGTCATTATAGTTCCTATATGTTAACGAAAAGTTTGGGGCTGAAGAGATGGTTGAGGGATTAAGGCTTTTTCTCATAAGTAGAAGGACCTGAGTTTGGATACTTGATTCCAAAATAAAAACATGACACAAAAATGTTGGTGGCCTGCATTTCTGGTTCTTGAAGGTGGAGCCTGGGCAATTCCAAGTGTGAAAGCAAAAAGGAGGTAGAAGCAATTCAGGATGACTCCAGAAGTTATCCTAGGTCCTCCACAGGGACACACAGTGTTTTCTGATTCACACGCATACACACACACACATACACACACACAATTTTAAAACTTTTTATATTTCCTGAGTCACTACTCTGTTTCCTTCTCTGTGGATTATATCTTTTTAATATTTGGATACAATTCTATTTGTTAATAAACTTTCTGATCACTTCATATGAATTCTTGTGATATACCATGATTGATGATTATTTTCATTTGCTTACCTTTAAAATATTTCCAACAACCCAGGTATTGCAAATAAAAATAGGTTATGATAGCCTTTGTCTTATTTTATTTTGATGTCAAGTTTAACTGTTTTTTAGCTTGCTTGTTCTGTTTAGTTGACAAGCATTTCTCTACTAAGGTATTTCATAATTTAAATTTTTATTTGCATTTTTCATGCTATTTCTGGTTCAGTTCCCTAACTTGTGACTGAAGTAATATAGATACCTAACCTAAATTTTTTTTTTGTTTTGTTTTATTTTTTATTATTATTTCCGCTCATACAAACTTAACAGGTACAAAGGTCCCCTCCCTCCTTCCACCCCTCCCCAACCCCCCTGCTCACCCCTCCCCTCTTCCTACCCTCCCCCTCCCCAGTGCCTCCCCCTCCCCCAATCCCCAGAGCATCCTTTAATGTGCATGCCAAAGTCTCCTCTGGGCCCTCCTCTCAATGAGATGCAATGAACCAGGGGCATTTCCCAGAAACCTTTCCTATTTTCCCCTTAAGCTTAGGAACACTACTGTGACTGTTAGTCCATAGCCTCCAAGGATCTTAGTACTTTAGTCCATGCTAGACTTTGTGGGGTCAATAATATGTTGGACATAGCACAGGTCATGTAAAGTCCTATTATAATTGCTTCGGCCCTAACTTGTATGGAGTATCTTGTATAACATTACTCCTCCCATCCTTGTGCTCTTACAATCTTACCGCTCCCCTCTTCTGCAAATTTCCCTGAGCTTCAGGATGGGTAGAGATTAGTCTGGCCTGATTCCAGGTGGTTGATATAGAGTCTCTGATGTTCTGAATTATGGTTTGTTGATTTTTTTTTTCGGTTTTGCTGCTCCTGCAATGCCCTTGGCTCCATCCTGATGGGTATTGGATGGCACGCCCTGGCCAGAGATAAAAACCTGTTAAATTAGAGTCTTGTTATAAGAGTATATTCAAAGGTAGATGGAATAAAAGTAGGAGACCATGGTGAGAGAGGGGTCAATCACCCATTTGCAAAATGGTTACTTTCTATCTGGCAGTCTACATGCCCTCCCCTTCTGGTGAGATCATATGCCATTAGTTGCAAGTGATCAGGAAGGAAAGTCTGTGAACTTAACCAGATGTCTCATTACTTACTTGCAGTCCTTGATGGTGGCCTATTTTCTCTGCTGTAACATGGTCCACACTCTCCTTCTTTCTGGTGGGGCCCTCCTTCCTTATCCCTCCTGTTAATAATCTTTACAATACTATAGGTATTACAGAGATTTGTCTTTGAGTGTCTCTAAGTGGGTTTGGTACTAGGATCGACCTATTAGGGACTACATACAGTGCTTAATTTTCTGTGTCTGGGTTACTTCACTCAATATAATTGTTTCTAATTCCATCTATTTCCCAGCAAATTGCATTAATTCATCATTTTTGATGATGTAGTATTCCATTGTATAAATGTACTACATTTTCCTTATCAACTCATCAACTGTTAGACATTTGGGCTGATTCCATGACTTTGCTATTATAAACAGTGCTGCTATGAACATGGTCATGCTTGTGCTATCGAGGTGAATTTTTGCTGTATGGGGGATTATTCCCAAAAGTGGCATAGCAGGATCATATGGCATTTCAATCTTTAACTTCTTTAAGAATTGCCAGACGGTTCGCCAGAGTGGTTGTGTGAGCCTGCATTCCCATCAGCAATGTAGGAGATTTCCCTCTCTCCACATCCTCTCCAGCACTTGGTGTTATTTGTATTGTGGATTTTTGCCATCCTGACAGGGGTGACATGATATCTCAGGGAAGTTTTGATTTGCATTTCCCTGATGGCTAAGGATGTGAAGCACTTTTTAAGATATTTGTTAGACACTTTAATTTCGACCCTGGTAAAGTTTCTTTTATGTTCCAAGGCCCATTTTTTAATTTGCTCATTTGTTTCCTTGGTGTTTAGTTTTCTAAGTTCTTTGTGCAATCTGCATAATAGAGCTCTATCAGATATGTGGTTAGTGAAGATTTTCTCCCATTCTGTGGGTTGCCTGTGTGCTTGAGTTACAATCTCTTTATCTGAACAGAAGCTCTTTAATTTCACTAGATCCCATCTGTTGAGTGTTGGTTGTAGTAACTGTGCTATTGTATATCCCTTTAGGAACTGTTGGATTAGCCCAATCAGCTCGAGGGAGTGCCCTACCCTTTCAACTATGATTTTCATAGTCTGTGGCCTTATACCCAGGTCCTTGATCAATTTGGAATTAATTCTTTTACATGGTGACTAGTACGGGTCCAGTATTAATCTTCTGCATGTGTAGATCCAGTTTTGCCAGCACCATTTGATGAAGATGCTGTTCTTTTCCATTGGATTTTTTGGGCCCCTTTGTCAAAGATCAAATAGCTGTGGTTGGGTAGGCTAATATCTGGGTCTTCAACCCTTTTCCATTGATATGTGTGTCTACTTTGGAGACAATTACAGGCTGTTATTATAACTATGGATTTTTAGTATAGACTAAGGTTTGGTAGGGTGATACCTCCAGCTGTGTTTTTGTTACTCAGGATTGATTTTGCTATTCTGGGTCTTTGGTGCCTCCATATGAATTTTGAGATTGTTTGGCCAACTTCTTTAAAGAGTTGTTTTGGGCTTTTAATTGGTATAGCATTGAATCTGCATATTGCCTTTGCTAGGATGGTCATTTTCATGATGTTGATTCTGCTAGTCCAGGAACATGGGGGGTCTTTCCACCTTCAGGTATCTTCTGCAATTTCTTTCCTTAGGGTTTTAAAGTGTTCATTATAGAGGTCTCTTACTTCTTTGGTTAGGTTTATAGGAAGGTATTTCACTTTTTTTACGGGCTATAATAAATGGGATTGTTTCTCTCAGAGCTTTTTCACTTCTTTCACTCTGGGCACATAGGAAGGCCACTGATTTTTGTACATTTATTTTGTATCCTGCCATCCTGCTGAACTTCTGTATTAATTCCAGGAGCTTCCTGGTGGAGTTTTTGGGATCACTCAGGTATAAGATCATGTCATCTGCAAGTAGAGAAAACTTGACATGTTCCTTGCCAGTGTGAATCCCTTTTATGTCCCTTTCTTGTCTTATGGCTTCCTCTAAGCCTTCAAGTACAATATTGAATAGAAGTGGACAAACTTGTCTAGTTCCTGATCGAAGTGGGAATGCTTCCAGTTTTTTCCCACTGAGTATAATCATTGCTATTGGCTTGTTGTATCCAGGTTTTATTATATTGATAAAGGTTCCTTCCATTCCAAACATCTCTAGGGTTTTGGTCATAAAGAGCTGTTGGAGCTTGTCAAAAGCTTTTTCTGCATCTATTGAGAGTATCATGTGGTCTTGTACTTTGGACTGGTTTATATGGTGAATTACATTTATTGATTTGTGTATGTTGAACCAACCTTGTGTGCCTGGGATGAAGCCTACTTGATCCCCGTGCATGATCTTTTTGATATGTTTTTGAATCTGATTTGCTAAGACTTTTTTTGAGAATCTTTGCATCTGTGTTCCTCAGAGAAATTGGCCTATAGTTTTCTTTTTTAAGTGTATCTTTATTAGGTTTTGGAATTAAGATGATATTAGCTTCATAGAAGGAATTTGGTAGTGTTCCTTCCTTTGCTATTTGATGGAACAGTTTAAGGAGTATTTGTGTTATTAGCTCCTTGAATGTCTGGTAGAACTCTGTGCTGAATCCAGCTGGTCCGGATATTTTTTGGTGAGAAGATTTGAGATTACTTCCTCGATTTCTTCATATGTTATAGGACTATTTAAATAATTCACAACATCCTGATTCAATTTAGGTAAGCTGTGTTTACTTAGGAATTCATCCATCTCTTTTGCGTTGTCAAATTTCACAGAGTATAAGTTTTTGAAATATGATCTTATAATTCTCTGGATTTCTTGGGTATCAGTAGTGATAACTCAATTTTCATTTCTGATTTTGTTAATTTGGGCTTTTGCTCTCTTGCTTTTGGTTAATTTAGCTAGGGGTTTATCAATCTTATTGACTTTTTCAAAAAAACCCAGCTTTTTTACTGGTTCATTTTCTGTATTGTTTTCCTAATCTCGATTTTGGATATTTCTCCCCTTATTTTGATAATCTCCTCTCTTCTACTACTTTTGGGATCAGATAGCTCTAGGGTCTCTAAGGTATTAAGCTGCATTGTTAAGTTCTTTATTTCTGATGTTTCCATTTTTTTGATGTAGGCATTAAGAGCTATGAACTTACCTCTTAGTACAGCTTTCATTGTGTCCCAGAAATTTTGGTAAGTTGTATTTTCGTTATATTTCACTTTCAGGAAATTTTGAATTTCCTTTGTAATTTCTTCCTGAATCCAATTCTCATTCAGCATCATAGTGTTAAGTTTCCAGGAGTTGGTGTATTTTCTGTTGCTTGTTGTGTTGTGGATGTGAAGCTTTAGGCTGTGGTGGTCTGATAAGATACAGGCTAGAATTTCAACTTTCCTGTATATATGTAGATTCATTTTGTGGCCCAATATGTGATCTATTTTGGAGAAAGTTCCGTGTGCTACTGAGAAAAACGTGTATTCTTTGGTGCGTGGATGAGAAGTTCGATAGAGATCTGTAAGGTCCATTTCAGTAAGGGTTTGACTAAGTTCCAAAGTGTCTCTGTTAAGTTTTTGACCTGTCGATCTATCCCATGTTGAGAGGGCAGTGTTGAAATCCCCAAGAATTATTATTTTGGGATTGATTTCTCGCTTTAGACATTGTATGGTTTGCTTAATGAATGTGGGGGGGGTGTATTTGGTGCATATATATTCAGTATTGTGAATTCCTGGTTAATTGTACCTGTGACTAAAATATAGTATCCATCTGTGTCTCTTATGATTTTTTTTTGGTTTGAAGTCCACTTTTTCTGATAGCATAATGGCTACCCCTGCCTGCTTCCTGGTTCCATTAGCTTGCAAAATTTATGACCAGCCTTTTATTTTTAGGATGTGCCTATCTTTTGTGGTAACATGGGTTTCCTGCATGCAGCAGATTGATGGATTGTGATTTTTAATCCAAATCTGTAATTTGTGTCTCTTGATCAGTGAGTTAATACCATTAACATTTAATGTAGTAATGGAGAAACTATATTTAATTCCGGACATTTATTATGTTTAGTGGCTTTTGTAAGTGTATTGTTTCACTTTTAGGTTTTGGTGGTATTATACTTCCCTTCTGTTCTCCTGTATATGCCTGTTTTTTTCTTCAAGCTTGAGTATCATTTCTAGCATTTTTTGAAGGCCTAGTTTGGTGGAGATGTATCCCTTCAAGTTGTCTTTGTGCTGGAAAATTTTTCTTTCTCCCTCGATCATGATGGATAATTTTGAGGGATATATCAGCCTGGGTTGACATTTTTACTCATTCAATACTTGAAGTATGTGTCTCGAAGATCCTCTTGCTTTTACTGTTTCCACTAAGAACTCATTTGCTATTTTAATAGGGTTACCTTTAAAAGCGAGTTGTTTTTTTTTTCCCTTGAAGCTTTCAGAAACATTTCTTTATCTTGAATGTGGAGTGTTTTAACTATTATTTGCCATGGTGAGTTTCTATTTTGGTCATATCTTTTTGGGGTGCAGAATGCCTCTTGTGTATGGATGGGCCTCTCTTTTTTTAGATGAGGAAAGTTTTCCTTGATGATCGTTTGAAAAATTTCCTCAGGGGTGGTATTTTGAGATTCTTGCTCTGGTATTCCATGAATACTCATGTTAGGCTTTTTCAGGGTGTCCCATATCTCCTGAATATTTCTCTCAAGTATCTTTTTGGCTTTAACAACCTCTTCCATTGAGCTGGTTAATACTCCCACTTTGTCTTCAAGGTCTGAAATTCTATTTTCTGCTTCATTAGTTCTGCTGATAAGAGTCTCTGTTGAGTTCTGGGTTGAAGATAACTTGTCTTTTAGTTCAGTTTTAAACTCTGCTTGAGTCTGTTTTAACTGCTCTATGCCTGTTTTTGTTTTTTGAGCTGTTTTTCTCAACTCCTCCAAGTGTCTGTTGTGTTCCTCTTAAAAGTGATTGATGTGGTTATTTTATTCCTCCTGGATTTCTTCTTTCATAGTATTGAACATGGCAATGATCATGTTTTGAAAGTCCTTATCCTGGGTCAGACTTTCTTGGCTATTTTCCATGGGTTTGTTCTGGTTGGAGTCTATCATTATGGAATTAATACCCTCAGTGGGAGACTTGTTTTCTTGGGTGTTGTTTCTCATGGATTTGCATTTTGACTTGGGCATTTTTGTTTTGTCTCTTAAGACGTCTTTCAATTTCTTTTTTTTTTATTAAAAATTTAATTATACATTTTAAAATTTTTTACCAGTTCCCTCCCTCCCCCCTCCTCCCCCAGAACCCCCTCCTCCTCCTCCCCATCCCCCAGTGCCTCCCCCCCAATTCCCAGAGAGTCCTTTATTGTGTAGGCCTAACTCTCCACTGGGTCCTCCTCTCCGATGACATATAAGGACCCAGTGGCATTTCCATGAGCCCTTTCTCTTGTTCCCCTTAAGCATAAGATCACTACTATGGCTGTCAATCCCTTGCCTCCAGGGGTCTCGGTGCCCTTAACAGATGCTAGACTTTATAAGGGCAACAGTGTGCTGGACATTGCGCAGGGCATGCAAAGTCCCATTATGATTGCTTTGGCCCCAACTATTGTTGAGAATCTTGCAAATCGTTGCTCCTCCCATCCTTTTGCTCTTACAATCTTACCGCCCCCTCTTCCGCTAAGTTATTTATTTCGGCGCATCAAACTTAATAGGACCCCCAGACCCTCCCCTTCCCACCCCTCCTGGACCCTCTTGCTCCCTCCCCCTTATCCCCTTCCGTTTCCCCATCCCCTATCGCTCAGTGCCTCCTCCCCCTCCCCATCCCTGGAGCATCCGTTATGTGTAATGTCAAACTTTCCTCTGGGTCCTCCTCCTCTCCAAGTAGGACTCAGTGGCTTTCCTAGAACTCGTTCTTGTGTTTTCCCCTTAAGTATAGAACGACATTGTGGCTGTTAGTCCCTAAGCTTCTAAGGATCCTAGTGCCTTTATTCCATGCTAGACTTTGAGGGATCAATGAGAATGTGGGGCATTGCTCAGGTCATGCAAAGGGCCTAATCTGATTTCTTCGGGGGCCTTAACGGTAATGGTCCGCAACTTATTAAAACAAACAACACTGATGATACTAACAGAAATAGTAAGGCAACAATGGGAGGAATCCTTTAAGGGTGGAAGGAGTAAAGCTATAGGCAATAAAAGGGGGGACTAAAAGTTAGCATCAAGCACGTAAACCACCACCAGACATATCATTTCACATGGAAAGCAGAGAAGAGGAAAGACAGGAGAGGAGGAGGAAGGGGAAGAGGACATTAGACGGTCGTACGAGATGACAGGGTAGAGGGGGAGAGGGGAAAGAGAGTCGGGCAACAAAAAAGACAAAAATGAATGTTATATGAGAGCTTGGGTGAATGGGCTTTGGAATCAGACAGAAACTACTCATGAGATTTTTGTCAAGTCTTTATCTCTCTCTAGAAGTCTCTATTTCCTTATTTGAGCTACTACCATCTCTCTCAGAGAGCTGTTGATTTAAACAATATAATGGAAGGGCCCAGAATTGTGTTTTATTTTGCTTTCAGCTGAAGTGACAAAACTGTTCCCTAGTACCCTCCCCTCCCTGGAAATCCTACACAATAAGAACACAATATAACTTCACTAATGATAAAGAATAAAAGAACTCAAAAATAAAACACATTTACCCATATCAAAACATCACATATGCTGTCATATATGAATCTGTATGCTTTATGTGACAAGAGAAATAAAAATGTATAAATAAAAAAATTTTAAAAAAGAATAAAAGAACTCAACACAGCTCAGATAAACTGGGTTAAATCTCTTTCTTTATATTTGACCTTCCTTTTGCACAGACACTGGTGCAATTTGCCCATACATGCTCTACATACATGCATGTACATGTACACATTAAAGAATAAAGAGAAATCCTTGCCCTCCATGTTTGAGCCCCAGAAAGAGGATGAGACCAAGGAAGAGGTGGCCTCCCTAAGTGACATCAACTGAGCAGGCTACAAGTAGAGTATGAAATAAATACAAAAATAAAAAATAGCCTACATTATATTGTTATTAAAGCACACGCAGACTTATGGTAAAAGGTAAACCACGTGGGGAAGTATCCTTTGCATACTGCCATTCACACACCTTAGAAGGCAGGAAGTATCCTAGGATATTAAGGGAAAGAATACAAGCCAAAGTCTCAGGTCATATCTCTTCTGTACTTTCTGCATCCTTCATTTTGTTCTCATTTGTATCTTTTTGCTGTAATAAAACCATAGTCACAAGAATAAAAAAAAAAAAAGGTAAACCAAGGGGCTAGAGAAATAGCACAGTCAGAGTAGTTTTTGTAACAAAAGCAGGGACCTGAATTCAGTCCACAGAATACACAAAAAGTTGGGTGTAAGGCACATGCCTATAACCCCAAGCATTGTGTGCACAGGGAAGGGATCCCGCAGGGAGGGGGGGGAAGAGGGGAGGGGGGGAGGGCCCACACCCAACCCACCCAACCCCCCCCCCCCCCACAACCCCCCCCCCACCCCCCCCAACACCCCCCCCCCACCCCCCCCCACCCCCACCCACCACCACCACACCCCCACCCCCCACAACCCCCCCCCCCCACCCACCGGTTTTTTGGTGTTTGTTGGGGGTTTTGTGGGGGTAGGTTAGGTATTGTTGGTGGGTGTTGTTATTTGTGTTGGGGGTTGGTGGATAGTGAGGGTTGTTTGAGGATGGTGTTGTTGGGGTGATGGGGTTTGTTGGTGTGTTTGTGTTTTGTGGTGTTTTGTGTTGGTTGGTGTTGGGGGGGGGGGGTGGGGGGGGGGGGGGGGGGGGGGGGGGGGGGGGTGGGGGGGGGGGGGGAGGGGGGGGGGGGGGGGGGGGGGGGGGGGGGGGGATAGTGTCAGCCCATTTCAAATTGTTGACTTCAGATTCAGTGAAAATGAAAAAAAAAAAAACAGATTGAGGAAGATACCAACGTTCTTTGTCCCTACAAATACATGCAATGTACATGTACACATAAAGATAAGGGAAAGAGAGAGAGGGAATGAAGGGAGAAGGGAGGGAGGACAGATGAAAGACGGAAGGAAGAATGATGGAGGGAGGAAAGAGGAGAGGAGGGAGGCGGGGACGGGAGGAAGGGCAGGAAGGGAAGGAAAGAAGGAGGAAGGAATGGGAAAGGCAGGACGTCATGCAGTCATGTAATGAAGGAAGTGAAGGGAAAGAAAAAGGTGTTCTGGCAGGAAGGCGGCCCTTCCAGGCGGGTTATATGTCGAAACACGGGTCAGGAAGGAGGAGACGGAAGAAGCGAGGACAGAAGGAAGCCAAACCCGCCCCTTCCCTCTTGCGGTGCCGCAGTGCCCCCCCTGCCCTTTCCTCTTCTCTGGTCAATTCCACTGTACCGGGCATACTTGGAAATCAAGAACAGCTAGGGGTTATCCATAACGAGTCTTTTTTTATCAAATAACAAATCAAAAACAGAATACTTCACACTTTTGAACACTGTTTATTTAATTTGAATGAATTTTAAAAAAGAGGCACACAGAAAACAAATGTAAATGTAAAAATGAGTCTCAATGCAAATGACATCACTCTCCTCTCCTCTTTTTAAATTTTGTATTCGATTGTGCGTGTATGCGTGTGTGCACATGTGTGTATGTAGGTGTATGTGTATGTGTGTGTGTATGTGTGTGTGTAGAACCATGGACGTATTCGGAAACCACCATGGATGCCTCCACTTCCTCTTTGTTTACTCTGTACGGCGTACTCTGGCCCAGGGATGCACAGGCGCCACTGACCAGGACCAGAAACGCAGGCCCACCTCCTTCCTCCGCCCGGCGTCTATACGTGGCGTCTAGGATCTGAACTCAGGACCCTCTGCCTGCAAGGCAGAGGCTTGAGCCACCTCACCAACCCCCACTCTCCTCTTCTCTTGACTGTAAAGACCCTTCTGTTTGCCTTACTCTTGAGACCACTGAAGTATTTGCATTTCACAGAGTGAAGTAAGAGAGGGACAAACTTCCTCACTTATCAGATAGCAACACAGTTAAAGTATGTTACATGCCATCTTTATGCACCAGTTTCCATCTTATCCACCTGGCACCAGTTTCCATCTTATCCACCTGCCCAGGGAATAGTCGCATGCACCATGGGCTGGGTCTATACCCAGGTAAAATCATATAAATCTCCTTCAAAATTGATCACAGGCTTATTTATCTTTTTTGTTTTTTTTTTAATTTTTTTTATTATTATTTAGTCAACCGTGCGCATGTACGTGTTGTATGTGCGGGCGTGTGTGTGTGTCTGTGTATGTGTATGTGTAGACCACGGACGAATTCGCGAACCACCAATGGACGCCTCCACCTCCTTCTGCCCCAAAGGATTCACAACGGCTCCGCCCTACCAGGACCAGAAGCGCAGGCCTGCCCCCCCGCTTCCCTCCGCCTGACGTCTACTAACGTGGGAGCTGGATCCGAACTCAGGAACCTTCCGCCTGCAAGGGCAGAGGCTTAAACCCTGAGCCAACCTCTCCAGCCCCCTTTTTTGTTTTTTTTTTATTATATACATTCTTTTATTATTTCCACCTCAAGCAACCGTACAATCCAGTCCCCTCCCTCCCTTCTCCCTCCCCCGAAACCCCCTACCGCGACCCCCTAACACTCACCCCTCCTCCAATCTCCCCAGTGCCTCCCGCCCCCAATTCCCAGAGGTCCTTTCTTGTGCATGCCGGATCTCCTCTGGGCCCATCCTCTCCGATGAACGTCATGGACCCAGTGGCATTTCCCTGAACCTTTCCCATGTTCCCTTAAGCATAGAACACACTGTGGCGTCAACCCTTGCCGCCAATGATCTTGGTGCCTTAAGCAGATCTAGACTTGTGGGGTCAATAGTGTGTTTTGACAATTGCGCCAGGGCATGCAAAGTCCTATTAATGATGGCTTCGGCCCTAACTAGTGTGGAGAATCTTGCAAGTCGTTGCTCCTCCCATCCTTTTGCTCTTACAATCTTGTTTGTCTTAACAACTATTCTTCACTAATGTGCCCAAAGCTCAGTCCTCAATTGTCAAATTGGCGTATATCTAACCATCTAGTTAGGATACTCCAGTTGAGTTCATTCATTTTGTTCTTCATTTTGTTCCTACATATAATACATACAAAACCTTCAACTAATCTCCAGCTTGGAGGCGGGGTCCCACTGCAGTATACTTTGCAAGCTTAGAGTCGTTAGGCGCCTTCTAAATGTCACATTTTTCTGATGACTAGGCCGCTAGTAGAGTCCCTGTGGGAGAAAAAGATTGTAAGCTGTAGCTCGAATCTCAACATGTTTGCTATGTTCAACTTGTTATGAGTTAGCCAATGTTTTCTAAAATATGTTGCCCAAATGGAAAAAAGGTAGAACCAGTTTATAGATTTGCAGTCCATTTTAATTTACATAAGAAAACATTGATGGAGATGTCCCAGAATGAATTGTGGCACTAAAGAGACAACGAGTTCAAAACCTGTTCAAAAGAAGACTGGGTATTCCCTTGATGAAATGATTCTCCATCAGATAAAGAGCAAGATAAAAGCATTGAGATTCTAACTCAAACATTGGGAGATTTATGATATATATTCTCTGAGATCTCTCTTCAGTCATAGCAAATGGGTTTACCTTGAGTAAACTCCTCTCTCTCTCTCTCTCTCTCTCTCTCTCTCTCTCTCACATCTATCTATCTCTTGGATGCCTTCTTGCAGGGATTGGTGTACAATCTTTAACCAGGGGCATAACTGACTGAATCCATGCACTTGTCATTGCTACTTCCATCCTACAATGCCCCTAGTCCATGGGAACACCTCTGAAGTGCAGCGGTGAAGTTAACTCTCAAGAGAGAGCTTCACACCAAGCAAAGTGACATAATCTGGCAACATCTAATTCCACATGATAAATTTTGTTCAATTTTAACCAAGTAAAATTTCCAGAATAATAAAAATTAGAATGGTGGCTCTGAAATATTTCAAAGAGGAAATTTTTCTATCAAAGCAAAAGGAAATGTTATGCAAAAGGATTTTCAGTTTCCACCATGCAGAGACATAAATATCACATATTAATAGATTTGACCTAGTTGCAGTCCATTCTCATCTTGTCTCCTTCACATGTTTGTTCTCTATTTGGGTAGCTTACTCCAAAAGCTCAGACAGCAACAGTGGATATGGAAAAAAAATGAGAAGTTGATAGGTACCATAACCACAACATTTAAAATAAAGTCAGTTTAAAGAAACGTTTTAGTAATACTAACCTAACAAAATCATTGAGGTTGGCAGATTACTAGTCCTTATTAATTTTTATGTGTCATTTCCAATCGTGCATTATTTTATCTCATTTTACAGTTTGATTTTCAACTATACTTGACAGTGGTGAACAGAATACACTCTTTGCTGGATTATCTGTTGAGGTTTCTAGCTCCCTCTCTTCAACCAAGGAGGCTATAATTTCAGTTTGTAAGTTTCTATGAACTTTACAGTTCCCAAAAACTTAGAATGCATCTAGCTTATGATCTTGTTCATATTCAGGGGCTATGCAAATATCTGAGAATCTCATTAAAAACATATATTCATCTTCGGAAAAAAAAAGCACCAACACGTGTACTTAAGCACACTTTTTTTAACACTTTTATTATCATTTCCGCTCATATAAACTTAATAGGTACACCAGATCCCTCCCTCCCTCCTCCTCCCCCCGACCCTCTTGTCCCCCCTCCTCCCCCCCACCCATCCCTCCCCATCCCAGTGCCCCCCCCACCCCGGAGAATCCTTTAATTGTGCATGCCAACTCTCCTCTGGGCCCTCCTCTCCGATGACATACAAGGACCCAGTGGCATTTCCCTAACCGTTTCCTGTTTTTCCTAAGCAAGAACACTACTGTGGCTGTCAATCCCTTGCCTCCCAGGTCCTAGTGCCTTTAGCAAATGCTAGACTTTGTGGTGTCAATAGTGTGTTGACATTGCGCAGGGCATGCAAAGTCCATTATGATTGCTTTGGCCCTATACGTTGGATATCTTGCATATATCCTCTGCTCCTCCCATCCTTGTGCTCTTACAATCTTACCACCCCTTTCTGCAAATTTCCCTGACCTCAGGATGGGGAGGATTAGCTGCCCTGTTCTAGGTGGTTGATATAGAGTCTCTGAAGTTCTGGATTATGGTTTGTTGATTTTTTTTTTCCAGTTTTGCTGCTCCTGCAATGCCCTCACTCCATCCTGATGGGTTGTATGACACCCCCTGGCCAGAGAACAAGCTGTTAAACTAGAGTCTTGTTATAAGAATAATTCAAGGTAGATGATATAAAAGTAGGAAACCATAGTGAGGGAGGGTCAATCACCATTTGCAAAATGGTTACTTTTTATCTGCCAGACTACATGCCCTCCCCTTCTGTTGAGATCTACCCCTCAGTTTAAATGATCAGGAACGAATGTCTGTGAACTTAACCAGTGTCCATTACTTATTGCATTCCTTGATGGAGGCCTTTTTCTCGCTGTAACATGGTCCCCTCTCTCCTTGTTTCGGGTGGCCCTCCTACCCCATCCCTCCTGTTCATAATCCTTGCAATTACTGTCTCTAGTGGGCTGTGTTGGTTTGGTACTAGGACCACCTATAGGGAGTACATACAGTGCTTAATTCTGGTTGGGAACTTCACTTATAAAATTGTTTCTAAACATCCATTTCCCCAAGCAATTCCAGTAATTCATCATTTTGTGATGCGAGTAGACTCCATTGTATAGATGTACCGCAGTTTCCTTACTCCACTCGTCAACTGTTGGACATTGTTGATTCCATGACTTTGCTATTAGAAACAGTGCTGCTATGAACATGGTTTGCTTGTGCTATCGAGGTGAATTTTTGCTGTATGGGGTTATTCCCAAAAGTGAAATAGCAGGGTCATGTGGATTTCAATCTTAACCTTTAAGAATCTCCAGACGGGTTCGCCAGAGGTTTGATGAGCCTGGATTCCCACTAGCATGTAGTAGAGAGTTCCCCTCTGTCCACATCCTCTCCAACATTGGTGTTGTTTGTATTGTGATTTTTTGCCATCCTGACCGGGGTGAGGGTGAGATATATCTCAGAGAATTTTTGATTTGCATTTCCCTGATGCTAAGGAGTGGAGCATTTTTAAGATATTTTTAGACATTTAATTTCATCCCTGGTAAAGTTTCTTTTAAGTTCCAGGGCCCATTTTCAATTGGCCCATTGTTTTTTCCTTGGTGTTTAGTTTTCTAAGTTCTTTGTGCACCTGGATAATAGAGCTCTATCAGATATGGTGGTTAGTGAAGATTTTCTCCCATCTGTGGGTTGCCTTTGAGCTCAGTTACAATCTCTTTATCTGAACAGAAGCTCTTTAATTTCACAAGATCCCAACTGTTGAGAGTTGGTAGAGTGACTGTAAGCACACATTTTTGCATAGCCTCTTGAGAAATGCAGATTCATCCTTCATGAGGTCCAAGCATGAAGTTCAGATTTAAAAAAAAAAAAGTATTCTGCAGAGATGCACAACTGACTGAAGAATAGATAATAAGAAATTGTGGAGTGTTTGTCACTGAAGAAGACATCTACATCATCTTTCCTCCCCCAGGCTCAGGGAACAATAAGGAAAAAGGGAGTAATCAGAATATAAGAGCCAGAGAGCAAGTAGGAGTTCAAAGAGCGTCTTCTGGATATGATTCATGCCTCCATGAATTCACTATAGCTTATGTTTACTTCCATAAGACCTATATAAGACCAACCACATTTCATGGTGGAATGGGGAAAAAAAGGTGCTAACTTCCCCTATGGGTGTATTGATATTTGATGTTGGCTGTGGGAAGAGGAATGATTTTCTTCAGACGTATAGTTACTGGTATGCCATCCATTCTCCCAGTGCCCAGGTATATGTTATTGCCTTAAAAAATGAAAATAAATTATTTTCTAGGGATTTTTTTGAGACAGAGTCAAATCTGGCTTTGAACTTCATGTACATAGTTAGGGCTTTCCTTGAACATATTATTCTCCTGCTTCCATATCTCAAATACTGGGACTATAGGTAGATGCTACCATATTCAACTTATACTTTTTCATTCTTTTAAAATTTTTTCAATTTTTTATACATGAATATGATGAATTCATTATATTTTTACCCCTTAACCCTAAATCCCACCTGTCAGACTCTTTCCACTACAAACCTTCTTCTTCCCTGTTAGTCTCCGTCCTATTTTCTTGCCTCTTTGCATGAGTGTCTCATAGAGTTTCATCTGGGTTGCATCTGGGTTCCAGTAAGTGCTCAGGATCAATAGAACACAAGTCCTATTGTCAGTGGGTACAGCACTGAGCATCTTCTCTTCCCATTCCATCAGTATTAATGCTCATCAGTCTCTCAGGTAAGTCTTGGACCTCTTGAGATCTTTGCCTTTCCGTGCTGAAATGTTGATAGATCAAAACCTGTGTATTATAAAAATGTACATAGCTTCAGTGAATTCATGGATTCAATAGCACTTTGATTACCTGACCACATTTCCCCTGCCCTTTAGGTTCTTACAATTTTACTACTCCCTCTTCTGTGATGTCCTCTAGTCTGTGGAGTGAGAGGGAGGGTTAGATGTCCTGTTTAAGGCCAACAATCTACTGTCACTTATTTTCTGCAGTTTTGTAAGTAGTGATTTTCTGTAATAAACATCTTCCATTACAGTGGGAAGCTTCTAAGTTGAATGCTGAATGTTCCTCCCATCTATGGGTATAAGAAACAGATATTTCATATCATGTTTTTATACTTAAAGCTTAATAGCTTGCATCTCCTGTAGTGCCTACTTCCTTTCCTTTCATAGCTTCTTGTTTTGGTTTACAGTACCAGGAATGTGATCCATGTTGAAAAGCAGGCCTTAAATCCATTCAGAAAGGAGTGGTCGACTTCCTTGCCTTTCATGTCCCTATACATCAATGGTTGCTTCTTGCTAGGGTGATTTTTTTATATTTATTTTTTTTTATTTCCACTCATACAAACTTAATAGGTACACCGGTCCCTTCCCTCCCTTCATCCCCCCACCCCCCTGTCCCCCCCCTCCCTTCCCCCTTCCCTCTTCATCCCCTGTGCCTCCCCCTCCCATCCCCGGAGCATTTAATGAGCATGCCAAACTCTCCTCTGGGTCCTCCTCTCCGAGAGGTGCAAGGACCCAGTGGCATTTCCAAGAACCGTTTCTGTGTTCCCTTTAAGCATAGGAACACTACTGTGGCTGGTCAATCCCTTGCCGCAAGGATCCTAGTGCCTTTAGCAGATGCTAGACTTTGTGGTGTCAATAGTGTGTTGGACATTGCACAGGGCATGTAAAGTCCAATTATGATTGCTTCGGCCCTAACTTGTGTGGAGTATCTTGCATATCATTGCTCCTCCCATCCTTGTGCTCTTACAAACTTACCGCCCCCTCTGCTGCAAATTTCCCTGAGCTTCAGGATGGGGAGAGATTAGGCTGGCCTAGTTTCAGGTGGTTGATAGAGTCTTTGATGTTCTGGATTATGGTTTGCTGATTTATTTTTTCAGTTTTGCTGCTCTTGCTAGGGTGATTATTATTGCAGCTTGCAGATTTCATCGATTAATGAGACTGTTGATCGTTCTCCCCCGAGCAGCTTGCATAGTATTTTCTGGTACTATAAAAGCTGTCTTGCAAGGAGAAAGATTGTAGACCAGTTCCAGTTAGGGTCTTTTAACTCTGTCCTATGATAAACATGTGTGCGTCTTCAGCAAAAAGGTCTTACTGTCAGTTTCTGGAGAGAAGCCAAGAGCAATGGCAAAAGCCTATACTCTTTGGGGCTTTGAACCTCTCTGACCAACAATGTAACAAAAATCATCATATGTCTGGTACTTGAAAGCTTAAAATGTAACTACCATCTGACCCATCTAAATCACTTGTGAGAATATTCCCAAAAACTCTACATCTTTGGGGCTGGAGAGGTGGCTCAGGGGTTAAGCCTCTGCCTTGCAGGCAGAAGGTCCTGAGTTCGGATCCTAGACCCCACGTATAGATGCCGGGCGGAAGCTGGGGCAGTCTGCGTTTCTGGTCCTGGTAGGGCGGAGCCTGTGAATCCCAGGGCAGAGTAAACAAGGAGGAGGTGGAGGCGGTCCATGATGGTTCCCGAATTTGCCCGTGGTTCTACACACACACACATACACACATACACACACACACACGCATACACGCACAATTGAATGAATAATAAATATAAAAAAAATTTAAAAAAACTCTACATCTTTTGACAGAAATATTTGTACATACATATTCATTGTAGTTCTATTTACAATAGTAATAAAATATAATCAGCCTACATGTTCATCAACAGAAGTATGGGTAATGAAAATGTGGTGCATATTATATACACTATATAATTCTATTGACCAATCAAGAAAAAATGAAATTATAGGATCTGTTGGTAAATTAATGGAACTGGAAAATAATATGTTCAGTGATATATGACAGACATAGGAAAATACTGTATGTTCTTTTTTGTATGTGGATATTAGCATTGAACTTCTAATACATATATTTAATTTGGAATGCATGTAATAGACAGAAAAATTGAAAGGAACCATTATAGAGGTGGGAAAGACTGGGTAAAGACTCTAAAGGAGAAGATATAAAGGACCAGAGGCAGCAAGATGGAAAGGGGAATATTGGGGGTACTTCTTAAGGGGAGAGAAATAAGAGAATAGGAAAGAGGAAGGACTCAAGGAGTAACAAAAATCACAATGGTTCTAAGTTACCACCAGATAAACACCTCCTGTATTATTATTATTATTATTATTATTATTATTATTGTTACATCAAAAACATTTTTCTCTAAAATACAATGAGAATACCCCGTACAAGGGAACACAGAGAGAAAAACATAGGGCAAAATGAAAAATGCACTACAATGTTCCAACTAGAACTCACCATCAGTTAATATTGTAAGTACCAAGAACCCTTACTACACTCAGTAATCAAATGTACAAAAAATAAGAGAGAGACTGCTTGGGAACAAGGATTTCAGTGGGAAAAGGAGGGAAGATAGAATTGTGTAGTAAGGGATGAAAATCATGTAAATTCAATACACACATATATGAAACTGTCCAAGAACAAAAGAAACTGTGAATCTTTTCCATTAAAAGACAAGGGAAGAGTTAGTGTCTTATAGTACACACATACAATTCCAGTATTCAGGAAGAAGATAGATCACTCTGAATTCAAGGACAGCCATGACTATATAGCAGGAAACTATCAAACAACAACAAAGATACAAGGAAGTAAAACAGAAAGTCCTTTGTAAATTTGCTACACTAAAGATCTCTTCTCAAATATTATTTGATTGAAACACAGAACACTTAAAAGAAAACTGAATGTATCCCTTAAGTACTTCCTTATTTGGAAGAAATCATGAAGGAAATTCAAGATTTCCTAGAAGTGAACGATAATGAAAATACAACATATCAAAATCTCTGGGACACGGGGCTGGAGAGGTGGCTCAGGGGTTAAGCCTCTGCCTTGCAGGCAGAAGGTCCTGAGATCAGATCCTAGACCCCACGTATAGACGCCAGGTGGAAGCGGGGGCGGCCTGCGTTTCTGGTCCTGATAGGGAGGAGCCTGTGAATCCCCGGGCAGATTAAACAAGGAGGAGGTACAGGTGTCCATCAGGGGTTCCCAAATTCGCCCGTTGTTCTACACACACACACACACACATACACACACACACACACACACTTGATGAAGAAAAAATGTGTGGGACAATGAAAGCCACACTAAGAAGTAAGTGTGTAGCTCTTAATGCTTATATCAAAAAATAGAAACATCACAAATAAATAACAACAATGCAGCTTAAAGCTTTAAAAATACAAGAGCAATTTGATCCCAAAAGCAGTAGAAGAGAGGAGATTAGCAAAATCAGGGGAGAAATATTTGAAATTGAGATAAGGAAAACAATACAGAGAATCAACCAGTCAAAAGGCTGTTTCTTTGAAAAAAAATCAATAAATTGATACTCCTCTAGCTAAATTAACCAAAATCAAGAGAGAGAAAACCCAAATTAACAAAATTAGAAATGAAAATGGAGTTATCTCTACTGATATCCAAGAAATCCAGAGAATTATAACGTCATATTCCAAAAACTTATACTCCATGAAATTTGGTAACACAAAAGAAATGGATGAATCCTGAGTAAGAACAATTTTCCTACATTAAATCAGGAAGTTTTGAATTTAAATACTCCTATAACATATGAGGAAATCAATGAAGTGATGTCAAATCTTCCCAAAAAAAAGTGTCCTGGACCAGATGGATTCAGCACAGAGTTCTACCAGACATTTAAGGAACAATTAACACCAATACTCCTTAAACTGTTCCATCAAATTGTGAAGGAAAGAACACTTCCAAATTCTTTCTATGAAGCTAATATCATAATAATCACAAAACCTAATAAAGATACACTTAAACTAGAAAACTATAGGCCAATCTCTTTGATGAACACAACAAAATCCCAGCAAATCGGATTGAAAAACATATGAAAAAGATCATTCACTGTGATCAAGTAGGCTTTATCCCAGGCACGTAAGGTTGGCTCAACATACGCAAATCAATAAATGTAATCCATCATGTAAACCAATCCAAAGTCCAAGACCACGTGATACTCTCCATAGATGCAGGAAAAGCTTTTGGCTATATCCAACATCCTGTTATGATCAAATCCCTAGAGACAGTTGGAATGGAAAGAACCTTTATCAACAAAATAAAAGCTGTATACAACAAGCCAACAGCAAGGATTATACACAATGGGGAAAAACTTGAAGCATTCCTGCTTCAATCAGGAACTAGACAAGGCTGTACATTCTCACCACTTCTATTCGATATTGTACTTGAAATCTTAGCTGAGGCCATAAGACAAGAAAGAGAGATAAAAGGGATTCAAATCAGCAAGGAAGAAGTCAAGTTATGTCTATTTGCAGATGACATGATCTTATACCTGAGTGATCCTAAAAACTCTAGCAGGAAACTCCTTGAACTAATGCAGAAGTTCAGCAGGGTGGCAGGTTACAAAATAAACGTGCAAAAATCAGTGGCCTTCCTATATACCAAGGATGAAAGAAGTGAAAAAGTCCTAAGAGAAACAATCCCATTTACTATAGCCCCTAAAAAAATGAAATACCTTAGTATAAACCTAACCGAGAAAGTGAGAGACCTCTACAATGCAAACTTTAAAAACCCTAAAGAAAGAAATTACAGAAGACGCCAGAAGGTGCAAAGACCTCCCATGCTCCTGGATCGGCAGAATCAACATCATAAAAATAACCATAATACCAAAAGCAATATACAGATTCAATACTACACCAATCAAAATTCCCAAGCAATTCTTTAAAGAAATTGACCAAAGAATCTCAAAATTCATATGGAAGCACAAAAGGCCCAGAAAACACTGCTGGAGGTATCACCGTACGAAACCTGAATCTGTACTACAAATCCATAGTAATAGAAACAGCCTGGTACTGGCTCCAAAATAGACATGTAGATCAATGGATAAGGGCTTAAGACCCAGATAAAAACCCACACAACCACAGCCATTTGATCTTTGAAAAAGCACCCAAAAAATCAATGGAAAAAGAACAGCATCTTCAGCAAATGGTGCTGGCAAAACTGGATATCCACATGCAGAAGACTAAAAAGGACAAGTACAGACCCGTACTTGTCACCATGCACAAAAATTAATTCCAAATAAATTAAGGACCTCAATATTAGGCCAGAGACTATAAAAACTCTAGTTCAAAGGGTAGGGAACTCCCTCAAGCTGATTGGGCTAGGCCAAAAGTTCCTAAATAGAAATCCAATAGCACAGTCACTACAACCAACACTCATCAAATGGGATCTTATGAAATTAAAGCGCTTCTGTTCAGATAAAGAGACTGTAAACTGAGCAAAAAGGCAACCCCCAGAATGGGAGAAAAATCCTCACTAACCACGTATCTGATAGAGCTCTATTATCCAGAGTGCATCAAGAACTTAAAAAACTAAATACCAAGCAGATAAAGAGCCCAATTAAAAAATTGGCCTGGCACTAGGATCCTTAGAAGCAAGGGATAAAAACTTCCCAGATTTGTGCATTTACCATACAAATAAATCAATTATTCTTAGCACTTTCCTTAATTAAACCCAGCTTCTTAAGCTCCATTAAATCCTATCTGGAGTCCTATGGCTAGAACATTGTAGTGCTAGATCAATTTGAAGGGATTAACATCAGTAGGATATTTCTTAGGAAAAACATGATAAAAATTCTTTATTTAAGACTATATTATGTCCTTCTAAAATCTGCAACTTTCTTTATGAAGGTAGTGAATGTATATTTTTATATTTAATTACAAGTTTTGTGGGTACCTATGATCTGATTTTTAAAATGTGTGTAAACAACTGGTAGTTGTGGTATATACTATTAGGATTAATTGCTTGAGAGATTTTTTCATATAAGAAGAGTGGTTTATTATTTGTAATAGCTATTTTGATACATTCTTGTTTCTTATGGAATCAAATATCTATGAATTAGTACCATATCTATGTTCCTTATATAATCACCTGATAAACACATTTCTTTTTCATATCTTATTTCTTGAACAATAGCATAATGGAAAGCAGTGATGAAAGAAGGAAATTTTTTCCATTTTATTATTTTTGAGGAAAGATACCACTATGACACTCAGGCTGGTCTTTACGTTTCTTTTTAGTTCAGGCTGCTCCTAATTACTTGCCTTGATTTGATCCTAATTTGTATGATGTAACTCTTAGTCATAATACTAGTTTATTTATTTTCTGTAAATAGATCCTTATGATGAGCAACAGAAACTGTAATATTCCTAGTTCATTATTAGCTTTTAATTCATAGTGATCTTCATTAGCACCAAAAGATTTTCTGATATGAAGTTACCTTTACAATGTTTGTTAGGAATGAACTTGTTACAATGAATCACAGTTTCTGTATATGTGTAAATGCATTAATATTTTATGTATCATTACATTATCAATAACCTAAGTTTGGATATATATCTTTATTGTACTTTGTACAGTACACTTTATAAAGTGTTGTTGTTAATGTTATCTAGTATCATAAAATAAGAGGGAAACTTTTCTTTTTCTCTTTTGCCTTTTGGTTTTCTAAAAGAGCTTTAGGTATAAAGTTTCTGTTCGAAGAATGTTCCAGGAACATTCATAAAAGCAGAGATTTTTGAAATTTATATTTTGTAAGGAGTAAGGAAACTCAGAGATATGTTGGATGACCACAAAATAAACATATAAAACTATTTCATTTTCTAAAATTATTATCAAGTTTGATGTATTTATATAAGTCCCCATAAATTTGACAAATGTATTGTTTATTATTTCAAGGAGGTTATTAAATTCTATATTATTTCTTGATAATTAATTTTTCCAGGATATAAATATTTTTCATATATTTTCTCTTTAATTTTACTTTATTTTTCTCTCAAAACATCTTGTCAGATATTTTGTTTCTTTTTCAAATGTTAGGCATTGTGTTTTATTGAGAATTTCTCTTTTCATAATTTTATTCAGAATTATTTTCACACAGAAGTATTTCTTTTTTTGCTTTACTTTCACTTTGTCAGTGGCTAATATCCTAACTTTTGAAGGAAATACTTTGCTTCTTAGTTTTCATTTCTTTTAACCATAAAATTACTCACTGAGTGCAAATCACATTGAACACTACACATTTCAATATGTAGCAATTTCCATCATGATTCTTTCTAAGTATTTTATAGTTTCCTCAGACTTCCTTCTATAGTTGTATTATGCACTGTGAACATTGTCTCACTGTGACAGCATTAGACATGCAAATTGCTTGGAAATAACTGTCCTTTCTGAGTAGTTTTGGTATGTGATGAGAAGTCACATTCACTGTACATTTATGAATTTTTTCTTTTTCTCACTTCTTTATCCATTCTCTTCATTTGTAAATGTATTGACTAATTGGTGCTTCATAAAAGTTAATTTTTTTCTGATAATATTTTGCGTATTTTCCTTCAAAAATTTCTTACTAACTCTGATTTTATTGTAACGTACTAAACATATATTCATTGTTTAAATTGCCATGAAATTTACTGTGAGGGCATATGGTTAAGTCTGTTTTATCTAAGCACTTGTAAATGGCTTGATACAATGTTCATTAATTAAAAGCTAATTATTAAGTTTTTTATAAAATATTGCTCTGCTCATTTTTTATTTTGGTAGGATGCTGTCATGGTTTGAGATGTGTCCCCACAGTCTCATGTGTTTGGCAAGGTCATGGAGCCTTCAGAGGTGGAGCCTTGCTAGAGGAAGGCAGTCACAAGGGGCGGCCCTTGAGGTGTATTAGTCCCACCCTATCTCTAAGAGAAGTCTGCCTTTGCAGCAAGCAGTCTGCAGCTTCCAAGATGTCTGCAGTGACTTAGCCTCCTCCAGCTTTGGCCAGCCAGCCATGCCACCTCTGCCGTGAGAAACTGTGTCTCTCCTCTGGAACCATAAGCTGAAAAAAATCTCCCTTTCTCCCTTAAGTGGCTTGACTTTGGTTCCTCTCTCACAGCAATAGTAAAAAGTAACTGCTACAGATGCTTAGACTAAATAACATTTATAACAAAGATATAAAAGTTAATTGATGAAAATGCTAATATTTTAAGCATTTTTTCTCTTTAAATACAATTTTAGTCCTTATTGTAAATGAAGTATAATAATAAGTTAATACAATAAGTTAAATACACTGAACTACAAAAGTGGTTTGTGCAGCTACATGGAGTTTTAATCAAGTACACATTTCCACAAAGAAAGCATTTACAAATGTTAGTAAAAAACTGAACACTTATACTGACATTGGCCTTTCAGCACTGATACTTCTGAGAAACTTAATGTCCTAGAGGAAAACAAGATCTCTGAAAACTTAATGCATAGGTTGTTACAAGTCCAAAAAGATTTTAAATAAAAAAGACTGAACACAGAATCACTGTTATGAAACCTTTAGTTTCAATAAAAAAGAAACCACTTGTCTTAAAATAAACACAAACCAGTTCACTATCTTTAATAAGTTGTCAGTCCACTGTTTCCTGAAATCTTTAGAATACATAATGTACACATCTCAATTTTAATAAAGTAAAAAAATTGGATTTTGCATACTAAGCAACTATAGGATAGCTTGTAATTTTAGGCACAAATCTACCTAAAACACTACTTTACTCTTTAGTCAAAAATCAGATGAAATTGCATGGTTTGTTAATACTTTAATTTATGTGCACCTGTAGGAGGAACGCACCAGGCAGGCCTGTATTGTCTGTGTGGGCCACATGCGCAAATGCAACTTCCTCAAGCCTCTGTGTCTGGTGCTGATGTCAAACCACCTGGCTGAGAGGACCAACCCGAACAGGACAACACAGCAAAAACCTCACGCTGGGACTTATGGGATTTTGGGTGGAGTGTATAAGCTGCCCCATATTTATATAAACGAGCTAGCCTGCAAGCCTCTGAGCCTTCTTTTGCCACTTGCCTGACTCTCAGAGTCTGTGTCATTGACTTCGCGCCAGCTTATCCTTGCCCCGAAGGGTCTCCGTAGGACCACGAGACAGCAACATGCACCCATTAAAATCCAGTAACTCAAATATAGCCATATAAAGACAGGCAATTAAAGACTTAAATATTAAATATTCTTTAACACAGAAGGCATGAAAACCAAGACTGAAAAATTTTGTGTTTCTGCAGCTTTCATTTACAAGCCTACATATCAAGATATTACTGGAGAAAAGTTATATGTTATTTCCACATGAGGTAACCAAACTTCAGAAAATGCAAAAGATGTCAAGATCAGTAGTCTGTTTTATCAAATGCTTTTCTAGACTGTTTCAATTCTTCATTCATAGTGAGTAAGTCTTTCACTTTAGCAAACTTCCTTGGGTCCTTTTGAATCAAGAAGACAACTTTCACCCGACCTTTTTTTCAAATGGACATTGCCCTATGAACCATTTCAGTGATAAACTCAGTGACAATATCTTCAAGAATATACACAAAGATTGTTCAATGTCCCTGAGCTCCAGGTGGGGAGAGATTAGGCTGGCCTAGTTCTTGTGATTGATATAGTCTCTGAAGTTCTGGATTTTGATTTGTTGATTTTCTTGCAGTTTTGTGCTCCTGCAATGCCTTCACTCCATTCTGCTGGGCACTGTATGTCACCCCCTGGCCAGAGACAAAAAGCTGTTAAACTGGAGTCTTGTTATAATAGCACATTCAAGGGTAGATGTAATAAGAGTAGGAAACCTCAGTGAGGGAGGGGTCCATCACCCATTTGCAAAATGATTACTTTTTATCTGCTAGACTATATGCCCTCCCCTTCTGGTGAGATCAGGAAAGAACGTCTGTCAATTTCTGTGCATTTTTCGCTGAACTGAATTATTTGGCCTGGAGTAGCTCCTGCTCAGACTGTTCGGTGGGAGGACCTGGGTCCAGAGGGCTGCCTGGGGTTTGTGGTTGGGGGGGAGTTACTTAGGTCACCGTAAGTCCTGGCTGGACTGCGCGGGTCCCAGGCGGGTGAGGAAAGGCTAAATTTTTTAAGCAAGAAAGAAGACTTATTCAGCTGCCAATTCCAAGTTACATTCCAACATTGCAAGGCAGTCACATTATCAGGTGCTCAGGCTTTATCACATCCACAGGAATAGTGGGTAAAGTTGTTTCCTTGCCTGTTTGTGAGGGCTCATGTCATCTTATATAGACATGTCCACTGTGGGTAGGTTTTCCCATCTCAATTAAAGGAATCAAGATAATCTACAGTTTTACTCAGTGGTGTGCCTTAATGAAATAATTTTTCACAGCTGTAACTTGTTGCCCACCTCCCAATATCAAGTTTAGAATTAATACTGTCACAGTTGAAATTTTTCACATGTATATTTCTATATTTTGGTAATTGCTTGCTTTGTATTTTGTTTGCTTTTGGAACAGAAACTCATGTAACCCAAGCTGCCTTCTTATTTACTGTGCATCTGATAATGACCTTGAATCCCTGATCTGTTTTTCCTTATTTCCCAAATACAGGATTATAAGAGTATGTCACTATGGTTATCTATAATTTTTTGTACATTTTACAAATAATTTTATATGTCACATCTAAAACAAGAACTGATTTAATAGCTAGCAACTTGTATGTATAATGCTGTAGGGTAATTATTACTTTGTGCTATATTATATTTATTTTTATCCTACAATGAAATATAATGTTAAGAAATTGATAATATTATCTTTTGTCACCATACAACTAGTTAGGAGAGCAGCCAATATTTCAATGCTGATCATTTTAACGCAAAAAAATTATGCAATGATAATATTCAGTAAACTTTATTTTATAAATATGTGAAACAGTTTCTGTGTTTTATTGCATGCTTGCAAATTTGATTATCATTATGACAGTCCACACCCCCTCCCCTACCCCCCCCCCCCCCCTTACTTTAATGACCTTATGCTTTGTAATGTGTTGGACACTTTGACAGCACAAACTTTCCTTAAGGGGAACACAAGAAAGAGTTCTAGGAAATGCCACTGAATTCTTACACCTCATCAGAGAGGAGGACCCAGAGGAAAGTTTGATATACTCATTAAAGGATGCTTCAGAGATGGGGGTAGGGGGCACTGGGAGAAAGGGAGGGAGGGGGGAAAGGAAGGGACAAAGCGGGGAGGGAACAGAGAGGTCCAGGGAGGGGTGGAGGGAGGGAAGGGGACAGGGGTTCCTATTATGTTTGTATGATCAGAAAAAAAAAATTGGCCTGGGAACTCAAAAGAAACTTTTTCAGGGACAAAATTGAAATGTCTAACAAATATCTTAAAAAATGCGCCACTTCCTTAGCCATCAGGGAAATGCAAATCACAACCTCCCTGAGATGTCATCTCACCCCAGTCAGGATGGCAAAAATCCACAATACAAACAACTCCAAATGCTAGAGAGTATGTGGAGAAAGGAACTCTCCTACATTGCTGGTGGGAATGCAGGCTTATACAACCACTCTGGCGGTTTCTAAAAATGTTAAAGATTGAAATGCCATATGACCTTCCTATACCACTTCTGTAAATAATCTCCTACAAAGTAAAAATTTACTACAATGACACAAGCATAACCATGTTCATAGCAGTACTGTTTATAATAGCATAGTCATGGAATCAACCCAAATGACAAACAGTTGACGAGTGGATAATGAAAATGTGGTACATTTATACAATGGAATACTACTCAGCCATCAAAAAAGATGAATTAATGAAATATGCCTGGAATTGGCTGGAATTAGAAAAAATTAAGTGAAGTATCCTGAACACAGAAAATTAGACATCATATATACTCCCTAATAGATGGATCCTACTACCAAATCCACTTAATGACATATTCAAAGATAAATCTCTGCAATACCTACTATAATTGCAAAGATTATAAAAAGGAGGGAAGGGGAAGGAAAGCCCTCCAAAATAAAGGAGAGAGGGGATCATGTAAAAGAAAAGAAAAGTAAAGAAAATAGGTCACTGTCAAGTATTGCACGTAAGTAGCAAGATATCTGGTGAAGCTCACTCTTACTTCCCTTCCTGGTCACTTGCGACTGAGGAGATTTGATCTCACCAATCAGGGTGGGTATAGCGACTGGCAGATAGATGGTAACCGTCCTGCAAATGGGACACTGACCCTTCCTCACTGCAGTGTCCTACTCCTATTCCATCTACCTTTGGGTCTCCTCTTACAGTAAAATCTTCATTCTTTGGTTAAGAGGTGGTCTTCAATACCAATCAGGATGGAGATAAGGTCAGAGTAGGAACAGCAAAACTGAAAACAACAACAAACCACAATTCAGAACACCAAAAGACCCTACATTAACCACCTGGAACCAGACCAGCCAAATCACTCCCCATCCTAAAGCCCAGGGACCCTTGTGGAAGAGGGGGTGGCAATATTGTAAGAGCCTAAAGATGGGGAGGACCAATGATATGCAAGATACTCTACACAACTTAGGGCTGCGGTAGCCATAATCTGGACTTTGCATGACTTGCACAATGGCTGACATGTCAACGACCCCCTAAAGTCTAGCATGGATCACCCGCAGTAGGATCCTTAGAGGCAAGGGGTTAACAGTCGTACTAGTATTCCCATACTAACAGGGAGTCCAAGAAAGGGCTCAAGAGTTATGCCACTGAGTCCTTACACCTCACTAGAGTGGAGGACTCAGAGGGAAGTTTTGCATTCACATTAAATGATGCTCTGGGGGATGGGAGAGGGGAAGGGGGAGACACTTGGAGAAGGGGAGGGGGGAGAAAGGAAGAGAAAGAGCTGGGGAGAGTGCAAGGGGGGACTGGGGAGAGGTGGAAGGTGGGAGAGGACTGAGGTATCTATTAATCTTGTATGATTGGGGAAAAAATAAATAAAAAGATACTTCCTGATTTAAAAAATGATTTATATGAATAAACTTTGAGAATATAAAACAATGGATCACTAAAAAGAACTTGAGGGGTCGGGACGTGTATGCGAGATCCAGCCGGGCCCTCACCGTGTGCTCTAGGACCCCAGGTCAGCCCACAGGGACCCGGCTCCAACTCCCACCATCCAGCCGGAGCCACGCGGGGGCCGAGGGACGAGGAGGACCTCCCCCTGCGCCTGGGCCCCGCCCCAGCTGCCCTCGGGTTAAATAGCTCCACGCCAACGCGCCCATCGTCCCCTTTCACCCCACCCCGCTCCACCGGTCGGGACACCCACGCGGTCCACCCGGGCCTCACCCCACGCCCTAGGTGAGTCCCCGTTCGGGCCCCGCCCACCAGTACCCCAGGCCAAATAATAGGGTTTAGTGAAATTGAGAGATCTTAAGAGTTAAAATGACAATGCCAAAGTCAAAGTGCAAATCCATGAGAAGCAACACTCAAGTAAACAAATTTCCCACTGAAGAAATTAATCCCATAATGTTAGACTCCAACAAGAACAAACCCGCGGAAAAAGGCCAAGAAAGCCTGACCCAGGATAACGACTTTCAAAATATGATCATTACCATGTCCAATACTATGAAAGAGGAAATCCGGGAGGAATTACATAATCGAATCAATCGCTTTGAAGAGGAACACAACAGACATCTGGAGGAGTTGAGAAAAACAGTGCAAGAAACAAAAAGTGGCATAGAGCAGTTAAAACAAACTCAAGCAGAGTTTAAAACTGAGCTAAAAGACAAGTTATCTTCAACCCAGACCGCCACAGAGAGTCTTATCAACAGAACTAATGAAGCAGAAAACAGAATTTCAGACCTTGAAGATAAAGTGGGAGTACTAACCAGCTCAATGGAAGAGGTTGTTAAAGCCAAAAAGATACTTGAGAGAAATATCCAAGAGATATGGGACACCCTGAAGAAGCCTAACATGCGTATTCATGGAATACCGGAGCAAGAATCTCAAAATACCACCCCTGAGGAAATTTTTCAAACGATCATCAAGGAAAACTTTCCTCATCTAAAAAAAGAGAGGCCCATTCATATACAAGAGGCATTCCGCACCCCAAACAGATACGACCAAAATAGAAGCACACCTCGGCAAATAATAGTTAAAACACTCCACATTCAAGATAAAGAACTGGTGCTGAGAGCTTCAAGGGAGAAAAAACAAGTCACTTTTAAAGGCAAACCTATTAAAATAACAAATGACTTCTCAGTCGAAACAGAAAAAGCAAGAAGAGCTTGGAGAGACATACTTCAAGTACTGAATGAGCAAAAATGTCAACCCAGGCTGATTTACCCTGCAAAACTATCAGTCATGATCGAGGGAGAAAGAAAAATTTTCCAGCACAAAGACAACTTTAAGGGATACATGGCCACCAAACCAGGCCTTCAAAAACTGCTAGAAATGATACTCAAGCGTGAAGTAAAAACAGGGATATCCAGGAGAACAGAAGGAAAATATAACACCATTAAAAGCGAAGCAATATACTTATAAAAGCTACTAAACATAATAAATGTCTGGAATTAACAATAGTTTCTCCATTATAACACTAAATGTTAATGGACTTAATTCACCGATCAAGAGACACAGATTACAAACTTGGATTAAAAATCACAATCCATCAATCTGTTGCCTGCAGGAAACCCATCTCACCACAAAAGATAGGCATGCTCTAAAAATAAAAGGCTGGTCAACAATTCTACAAGCAAATGGAAGCAGAAAACAGGCAGGGGTAGCCATTATGCTATCAGACAAAGTGGATTTCAAAGCAAAAAAAAATTATAAGAGACACGGATGGATACTACATTTTAGTCACAGGTACAATTCACCAGGAAGATTTCACAATACTGAACATATATGCACCCAATACGGGCCCCTCCACATTCATTAAGAAAACCCTACAGCGTCTAAAGCAAGAAATCAACCCCCAAACGATAATTCCTGGGGACTTCAACACCGCCCTCTCTACATGGGATAGGTCAACAGGTCAAAAGCCTAACAGAGACACTTTGGAACTTAATCAAACCCTGAAAGAAATGGACCTCACAGATCTCTATCGAACTTTTCACCCACGCACCAAAGAATACACATTTTTCTCAGCAGCACACAGAACTTTCTCCAAAATAGATCACATACTGGGCCACAAAATGAATCTACACATATACAAGAAAGTTGAAATTCTAACCTGTGCCCTATCAGACCACCACGGCCTAAAGCTGGACATCCAAAACACATCAAACAAGAGAAAATACACTAACTCCTGGAAACTTAACACTATGATGCTGAATGAGAACTGGATTCAGGAAGAAATTAAAAAGGAAATTCAAGATTTCCTGAAAGTGAATGATAACGAAAATACAACTTACCAAAATCTCTGGGACACAATGAAAGCTGTTCTAAGAGGTAAGTTCATAGCTCTTAATGCCTACGTCAAAAAAATGGAAACATCAGAAATAAACAACTTAACAATGCAGCTTAAAGCTTTAGAGAAACTAGAGCAATCTGATCCCAAAAGCAGTAGAAGAGAAGAGATTAGCAAAATAAGGGGAGAAATATCTGAAATCGAGACTAAGAAAACGATAGAAAAAATCAACCAATCAAAAAGCTGGTTCTTTGAAAAAATCAACAAGATTGATACACCCCTAGCTAAACTAACCAAAAGCAAGAGAGAGAAAACCCAAATTAACAAAATTAGAAATGAACATGGAGTTATCACTACTGATACCCAAGAAATCCAGAGAATTATAACATCATATTTCAAAAACTTATACTCTGTGAAGTTTGACAACACAAAAGAGATGGACGAATTTCTAAGTAAACACACCTTACCTAAATTGAATCAGGAAGTTGTGAATTATTTAAATAGTCCTATAACATATAAGGAAATTGAGGAAGTAATCTCGAATCTTCCCACCAAAAAATGTCCTGGACCAGATGGATTCAGCACAGAGTTCTACCAGACATTTAAGGAGTTAATAACACCAATACTCCTTAAACTGTTCCATCAAATAGCAAAGGAAGGAACACTACCAAATTCCTTCTATGAAGCTAATATCGTTTTAATCCCAAAACCTAATAAAGATTCACTTAACAAAGAAAACTATAGGCCGATCTCCCTGATGAACACAGACGCAAAGATTCTCAACAAAGTCTTAGCAAATCGGATTCAAAAACATATTAAAAAGATCATTCATGGGGACCAAGTAGGCTTCATCCCCGGTACACAAGGTTGGTTCAACATACGAAAATCAATAAATGTAATTCATCATGTAAACCAGTCCAAAGTCCAAGACCACATGATACTCTCGATAGATGCAGAAAAAGCTTTTGACAAGATCCAACAGCCTTTTATGATCAAAACGCTAGAGACAGTAGGAATGGAAGGAACCTTTATCAATATAATAAAAGCTGTATACAACAAGCCCACAGCAAGGATTATGCTCAATGGGGAACAATTGGAAGCATTCCCACTTCGATCAGGAACTAGACAAGGCTGTCCACTCTCACCACTTCTATTCAATATTGTACATGAAGTGTTAGCTGAAGCCATAAGACAAGAAAGGGACATAAGAGGGATTCAAATCGGCAAGGAAGAAATCAAGCTATCCCTATTTGCAGATGACATGATCTTATACCTGAGGGATCCCAAAAACTCCACCAGGGAGCTCCTGGAACTAATTGAGAAGTTCAGCAGGGTGGCAGGATACAAAATAAATGTGCAAAAATCAGAGGCCTTCCTATATGCCCAAAATGAAAGAAGTGAAAAAGCCTTGAGAGAAACCATGCCATTTACTATAACCCCTAAAAAAATGAAATACCTTGGTATAAACCTAACTAAGGAGGTAAAAGACCTTTACAATGAAAACTTTAAAATCCTAAAGAAAGAAATTGCAGAATACACCAGAAGGTGGAAAGACCTCCCTTGTTCCTGGATTGGCAGAATCAACATTGTAAAAATGACCATCCTACCAAAGGCAATATACAGATTCAATGCTATACCAATCAAAATCCCAAAGCAATTCTTCAAGGAAGTTGACCAAACAATCTCAAAGTTCATATGGAGGCACAAAAGACCCAGGATAGCAAAAACAATCCTGAGTAACAAAAACGCAGCTGGAGGTATTACCATACCAAACCTAAGTCTATACTACAAATCCATAGTTATAAAGACAGCCTGGTACTGGCTCCAAAATAGACACACAGATCAATGGATAAGGATTGAAGACCCAGATATAAGCCCACAAAGTTACAGCCATTTGGTCTTTGACAAAGGGGCCCAAAGAATCCAATGGAAAAAGAACAGCATCTTCAACAAATGGTGCTGGCAAAACTGGATCTCCACATGCAGAAGATTAAAGCTGGACCCGTACTTGTCACCATGTACAAGACTTAATTCCAAATGGATCAAGGACCTTGATATCAGGCCAGAGACTTTAAAAACCATAGTTGAAAGGATAGGGAACTCCCTCGAGCTGATTGGGCTAGGCCAACACTTCCTAAACAGACATCCAATGGCACAATCACTGCTACCAACTCTCAACAGTTGGGATCTTGTGAAATTAAAGAGCTTCTGTTCAGATAAAGAGATTGTCACACGAGCTCAAAGGCAACCCACAGAATGGGAGAAAATCTTCACTAACCACATATCTGACAGAGCTCTACTGTCCAGAGTGCACAAAGAACTTAGAAAATTAAACTCCAAGGAAAACACTGGCCCAATTAAAAAATGGGCCCTGGAACTTCAAAGAAACTTTACCAGGGATGAAATTAAAATGTCTAACAATTATCTTAAAAAATGCTCCACTTCCTTCGCCATCAGGGAAATGCAAATCAAAACTTCCCTGAGATATCATCTCACCCCGGTCAGGATGGCAAAAATCCACAATACAAACAACGACAAATGCTGGAGAGGATGTGGAGAGAGGGGAACTCTCCTACATTGTTGGTGGGAATGCAGGCTCATACAGCCACTCTGGCGAGCCGTCTGGAGATTCTTAAAGAAATTAAAGATTGAAATGCCATATGACCCTACTATCCCACTTTTGGGAATAACCCCCCATGCAGCAGAGGTTCGCCTCGATAGCACAAGCTCGACCATGTTCATAGCAGCACTGTTTACAATAGCAAAGTCATGGAATCAACCCAAATGTCCAACGGTTGACGAGTGGATAAGGAAACTGTGGTACATCTATACAATGGAGTACTACTCAGCCATCAAAAATGATGAATTACTGGAATTTGATGGCAAATGGATGTCATTAGAAAGAATTATATTAAGTGAAGTATCCCAAACCCAGAAAATTAAGCGCCGTATGTACTCCCTAATAGGTGGCTCCTAGTACCAAACTCACCCAGCCCACATCGAGACACTCAAAAGTAAACCTATGTAACACAGTAATTGCAAGGATTATGAACAAGAGAGATGGGATAGCAGGGCTACACCAGAAACAAGGAGAGAGGAGACCATGTTACAGCAGAGAAAATAGGCCTCCATCAAGGTCTGCAAGTAAGTAATGAGAAACCTGGTTAAGTTCACAGACGTTCTTTCCTGATCTCACCAGAAGGGGAGGGCATATAGTCTAGCAGATAAAAAGTAATCATTTTGCAAATGGGTGATGGACCCCTCCCTCAGTGAGGTTTCCTACTCTTATTACATCTACCCTTGAATGTGCTATTACAACAAGACTCCAGTTTAACAGCTTTTTGTCTCTGGCCAGGGGGTGACATACAGTGCCCAGCAGAATGGAGTGAAGGGAATTGCAGGAGCAGCAAAACTGCAAAAGAAAATCAACAAACCACAATCCAGAACTTCAGAGACTCTATATCAATCACATAGAACTAGGACAGCCTAATCTCTCCCCATCCTGGAGCTCAGGGACATTTGCGAAGAGGGGGCGGTAAGATTGTAAGAGCAAAAGGATGGGAGGAGCAACGATTTGCAAGATTCTCAACAATAGTTGGGGCCAAAGCAATCATAATGGGACTTTGCATGCCCTGCGCAATGTCCAGCGCACTGTTGCCCTCATAAAGTCTAGCATCTGTTAAGGGCACCGAGACCCCTGGAGGCAAGGGATTGACAGCCACAGTAGTGATCTTATGCTTAAGGGGAACAAGAGAAAGGGCTTATGGAAATGCCACTGGGTCCTTATATGTCATCGGAGAGGAGGACCCAATGGAGAGTTAGGCGTACACAATAAAGGACTCTCTGGGAATTGGGGGGAAGGCACTGGGGGAAGGGGAGGGCGAGGAGGGGGGAGGGAGGGAACTGGTAAAAAATTTTAAAATGTATAATTAAATTTAAAAAAAAAAACTTGAGGGCCAAGCTTGGGATACATACTTATAAGTTGTTGATCAGGGAGGCCTAATAGGCCCCCAAACCAATAGAGGCTCATGCTATTGTTCTTGGTTTTCCAAGAAAACTATTTGAAAAGACAACACATACCTTGAATGCAAGATATAGATAAATCAAGCTGAAACTGAGGTGGTAATTTTCTCCCCAGTGGCTAGTTTGCAAAGTCTTGGAAGGTGCTATGCAGTCGGCTGGGGAAGTAAAGGCATCAACAGACTGACAGAGCCATGAATCCTACCACAGTATCTAACTGATGGGCAAGATATACCCTCTGGTGCAACAGTGACACAGCTGATTTGAGGTAACCAACCAGTCTCTGAATTCATACTTAGTACTGTACAATCCAGTTAAAAACCCCATGACTGCAGAGATTTTAGGTCCTAGAAAAAAGGGAGCCTACTATGGATCCTTAGCTTAAATGACATCATGTCAAGCCACCTGTCAAATAACTACATTTATACCTACAGAAAAGGCCTCTCTCAGCTTTAATCAATAAACGGAGACTCTCTTTTCAGTGACCAGAATTGAATGCAGAGATCCATGACTATACAAAATGCTGAGAATAAGTGATGGTTGAGGTTTCAGTCTTTAGTACAAAATTTATCCTACCCTTAAAGCTCAAGGGCTACTGTGAAAGAGAGAAATCATGAAAGAACCAGAAGACAGAGAAAGGGTATGGAAATGCAGACTTCCAAACACAATGCCACAGCAATCATGAATGAATGACATCTGCAATTACTGACACCAGGGCTACCAGGACTGGTCCTACCAACATTCAGTTATAGGGAGCAATAAAAGGGGCCCTATCAATTGTTGATGAGCAATTGACAACCATCAGATTATGATAGCAAGGAAAGGTAAAGTATGCAGTTGCATACCACACAGTGAGCCAACCGGATTACAGTGGATAGTCCCAACCCTAGATCATACAAACTCCCTGGTTAAATCCAGTAGGGCACAAAATGAAACAAAAAGATGAATATGGGAGAGAGATTTAGTTGGGCTGGAAATAGTGAGAAGCAGATGAGAAAGGATGGGTGGGAAACAAAGAAAGGTCACGATGGTTTGGAGAAGATATTTTCACAGTGTTAAGGAGAATACTGTCAGAATATTAGAGAATAGGAACTCAAAGGAAACCATTGTGGCTAGAGTGACTGATTATATGGTACATTTTATAAATTACATTAAAATATAAAAATATTAATAACCAAAAGCACCTTTTAATTTCTATAAAAATAATTACAATATAATTTTAGAACATAGTCACAAAGCCTTTCATTTTATGAGACAATTTAAAGTTTTATAAGAGTTTTGATATGTTTTTTATTCATTATATGTGATGTGATTTGGCTATAACTACAAAAAATACTTTCAATTTAATTAGTAAGTTAGCTGTTCACTCAATTTTTTAAATAAAACTATAATTACTATGTGCTGAAATTTTTAATAAAAATTTCTCAGAAATAAAAAGGAAAAAGTAAGTGAGATAATCTGAATGCATTGTTTACAGGTAAAAAACTGTCAAAACTGAATGAAATTTATCATCCATAAAAAAGAAAACATTGACAGTCTGGAGTCATTACTAAAATGGAGGAATTGAATACACCAATACAATCTCTTTTTTTTTTTGCAACTGTGTCTCACTACTTGCTCAAGGTGTTGGAACTTACTTTGCAGTCCATGCTGGCCTCAAACTCAGGATCTTCTTACCTCAGACTTTTGAAGGCTGGGATTACACACATGGGCCATTACGCGAAAACATGGAATATTAATTTTAAGTGACATGTCTAGTAAAGCATAAAGACAATTTTACCTGATAGATTTAGTATACTTCTTTACTTCACACCATCATATAAATTTAGCAAAACTGCAGATAAATACCTATACCAGTAGGTACCTCTAAGTTTCTCTGGAAAAATATCCATGTCCACCTGATTACATTTCCTTTCCACTGTAAAGAAGGCCTACAAGGGCACACAGAGTTTGCTTGTTTGTCTGTCTATGGTGACGATTTAGAGTGGACCTACCTACACCTGTGAAAGTTCTCATGATTTTTCCAGTGAAACTTTTGGAAGTGGAAGTGGAAAATTTCTACATTGTTCAAATTGTGACTGCTTCTACATTGTCTATATTGTATTGGTTACCATAGGTGATCTTTTGTTAGGGTAAGCCTGTGAATGATACCTGCAGTGATTGCTTTAAAGCAATGTAGTGAGAGAGCAATGCCGGCCACAAAGATACTATCTGGACAAAATCCCAGTTACCACAGAGTTATAGGAGGGCAAGACTTCACATTAACCCCAGGAATCAGCCTTTCAACATAAGAAATCCACTGAGCTCTAATATGCCCTATAAACCTTAAAGGAAGCATTGTCATCTTAAAAGACGAGCCCAGATTCTGGCAAGAATATTGGTGCTAACAGATTGGATGCCATGGAAACCAAGAAAGACCTAATTTAAGCAGAAACCAGTCCTAAATACTGATTTAATTTATCATGATCACCCTTCTACACTAAGAATGAATCAAAATTTGGGTGATCCCAAAAAGAACAGATTTGTAATATTTTGTGTATTTTGAACATAGAAAAAGAAATATCAAAATCTGGCCACTTGCTTCTCGTTTGCAATGAAACTGTGGCTTCAGAATTATGAAGTTCTTGAAATTAAATTTGAAAATTTATCAGTTAATATAAATTTAAAGAGTTACCCTGAGTTTCATCTGCAGGATCATATATTTTTATAAATGAAAGAGATTATTTGACTATACTAATGATAAACTTGCTCACGTTATTCCAGAGATATAAAAGAAGTAAACGTTAGTATATTTGAACAAAAAGGTGATTTGGCTCCACTACTGAATTAACAAGAAGAGAATCATTTGTCTGGAGAAAATGATCAGTTTTAAGTTTTGAAAGAGAAGGGGCATAAATCAAGAGTATTTTCTAGAAATTGAACACTCTTGTTCCTGACAGCTATGGCATACAGTTCATGTCAAGACTACCAAGTGCAAGAATATTAGCGATGATACAACCTTGCATATGGCATACAATTCATCACATTACACTCTGCTCTCTGCCAATGACCTTTCAAGTATAGTGGCCAACTTAAAAGGTTCCACACTTCGACCACCTGTCATCTCCCTGAGGTCAGATGATACAGCAGATTATGTGCATATGTGCTAAAGTCAGGCTGCTCACATTTTCATTGCTGAATACACTGCTTCTTACTTGTGTGATGTTGAGAATGTTACATTACTTGTCTTGGTCTCAGTGTCTAAATGTACAAAATGACAGATATAATAAAAAGTATCCTTACATTGCTGAAGATTGAGGATTAAAGAAAATAATAAACAAAGCTGTTAGTATAGCTTCCAATAAATGCCAAGTGTTAGCTATTATTATTTGATTTTGCCTATTTCCCTAACATCAAAGAGAATTGGTTTCATATTTCTTTTTCTATGTTCAAAATACACAAATGGTATTAAATATTACAAATCTGTTCTTTTTAGGATCACCCAAATTTTGATTCATTCTTAGTGTAGAAGGGTGATCATGATAAATTGAAGAAACATAAACTTATTTCTCATGTTCTTTTTGGTTAAGACAGTGCAGAAGGAGAGGAATCTGACTTAGTGTTGCTAGGAATCAAAGCTTTTTGCTGTCGATACTTGATTCCAGGAAGGACAGCTCTGCTCTCGTCCTGGCCCGCCCCAGACCCCATGTATGCTACAGGTTTTACCATTAATAAGCCAGTCATCTGTCCAAGATTTGCCTGCTTTCATGCTAGAATGAAATGAAAAATGCAAATCAACCACTTCTTTTTTGAATTGCAACTGTTCCTCGGAAACCAAATGCATAAAATCCCCAGTACCCTCATGTGAAGGCATTATGGTGCATAGCATTTGTAAGGTAATGTCCCTGGGCTCCCTGCCAACTGATGACCTGGGGGAAATGATAAATAATTAGGAAAAAGGTAAGCTGGACAATCAGGCTGTAGTGGATGTAAGAGCAAAACACCTCTTGCCATTCCATGGTGCCCACAACAAGTCCTAGTTGCCACCTAAAGCATAATGCTCAAATGCTACTGACTAAGTCTCCCAAAGAAAATTGATAGACAGTAATTCGACTGAAGAAAAAGCAACTCTGTACAAGCTTCTGTGATCTTCTGGAAGTCTAATATTTGCACAATCAGTCTGCACATAGCTCAGTGTTCAATACGTGAACTGCGTAGTTAAACAGGGCTGGGTGTGAATCCTAGGTGACCCTGGGCAAGTTATTTAATACAGCTGTGATTCATTTATTCATCTAAAAGTAAGATAATAAAACCTGCATTGGAAGATTACAGTGAAGCTAAAGTGAAGTAATGTAGCTGTGGTAATTGAACCCTACTTGCCTTGAAATTCTAGCCTGCAAGAACATAGCACTGTGTTAAGGTAGACTAGTAGTCTCAGTATTTTGCATTTATCAGTTCTTCTATTTTTTCTTGCAAGTCTAACACATTCATGAAGTACACATATCCCCTTGAGCATTAGTCTAGATTCTACCAAATGCCTAAATTACATACCCACATACACACATTTTTGTCTAGAAGATAACGTTCATATTGTCACAGACTTAACTTGAATACAGAGACCAAACCTCAGTAGCAGTTTTCCTAATTTCCACTATCATGCACACATCTTTTCATTAAATCAACCTATCATATGCCCCCTCAGTCTTCTAGTTTTTATAATGAATGATAGAATATCATTTGAAGAATCCAGAAGCTCTGACATACTAGGATTCTATAAGTTCATATTTATATGCATGCAGAGAAACAACATGTTCTTGGATTTTTGAAGAAATAGCAGAAACTTTCAATGCCTCAGAAAAGGAGTTCATGTGACAGTAATGAGTTTAATTCTTAGGAATAAAGTATGGGAGAAAAAAAGAGCCATAGAATTGACAAAGGAACTTCTAAGCAAGGAAAAAGGAAGTGGGTATAGAGCAGTTAACAACTCAAAGAAGACAAAAGATTGATTATAATGGGATATTTGCCTCTATATACTCAACTTTCCCACAGACATGGCAACTTCCCTGACAACAGAGACCTGGGCCACTTCTAATGACAGAGCTTACAGAATGAGAGGCACTTTGGGCTAACAAGGGCTGGCCACAGTCAAGGGTTTGTCACATAAGAAATGATGCTCCAGGCACCAAGGCCAATTTGAATGCAAGTTTACCAACTGTAGCTCTTGGCATGAAGTAAGAAACAGATTTGTTTGAGCAAGCAGTCTTTCTATTTGCAATCATACCACTGCATGCTGTGATCCCATTAATTCTCATGAGGAAAACAGCTACTCGGGGCTGGCTTTCACTTTTCCATGCATGCACACACATATGAACCTCAAAATGCTATCATATAGGCAGTAGGTGGCAGCCCTTGATTTTGTAACTCCTGAAGAGATTGGGGCTGAGTCTGCCTTTTGCTGAAAGCAGAAACATTAGGTGGTGGGAGGTGCTAACTATCTCTTTGACGTGTGTGGAAATAATCAGGTTTATTTGCACCAAGTGCAGTGAAGAAACCCAAGTTATCCACCAAAGAGAGGCAATCTAGTATGAACAAGAGCATAAAACCCTGCAATCAAATTGCCAGGGTCTGCTTATGTACTTTAACACTTACTATGTCTGAAAACTTGGTCAAATTGACCATTTTTGGGCCTTGTTTTCCTCATATATAAATGGAAGTAGATGGAATAACAGCTTAACTCAGAAGATTATGGAGAATATGGAGTGAGTTAATATTTATAAAGCAGTTATAATAATGTCTAGCACAGAAAGTGCTATACAGTCATTTATTGAGCAAAATAAATAATTTGTACATATTTGGCACTGCCTATCTTATCTCCAAGACAATTGTGATTCTGTTGCTTTTTTATTTAAAAAAACTGCAATGGACTGGCAGAGTACAAGCACTAATGGTCATAATCAGCAGGGAGGGTTTCAAATAGCTTCACATCACTTAGAAATCAAGCTTACAGATGGGTCTGATGCAAATTACAAAGCCAGAAAAATAAAGCTTGTCTAAAATGGCTGTATTTTCTAGGTCAGGATAACTTCTGCAACAAACAGACCAGCTATGTAATGCAATAGAAGCTTCTTTTCCACACATTTCAAATCTTACATGGAGTGGATGGCAACAGGTGACTATCAGTGTAATAAAGGCATGACTATCAAGGAGACAACCAACAGCTTTCTGATTGGATTTAAGTTCTGCTTGTCAGAATGGAACACATTCCTATTACTTAGAACTACAAAAAGGTGGGAAATGGATGTCATTAGAAGCAATTATATTAAGTGAAGTATCCCAAACCCAGAAAATTAAGCACCGTATGTACTCCCTAATAGGTGGCTCCTAGTACCAAACTCACCCAGCCCACATTGAGACACTCAAAAAGGTACACCTATGTAATACAGTAATTGCAAGGATTATGAACAGGAGGGATGGGGTTGGAGGGCCACACCAGACACAAGGAGAGAGGGGACCATGTTACAGCAGAAAAAATAAGCTTCCATCAAGGAAGGCAAGTAAGTAATGTGACACCTGGTTAAGTTCACAGATGTTCGTGCCTGATCATGTACAACTGAGGGGGTATGATCTCACCAGAAGGGGAGGGCATACAGTCTGGCAGATAAAAAGTAATCATTTTGCAAATGGGTGATTGACACCTCCCTCTCTGAGGTTTCCGACTTTTATTACATCTACCCTTGAATGTGTTATTATAACAAGACTTCAGTGTAACAGCTTTTTGTCTCTGACCAGGGGGTGACATAGAGTGCCCATCAGAATGGAGTGAAGGGCATTGCAGGAGCAGCAAAACTGCAAAAGAAAATCAACAAACCACAATCCAGAACTTCAGAGACTCTATATCAACCACATAGAACTAGGCCAGCCTAATCTCTCCCCATCCTGAAACTCAGGGACATTTGCGGAAGAGGGGGTGGTAAGATTGTAAGAGCACAAGGATGGGAGGAGCAATGATTTGCAAGATTCTCCATACTAGTTAGGGCCGAAGCAATCATAATAGGACTTTGCATGCCCTGCGCAATGTCCAACACACTATTGACCTCACAAAGTCTAGCATCAGCTAAAGGCACCAAGATCCTTGGAGGCAAGGGATTGACAGCCACAGTAGTGTTCCTATGCTTAAGGGGAACATGAGAAAGGATTCAGGGAAATGCCACTGGGTCGTTGTACATCATCGGAGAGGAGGACCCAGAGAAGGGTTAGGCATACACAATAAAGGACTCTCTGGGAATTGGGGGGGAGGCACTGGGGGATGGGGAGGGAGGGGAGGGGGAGCAGGGGATTCAGGGGGAGGGGCGGGAGGGAGGGAACTAGTCTACCTATTAAGTTTGTATGAGCAGTAATAATAAAAAATGTATTAAAAAATAATTGAGAGAAAAAAAACTACAAAAAGGTAAAGAAATAGGTCACAAGAGAAAGCTATGAATGTTTAGCTAGGAATGCTTTGTAAATATCTATTATTACACTCACAGAATGGAAGACCACTCAGCACCCAACCTAGAAGCCTTGTTCTATAACAGAAGGTATTTGTTACTAAAAAGCATGACTTACAAAAATGCAGAAAATAAGTAACTGTGGACTGCTTGTCTTTAAACAGTACCCTCACCCCATGATTCAGAAAACATTGTGGAAATGGGGCAGCAAGACTATAAGAGCCTAAAGTGGGAAAGTAGGTGGCTAAACATTAGTTCCTAGACATGACATACTCATGATATACAAGATTTCATGGCAGATATGTTTACTTACACAAAAATTTCATGGGAACTATCTTATCAACATCTTACCATGAAATCAGAAACTCCACACCTCTTTGAGAGACTCATGAGTACTAATGATGATGGGGAAGAAAGGAAGGATGTTTTCCTCAGTGGTATATCCACTGATTCAGAATGCTTGTCAGACATATGTCAGATATATATCATCAAAAACAGACTAGATGAAACCCAGTGGGCTGCACAAGTGAAAAGATTTGAAAATAGGGGGGAATCTGGCAGGGAGATGAAAGGTTGTAAGGGGAAAAGGAAAGGGGATGGTATTCAGGACTACAGGGTGAAAATATAAATTCACTATATTTATTTTTTTCTCATATATAAAAATTACACAATTTATTTGTAAATCACATAGGTTCATCAAGATGAGTTGATTTTTTCTTTTTTTTTCTTTTTTCCACTGATACAAACTTGATAGGTATGCCATTCCCCTCCCTCCAGCCCTTCTTAGATCCCCTTGCTCCCTCCCCTCTTTTCCCCTTCCTTTCCCCCTTCCCTCCCTTTCTCCCAGTGCCCCCTCCCCCCCATTCCTGGAGCATCCTTTAGTGATAAATTCACTATATTTATGTATGCAACATTCAAAAATAAAATTTAAAATCTAATTTTAAAATTTAAAAAATCTTACATGGAGGGACCAGGGAGAAGGCTCAACAGGTAAAGGTGCTTCCACACATCCTAAATTCAATCCCATCCACATGATTTCTATATTCATGCTATGACAAATGCATCTCTCTCTCTCTCTCTTTCTCTCTCTCTTTCTTTCTCTCTCTTTCTCTCAATGAATGCACAAAATCTTACACGGAAACTCCTATCACGTAGCTGATTTCTCTTCTAAATAAAATCTGGGAAAAATCAGGGAAATAGACCCCAACTACCTTTTGATTCCATCACTTTGAAAAGAGAATTTCCCAGATCACTGTGTTCCTCTGCATTAGAACAGCAAAAAGTAAAAAGGCAGAAAATTGAATTATTATAGAATTGCATATTATTGTGCAAGAGAAAGAATTAAAGTGGGCAAGGTAAGAATATAATCCCACATCCCGATTATACTTTTTCTTATGAACATCTGTTTGTGTCTTTAAAAGATAGTTTATTCCACAATAGAAGCTCCTGGGGGAGAGAAATAATAACAAGCTCCATCAACAGCATGAGATCTTTAAGTTGCCATATAAATCACCATGGCAATAGGTGACTACCAGTGTAACAGTGACATGAGTATCAAGTAGACAACCAACAGCTTTCTGATTGGAGTCAAGACCTGCTTGTCATAATGGTACACATTACACATCCCTGTTACTGTAAACTAGAACAAGAACCTAAAAAAATGGAAGGAAAAAGATCAATAAGGAAGACAGCCTATAAGCTTATAGGTAGGAAGACAGTACAACAAATTGCTTTGTAGGTAGCTATTATTATGCCCATAGAATGGGCACTTACAGTAGAAACCTTTGGGTCTAAAGCTGAATAAGTGAAGGTAAATGTGCATATCTGTGCTGTGGCCTGAAGAGAGGTAATTTGATATACCATGGAGGCCTAGAGAAGCACACAAGTGGAAGGGTAGGAGGGAGTGGGAAGGAATAGTGAAGGGAAGGGAAGGGATGGAGGAGGGGGAAAGACAGAATTATAAATATTCAATATGCTTGTAAAAGTAGAAAAAAGTTAACATTTATTCCAAAATATTTCATTTTTTATGAGCAATGGAAAATGGTGTTGTTTCTCTGAGGTCTTCCTCACTTTGTTTATCCTAGGTATAAAGGAAAGTCACTTATTTTTGAACATTAATTTTGTATCCTGATAGACTACTGAACTTATTTATTAGTTCCAGGAGATTCCTGAAGATTATTTGGGGATTTTAAGTTGTGGAACCATGTCATCTGCAAATAGGTATAACTTAACTTCTTTTTCCAAGTTATATCCATTCCTCCCCCTCTCATTTTATGGTTCAAGTACAATATTGAATAGAAGTGGTGAGAGAGGGCAGCGTTGTCTAATTCCTGAATTGAGTGGGAATACTTCCAGTTTTTCACCATTTAGGATGATTTCTGCTATGTGAAAGATCTGCACAATGAAAACTTTAAGTCCTAAAAAAAAAAAGAGAGAGATTATAGAAGATACCAGAAAATGGAAAGACCTCCCATGCTCCTGGATTGCCAGACTTAAAATTATTAAAATGATCATTCTACCAAAAGCAATATACAGATTCAGCAATCAAAATTATTGGAAAAACATTTGACATTCAGCCTAGAAATCTTCTTCTACAACAGAGGTAGACGATCTTAATACCCTAATAGAATACAACCTAAGACAATAGAAGAACAGTAAAGTGGACAACAATGGCCAACCATAACGGAAAGTACCAGTGATTCAGCAAGGCTCACAGAAGCAGGCCAACCTAACCTCTCCCCATTCTAAGGCTTTGGGAACCTAACAGAAGAGGAGCTAGCAAAATTGTAAGAACCTAAAGATAGGAAGGTTCGCCATTGCACAAGATATTCTACTCAAAGCAGGACTCCTGCCATCTAGGAACTTAGTACAGTGAGACTTGTCCTTACCCAACCTGCATAATAACTGACATACCAACACGCCTCATAGACCACCTAGGAACTCAAGAAAGATAAGAATATACAGTGGAAACCTTGGGGTCAAAAGCTGGATGAGCAAAGGGAAATGCCCCTATCAATGGGATAGCCTGAAGAGAGGCAACTTTATATGCCACAGAGGCCTGAACCCTCACAAGAGTAGACAAGCCAGAGGGAAGCTTGAGGTCCATAGAAGCAAATAGGCAAGAAGGTGTGAGGAATGGGAGAGATTAATGAAGGAAAGGGAGAGAATGGGAGGGAGGGAGGATGGAATGAAGCAGGGATAAGTTCTCAATAGGCTTGTAAAAGTAGAAACATAATTTTAAAAAAACCTCTAATACAATTCTTCACAAAAATTGGTAAACAATCTCAAAATGCATATGGAAACAAAAAAGGTCCACGATAACAAAAAAAATCCTGAATAATAAAAACTCCATAAGAGGTATCAACATACCAGACCTTAAACTATATTACGAAGTCATAATAATAAAAAGATTGGTACTTGCTCAAAAACGAGATATATACTTAGAATTGAAGACCTAAACACGAGTGCATATGCCTACAGTCAACTGATTTTTGACATGGGTGCCCCACCCCAAAAAAAAACATTAAAAAAGGACAGTACCTTCAACAAATGGTGCTGGCAACATTGGATTTCCACAGGTAGAAGAATGAAACTGGATCCTTATTTGTCTCCCTAGATGCAAATCAATCCCAAATGGATCAAAGACTTCATTGTTAGACCATAGACTATAAAAACTCCTAGAAGAAAAAAAATAAGGAATACCATCAAACTGAATGGGCTCAGGCAAAATCTCCTTAATAGCACCCAAAGACACAGAGAATAAACCCATTACTAAACAAGTGGGTCTACATAAAATTAAAAAGTTTTTGCTTGGCAAAAGAAATTGCTAATTAACCAAAAAGGCAACTTATGGAATGGAAGAGCACTTCACTAACCATACATCCATCAAAGGAATAATCCAGAGTACACAAAGAACTCAAAAAATTAAACATCAAGAAAGTAAGCAATCCCATTTTGAAAGTGGGCTATAGAAGTGAAATGAATCTTTGCAAGATGAAATTCAAATGTTTAACAAACATCTTAAAAATGTTCTACTTCCCTAGTCATTAGGGAAATATAAATTAAAACCAACCTGAGATATCCTTTCACTCTAGTCAGAATGGCAAATATCCAAACAAAAACAACAGCAAATGTTGGCATGAATGCAGGGAGAAAGAAACCTATATACATTGATACAACCCCTATGGAGACGAATTTGGAGTTTTCTAAAAATATTAAAAATTGAAATACCATCTGACCCAGTTATAACACTCAGAGAATAGTCCCAATGAACAGTGTAATCTGCAACAGAGTCACATGTACAGCCATGTTCAGAGCAGCTCTGTTCATAACAGCAAAGGAAAGAAACCAACCTTGGTGTCCAAAAGTTGACAAATGATTAATGGATATATATATATACATATATATGAAATAAATGAATATATACATAATAGAACACTATTCGGCTCAAAAAATTAAGTAATGAAATTTGCTACTAAATGAATAGAGCTGGAAGAATTATAGTGAGTGAAATATCCCAGATGCAGAAAGACAAATGCTGCATGTTCTCCCTTATAAGTGGATCCTAGCATCCTTCAGTTTGATGTAATCAATCAGAAAGGAACATAAACACAAAGGAACACAAGCCCGGGAAGGGGATGGTGAAGAAAGATCCAAAAGAGCAGAAGCAAAAAAACAGGGGCAAACAGTTGAAGATGGTTTTCATGTAAGAAAAGTCTGAAAGGATAGGGAAGAATAGGAATAGGACACAGTAAGGAGTTATGGGGTTAGCCTCCATGTAACCAGCTACTTGCTTACTTGCTTCTAACCTCCCTTTCCCCTCAATACAAGGAATACATGCCCTGTATGTAAACAACAGTGGAAGGGGAGAAAATTGACACTAGACAGAATCAGATGTCTCTGATACTAACTAAAAACACCTAATAGTAAATCACTATCTCAAAACCTCTCAGTGTGTCTTTAGATAAGAAAAGATCTCAACACACAAACAAGATGCAGCCTAGTGCAATGGACAACAATCAACCAGAGTGTAAAGTATTGGCAACCCTAAAATTCTCAACCCATATCAGACAAACCAAATCTCCTTCCATCCTAAGACTCAGGAAATTTTGCAGAAGAGGGGGGTGGTAAGATTGTAAGAGCCTGGAGGTAAGAACATTCACTACCTGCCAGGACTCCCAGACACAACAGGGCTGCTGCATTCAGGATCTCACTGCAATGATACCTACTTTCACCAGACCTACACAATGGCTGACATATCCACATTCCCCATGGACCAATGAGGAATTCAAGAAAAATAACTCCATGCGGGGGGAAACTTAGTGGCAGGGGCTAGTCAGGTGAGAGGAAGTGTCCCTATTGGTGGTCTACCCAAGGAAGGGCCACTTAAACTGCCACAGAGGCTTGAGCCTCTACTAGATCAGACGGACGGAGGGAACTCTGTGGCCCACACAAGCAGACAGGCATGAGGGTTGGAAGGAGAAATGGATTGGTGAGGGTAGGGGAAGGTGTGAGAGGAAAGGAAGGAGAAGGAGGGGGGAGGAAAAACCATTAATTATGCTGATATAAAAGGAAAAAATTTTTAATAAAAAGTTAGCATTTATACAGGTGCATTTTTTAGAGGAAGATGTTTTATTGAGATAAATTGCCAAGCACTTTCTATACTTTATCATGCTTAACATTTTAACAACAGATTTTTTATCCATTTTTTGTGTGGCAGAACTGAAGATTTTAAAAAAGAGCTCCTAGCATTGCCCATGTTCAACATATTATAGAGCCAGGATTCGAAATGAATATTTAGTTGAAGGCTGTGGAGGTAAGGGATCCTACAATCCCTACTTCTCCATGTTTGTATTAATGAAAAAAAGGAAAATATTACTTAATAAATATACCTTCCTTAATCTTTAGCTCTTTTTACATCAGTGGTTCTTTTAAAAGGAATGCTTTTGCTTCTCAAGAAACATTTATTTGGCAATGCCTACAGGTAGTTTTGGTTGTTACAAATAGGTTTGGTTGTTACAAATGAGAATGCTATTAGCATCAACTGGGTGGAAGCTCATTAGGCTGCTAACACCTTGCTGCAGACAGAATTGCCTCCCATGACACATTATCTGCCTCAGACTGTATGTACACCATGTTGAGATGCACTAGTCTAGGTTAAATGAGTACTGAAATGACCAAAAGGATTTTATGATGAAAATAATAGGACCCATTGTCCATGTTTAAGCATAAAATGCGTCATCATCAATAACTTTGCATCGAATGCAGGAACCTCTTCTACATAAAAGCTTTTCTTCGCTCTTGGCTCCCCACTATTTTTCTGGACTCATCTACATGCTTTCATACTTCAGCATGCAGCATAGAAGGACTTCAAAAACACAAATTCTAAAAACCATCTCGAGATGGATTCATTAGATCTGAGGACCACAGGTAAGGCTGCCACAGGTCACTGAAACACAAAATTAGCAATGCAGATCGCTTGCCCTTCTGGAGTCTCCCCACTCTCTCTTCCAGAGAGCATGCCACCTTTGCTTCAAATCACAGCACCTCTGCCCTTCTGCAGTAACTCCCACAAATTGGTCTTCCCAACTACTGGTTGGGAAGAGAAAGCAGCCATAGATTCTTCATGCAATCAGTGCATGACAAGACTGAAAGCCATTTTCTGATAAATTTTTAACAGATTGTAGGGAAGGATGAAATCTCCTCACATCATACTCACTTCTCTGGGGAAAGGGAAAAATGGCTCTCTTCACCCAATTGATTTGAAATCTACATGTGCATTTTAATATGTCTATGCATCTGTCAATAATATGTGCTACATATGTGTAGTTTTATACATGCACAGATATATGTGTATTTATATTTCTGTATGAATATGTACATATATTTTGTATTGTGTATATATGTGCACATTTATATCCATGTGCATATATATGAATATTTATTCTTATTAATAAATTTTGTTCCCAGGAAATTACATATATGAATAGAATGCATTCCAATTATTCCCTCCCCACACTCTTATTTCCCTCAAACCCTTTCTATTCTCTTTCTTCCAGATTCCCATGTTCATGATTTTTGCTTTGTTTTGTATCCTACTATGTTTAATCATAGAAATAGGGAGATGGGGCACAGCAAATCAAAGCGAATATTTCTGGTGTATCTGATCGTACTGTGGACATACATTCACAACCTCTGAAATCTTTGTGTGTCTTCTTCTGGTATCTACTTTAACGAACTGAAATCTTTGTTTATCTCCCTTTGTGAATTTCTTTTGCACTTCATACTGGCCAACTGGACTTTTCTCTGTCTTGCGCTTGTTCATGACATTTGGCAATTTCTGTCTGCTTTCCATCTCGCTGTTTAGATCACAAGCAGCTCAAAGTCCAAACCATCTATCTCACTTTCTGAGTGTTCCCCCAGCAAGTTAAGGGAAACACTGACCTCTTACTTTGTGCCTGGGACTATGTTAGGGACCATAGATACAGAGGCTGAAGCACACAGCCTCTGCCACTAAGGAGCTCTGTGCAATTGGCAATCTAGAAAGTTATCCGTTCAGTCTTATTTGGCTCAATAACGAAGTAAGCATACCTTTGTTTCCTTTTGAAAAGGAAGAAAAAATATTCAGTAGTCTCCTTGAAAATTCTCCAATAATGTAAATGCTTTCTTCAAATTCTTTCACACCCTACCAAATCCTCATTTTAACTGTTTATCTAGCTGGGTATGGTAATGGGAGTAAGGTACTAAAAGGACAACGTAATTACCTCTTAGCACACACAACAAAGAGGCATTTGGAAGCTCCCTGGATAATCCCTTGAGATTATGTAGTAGTTGAAAGATGGCTGTCAAGTGCATAGACTCTGGAATCATATCACCTGGATTCAATTCTTGGTCTCTACACTCACTGGTAGTGTAACCTCAGAAAACATCGTAATCATCTTCGTGCCTTGATTAATAGCACCTGCCATATGGCATTGAATTTAAGTTAGACAAAAACATTTAGAAACCTGCTTGATATAGAATAATTTTTCATTATCATTCATTTACTGAACATCACTGGCCCCATTTTTGAACCCCACAGTCCTATGACTACAGGGAGTGAAACAGCATGCTTCTGTAAAATTCATCTTCTTCATTTCATCTAGTATGGTAGAACACAGTGAAAAAGGAAGAGAATAAGAAGAGCTGAGAGCAAAAGTGCAGAAGTATTTAGAACAGGAAAGAGACAGGATCTACTTTACTCTTAAAAAGGATAGTCCAGTTGCTAATGGAGAAAGAACGATTATAGGAAGCAAAGCTGACTAAATAAAGTGACCAGACTAGAAGACTTGGGCTGAAGTCCAGGTTAAGAGTTATATATTCAAAATACTATGTGAATATATAAAAATATTCATATACATCATCTCATTCAAGACAGAGATAATTAGATATGGTAGTGAATGTTACATGTGCAGAAAAACCCACAGTTTTGTGAGGCTCCAAATTAAAGAGAGGAAACACATACTTTACCAAAAAAATCATCAAATGGTTTTGAGTGCATCATGGCAGTTAACTTGGAGTGGAAAACTCTGAAGTTGTTCAGATGAGAATTCCTGAAGACGACAAACTTGGAGGGCATTCAATTAGAGGTTATGATCACGGGCTATCGTGCTATATAATGAGAATGTTTGAGTTGGTGATGATAGTGCTGACAATGGATATAGTTCGTGACAGTCAGGTAAAGATCTGAAAGGGGCTAGGTAGAAAAAGTTACCACTCACATTTGAAAATGATGACTATGATGAGGATGAAAACAACGATCCTCAACCACGACTGACCCTTAATTTCTCTTACAAGATTTGTCTTACCTTCATTATTTTTTGTGTCAGGCTATGTAATTTATGGTTTTCTTTTGGTGTCAAAGCTAAAAGTGGACTGAAAATGGTTATGCTTAAAAGTTAGTTACAATGTTCTAATATATGTGCCAATATATGTGCCATTAATGCTGCCTATTTACAGACTTTGATAGTTATTAACTTTAGATTTGAAAGGCTTATTCACCAGTCAAGGTTTAATCACAGCTGTGAGCTAACACTAACATGAGCATTGTGTAACATACATTTAAAAGCATGAGATCATGATCACAAAGGTAAAATTTGGAGATCTGAGGCTAATATATATTCAGTGGTTCAAGATAAAGCTAATTATGGTCCAGTTTCACTTTGCCAGGAAGAAAAACCTATTGCAAAATTTATCCTTTGAAGGACACAGAAGACAAAGGGGGAAAAAAGTATCAAACTGGCTCTTTGGTTATCTTGAATGTTGTATGCAAAGGCTGTTAGTGGACAACTTCATAAGTGGAATCTCCTGACTCAGGACAATTTCCTTTAATAGGGCCATGCTCAGGTTCACAAGCATATTTCGTTCAAGATAGCAGTTTGCATCAAGAGAAGCTAAGAAAAGTTGAAGAACATGTACCAGCAGGAAAAAAGGTACTTTTGAAAGTGTGTAAAGTATGTGATATGGTATTCATTTTAGCATTGCCTCACAGTTCAGACTAAACCTTTATCAATGAATGAATCATCCTCAACTTTCTGATCCCTTTTCCATTATCAAGATTCTAAGGAGGAGAATACTCTTTTTAAAAAAATGGAAGAGTAAACTGATCCCTGGAGGTCAAAGATCTCTTCTCAGTAGAGCCTAGGTATAAAATTATCAACAATCTCAATCACAGAAAAGGAGAATGCTTTAGTCTGAAGAGGTTGATCTAGCAGCAGATCTACCTCCTGGTCAATGCACAGTATGATGATGCAGAAAGCAAGTTAAATGAGTTTCATGAGAGAAAGAGCACATGTTTTGGGGACACAAAGGTTTGAGCTACAATTCTGACTCATCTGATTTTTTTTAATTATTTATTCAACTGTGTGCATATGCGTGTGTATGTGCGCACGCGTATGTGTCTGTGTGTGTGTGTGTGTGTGTGTGTGTGTGTGTGTGTGTGTGTCTGTGTGTGTGTAGAACCACGGACGAATTCGTGAACCACCATGGACGCCTCCACCTCCTTCTGCCCCGGGATTCACAGGCTCCACCCTACCAGGACCAGAAGCGCAGGCCGCCCCCACTTCCGCCCGGCGTCTATACGTGGGATCTGGGATCCGAATTCAGGACCTTCCGCCTGCAAGGCGGAGGCTTAACCCCTGAGCCACCTCTCCAGCCCCTCATCTGATTTTTAACACTATGACTTCACCATCTAAAAACAGTAAAGCTTCAGCAATCATAGAATTGTTACAACAATTACATGGGATAACATGAAATGTATTCAGTGCATTTTGGTGATAAAAGTTAGCATTTGTGGAGTACCAAATTTACTGATTAATTCATTACTTCATTCTAATATGTGAATTCTATTTACAGGCAAGATATTCTTGGAGCTGAACAATGGTGAACCTGTTTCCACAATTATCATTTACTTCTCTTTACTTTTCAGCACACACATACATTTATGAACAACTAGTGCAGAGTGTATATTGTCCCTGATTTCATCCTGACTCCAATACCCCATATCCATACTACTGAATCTGACTTCAATAACTGCTTTTTCCCTGTATTATCTATGCCAACTTTGCATATTTACACATTATGTTTTTTAAAGAATAAAATGTCCCCACTGAAGATGTAAATCAGGTGGTGTATCCTGCTTGAAGGAGGCCCATGTCACTAAGTTCTAGTCATAGAATTTCTGCATCAGCTTTCATTCTGTTATGAAACTTTTAATTGTTAGAAGTTTGTGAACTGCAGGGAAATTTGCGGAAGAGGAGGCGATAAGATTGTAAGAGCCGGTAAGCTCCGCCCGGGCCGGCCCACCAGGACCTCAGGTCAGCCCAAGGGACCCAGCTCCTACCCCACCATCCCGCCGGAGCCACGCACAGGGCCGAGGGACGAGGAGGACCTCCCCCTGCACCCGGCCCCGCCCCAGCTCCCCTCGGGTTAAATAGCTCCGCGCCGACGCCCCCATCCTCCTTTCCCCACCCCGCTCTGTTGGCCGGGACATGCGAGCGGTCCAGCCGGGCCTCATCCGTGACCTAGGTAACCTCCGACCCTGCCCACCCCTAGAACCCCAGGCCAAATAATTCAGTTTAGTGAAATTGAAAGATCTTAAGAGTTAAAACGACAATGCCAAAGTCAAAGGGCAAATTCATGAGAACCAACACTCAAGTAAACAAAACTCCCACTGAAGGAATTAATCCCATAATGTTAGACTCCAACCAGAACAAACCCATGGAAAATGGCCAAGAAAGCCTGACCCAGGATAACGACTTTCCAAATAAGATCATTACCACGTTCAATACTATGAAAGAGGAAATCTGGGAGGAATTACATAATCGAATCAATCGCTTTGAAGAGGAACACAACAAACACTTGGAGGAGTTGAGAAAAACAGTGCAAGAAACAAAAACTGACATAGAGCAGTTAAAACAGACTCAAGCAGAGTTTAAAACTGAGCTACAAGACAAGTTATCTTCAACCCAGAACTCCACAAAGAGTCCTATCAACAGAACTAACGAAGCAGAAAACAGAATTTCAGACCTTGAAGATAAAGTGGGAATACTAACCAGCTCAATGGAAGACATTGTTAAAGCCAAAAAGATACTTGAGAGAAATATCCAGGAGATATGGGACACCCTGAAGAAGCCTAACATGCGTATTCATGGAATACCAGAGCAAGAATCTCAAAATACCACCCTTGAGGAAATTTTTCAAACGATCATTAAGGAAAACTTTCCTCATATAAAAAAAGAGAAGCCCATCCATATACAAGAGGCATTCCGTACCCTAAACAGATACGACCAAAACAGAAGCACTCCACATTCAAGATAAAGAACTGGTGCTGAGAGCTTCAAGGGAGAAAAAACAAGTCACTTTTAAAGGTAAACCTGGGACTGGAGAGGTGGCTCAGGGGTTAAGCCTCCGCCTTCCAGGCAGAAGGTCCTGAGTTTGGATCCCAGATCCCACGTATAGACACCAGGCAGAAGTGGGGGCAGCCTGCGCTTCTGGTCCTGGTAGGGCGGAGCATGTGAATCCCGGGGCAGAAGGAGGTGGAGGTGTCCATGGTGGTTCGTGAATTCGTCCGTGGTTATACACATACACGGGCACACACACACACAGAAACACACACGCGCAGGCACATACACATGCACATGCGCACAGTTGAATAAATAATAATAATGAAAAATTTAAAGGTAAACCTATTAAAATAATAAATGACTTCTCAGTCGAAACAGTAAAAGCAAGAAGAGCTTGGAGAGACATACTTCATATATTGAATGAGCAAAAATGTCAACCCAGGCTGATTTGCCCTGCAAAACTATCTGTCATGATTGAGGGAGAAAGAAAAATCTTCCAGCACAAAGACAACTTGAAGGGATACATGTCCACCAAACCAGGCCTTCAAAAAATGCTAGAAATGATAGTCAAGCGTGAAGAAAAAAACAGGCATATCCAGGAGAACAGAAGGCAAGTATAACACCATTAAAAGCAAAGCAATATACTTAAAAAACTACTAAACATAATAAATGTCTGGAGTTAAAAATAGCTTCTCCATTATAACACTAAATGTTAATGGAATTAACTCACTGATCAAGAGACAAGGATTAAAAACGTGGATTAAAAATCACTATCCATCAATCTGCTGCCTGCAGGAAACCCATCTCACCACAAAAGATAGGCACACCCTAAAAATAAAAGGCTGGTCAACAATTCTACAAGCTAATGGAAGCAGAAAACAGGCAGGGGTAGCCATTATGCTATCAGAAAAAGTGGACTTCAAACCAAAATAAATCATAAGAGACACAGATGGATACTACATTTTAGTCACAGGTACAATACACCAGGAAGACTTAACAATACTGAACATATATGCACCCAACACGGCCCCTCCCACATTCATTAAGCAAACCCTACAGCGTCTAAAGCGAGAAATCAATCCCAAAACGATAATTCTTGGGGATTTCAATACCGCCCTCTCAACATGGGGGAGATCTACAGGTCAAAAGCGTAACAGAGACACTTTGGAACTTAAGTAAACCCTGATAGAAATGGACCTTACAGATCTCTATCAAACTTTTCACCCATGCACCAAAGATTACACATTCTTTTCAGCAGCACACGGAACGTTCTCCAAAATAGATCACATATTGGGCCACAAAATGAATCTACACATATACAAAAAAGTTGAAATTCTAACCTATGCCCTATCAGACCACCACGGCCTAAAGCTGGACATCCACAACACATCAAACAAGAGAAAATACACTAACTCCTGGAAACTTAACAGTATGATGCTGAATGAGAACTGGATTCAGGAAGAAATTAAAAAGGAAATTCAAGATTTCCTGAAAGTGAATGATAACGAAAATACAAATTACCAAAATCTCTGGGACACAATGAAAGCTGTTCTAAGAGGTAAGTTCATAGCTCTTAATGCCTACATCAAAAAAATGGAAACATCAGAAATAAACAACTTAACAATGCAGTTTAAGCTTTAGAAAAACTACAGCAATCTGATCCCAAAAGTAGTAGAAGAGAGGAGATTAACAAAATAAGGGGAGAAATATCTGAAATTGAGACTAAGAAAAAGATAGAAAAAATCAACCAGTCAAAAAGCTGGTTCTTTGAAAAAATCAATAAGATTGATACACCCCTAGCTAAATTAACCAAAAGCAGGAAAGAGAAAACCCAAATTAACAAAATTAGAAATGAACATGCAGTTATCACTACTGATACCCAAGGAATCCAGAGAATTATAACATCATATTTCAAAAACTTATACTCTGTGAAGTATGACAACACAAAAGAGACGGATGAATTCCTACGTAAACACAACTTACCTAAATTGAATCAGGAAGTTGTGAATTATTTAAATAGTCCTATAACATATACGGTAATTGAGGAAATAATCTCAAATCTTCCCACCAAAAAATGTCCTGGACCAGATGGATTCAGCACAAAGTTCTACCAGACGTTTAAGGAGTTAATAACACCAATACTCCTTAAACTGTTCCATCAAATAGCAAAGGAAGAAACACTACTAAATTCTCTCTATGAAGGTAATATCGTTTTAATCCCAAGACCTAATAAAGACTCCCTTAAAAAATAAAACTATAGGCCAATCTCTCTGATGAACACAGACGCAAAGATTCTCAACAAAGTCTTAGCAAATCGGATTCAAAAACATATTAAAAACATCATTCACGGGGACCAAGTAGGCTTCATCCCCTGCACACAAGGCTGGTTCAACATACGCAAATCGATAAATGTAATTCACCATGTAAACCGGTCCAAAGTCCAAGACCACACGATACTTTCGATAGATGCAGAAAAAGCCTTTGACAAGATCCAACAGCCTTTTATGATCAAAACGCTAGAGACAGTAGGAATGGAAGGAACCTTTATCAATGTAATAAAAGCTATATACAACAAGCCCACAGCAAGGATTATGCTCAATGGGGAACAATTGGAAGCATTCCCATTTCGATCAGGAACTAGACAAGGCTGTCCACTCTCACCACTTCTATTCAATATTGTACATGAAGTGTTAGCTGAAGCCATAAGACAAGAAAGGGACATAAGAGGGATTCAAATCGGCAAGGAAGAAGTCAAGCTATCCCTATTTGCAGATGACATGATCTTATACCTGAGTGATCCCAAAAACTCCACCAGGAAGCTCCTGGAACTAATTGAGAAGTTCAGCAGGGTGGCAGGATACAAAATAAATGTGCAAAAATCAGAGGCCTTCCTATATGCCCAGAATGAAAGAAGTGAAAAGGCCTTGAGAGAAACAATCCCATTTACTATACCCCCTAAAAAAATGAAATACCTTGGTATAAACCTAACTAAGGAGGTGAAAGACCTTTACAATGAAAACTTTAAAACCCTAAAGAAAGAAATAGCAGAAGACACAAGAAGGTGGAAAGACCTCCCTTTTTCCTGGATTGGCAGAATCAACATCGTAAAAATGATCATCCTACCAAAGGCAATATACAGATTCAATGCTATACCAATCAAAATCCCAAAGCAATTCTTCAAAGAAGTTGACCAAACAATCTCAAAGTTCATATGGAGGCACAAAAGACCCAGCATAGCAAAGACAATCCTGAGTAAAAGAAACACAGCTGGAGGTATTACCATACCAAACCTTAGTCTATACTACAAATACATAGTTATAAAGACAGCCTGGTACTGGCTCCAAAATAGACACACAGATCAATGGATAAGGGTTGAAGACCCAGATATAAGCCCACAAAGTTACAGCCATTTGGTCTTTGACAAAGGGGCCCAAAGAATCCAATGGAAAAAGAACAGCATCTTCAACAAATGGTGCTGGCAAAACTGGATCTCCACATGCAGAAGATTAAAGCTGGACCCGTACTTGTCACCATGTACAAGAATTAATTCCAAATGGATCAAGGACCTTGATATCAGGCCAGAGACTATAAAAACCATAGTTGAAAGGATAGGGAACTCCCTCGAGCTGATTGGGCTAGGCCAACATTTCCTAAACAGACATCCAATGGCACAGTCACTGCTACCAACTCTCAGCAGTTGGGATCTTGTGAAATTAAAGAGCTTCTGTTCAGATAAAGAGATTGTAACATGAGCTCAAAGGCAACCCACAGAATGGGAGAAAATCTTCACTAACCACATATCTGATAGAGCTCTATTGTCCAGAGTGCACAAAGAACTTAGAAAACTAAACACCAAGGAAACCAATGGCCCAATTAAAAAATGGGCCCTGGAACTTAAAAGAAACTTTACCAGGGATGAAATTAAAATGTCTAACAAATATCTGAAAAAATGCTCCACTTCTTTAGTCATCAGGGAAATACAAATCAAAACTTCCCTGAGATATCATCTCACCCCGGTCAGGATGGCAAAAATCCTCAATACTAAAAACGACAAATGCTGGAGAGGATGTGGAGAGAGGGGAACTCTCCTACATTGCTGGTGGGAATGCAGGCTCATACTGCCACTCTGGCGAGCCGTCTGGAGATTCTTAAAGAAATTAAAGATTGAAATGCCATATGACCCTGCTATTCCACTTTTGGGAATAACCCCCCATACAGCAGAGGTTCACCTCGATAGCACAAGCATGACCATGTTCATAGCAGCACTGTTTACAATAGCAAAGGCATGGAATCAGCCCAAATGTCCAACAGTTGACGAGTGGATAAGGAAACAGTGGTACATCTATACAATGGAGTACTACTCAGCCATCAAAAATGATGAATTACTGGAATTTGCCGGGAAATGGATGTCATTAGAAACAATTATATTAAGTGAAGTATCCCAGACCCAGAAAATTAAGCGCCATATGTACTCCCTAATAGGTGGCTCCTAGTACCAAACCCACCCAGCCCACCTAGAGACAGTAATTCCAAGGATTATGAACAGGAGGGATGGGGTAGGAGGGCCACATCAGAAACAAGGAGAGAAGGGACCATTTTATAGCAGGGAAAATAGGCCTCCACCAAGGACCCAAATAAGTAATGAGACATCTGATTAAGTTCACAGACTTTTGGTCCTGATCATTTATTACTGACGGGGTGTGATCTCACCAGAAGAGGAGGGCATATAGTCTGGCATATAAAAAGTAACCATTTTGCAAATGGGTGATAGACCCCTCCCTCACTGTGGTTTCCCACTTTTATTACATCTACCTTTGAATGTGCTTTTATCACAAGACTCTAACAGCATTTTGTCTCTGGCCAGGGGGTAACATACAATGTCCACCAGGATGGAGTGAAGGGCATTGCAGGAGCAGCAAAACTGCAAAAGAAAATCAACAAACCACAATCCAGAACTTCAGAGACTCTATAGCAACCACCTAGAACTAGGCCAGCTTAGTCTCTCCCCATCTTGAAGCTCAGGGAAATCTGCAGAAGAGGGGGTGGTAAGATTGTAAGAGCAAAAGGATGGGAGGAGCAATGATATGTAAGATACTCTATACTAGTTAGGGCTGAAGCAATCATAATTGGACTTTGCATGCCCTGCGCATTGTCCAACACACTGTTGACCTCACAAAGTCTAGCATCTGCTAAAGGCACCAAGATCCTTGGAGGCAAATGATTGGCAGCCACAGCAGTATTCCTATACCTAAGGGGAACATGGGAAAGGGTTCGGGAAAGGCCACTGGGTCCTTGTATGTCATCGGTGAGGAGGGCCCAGAGGAAAATCAGACATGCACAAGAAAGGAGTCTCTGGGAATTGGGGTGGGAGGCACTGGGGGATGGGGAGGGAGAGGGGTGGGCAGGAGGAGCAGGGGGTACGGTGGGAGGAGGAGGGAGGGAGGGAACTGGTGTACATAATAAGTTTGTATGAGATGAAATAAAAAAAAGAAACTCTAACCAGAAATCATAAGAGACAATAAACCCCTTGTTCCCTTCAATAAATATTAATAAAAAATTTATACACAAAAAAAAAGACATCCTGGTACTGGCTCCAAAATAGACACACAGATCAATGGATAAGGGTTGAAGACCCAGATATAAGCCCAGAAAGTTACAGCCATTTGGTCTTTGACAAAGGGGACCAAAGAATCCAATGGAAAAAGAACAGCATCTTCAACAAATGGTGCTCTCAAAACTGGATCTCCGCATGCAGAAGATTAAAGCTGGACCCGTACTTGTCACCATGTACAAGACTTAATTCCAAATGGATCAAGGACCTTGATATAAGGCCAGAGACTATAAAAATCATAACTTAATGGATAGGGAACTCCCTTGAGCTGATTGGGCTAGGCCAACATTTCCTAAACAGACATCCAATGGCACAGTCACTGCTACCAACTCTCAACAGTTGGGATCTTGTGAAATTAAAGAGCTTCTGTTCAGATAAAGAGATTGTAACATGAGCTCAAAGGCAACCCACAGAATGGGAGAAAATCTTCACTAACCACACATCTGATAGAACTCTGCTGTCCAGAGTGCACAAAGAACTTAGAAAACTAAACGTCAAGGAAACCAATGGCCCAATTAAAAAATGGGCCCTGGAACTTAAAAGAAACTTTACCAGGGATGAAATTAAAATGTCTAACAAATATCTGAAAAAATGCTCCACTTCCTTAGCCATCAGTGAAATGCAAATCTAAACTTCCCTGAGATATCATCTCACCCAGGTCAGGATGGCAAAAATCCACAATACAAACAACAACAAATGTTGGAGAGGATGTGGACAGAGGGGAACTCTCCTACATTGCTGGTGGGAGTGCAGGCTCATACAGCCACTCTGGCGAGCCGTCTGGAGATTCTTAAAGAAATTAAAGATTGAAATGTCATATGACCCTGCTATTCCACTTTTGGGAATAACCCCCCATACAGCAGAGGTTCACCTCGATAGCACAAGCATGACCATGTTCATAGCAGCACTGTTTACAATAGCAAAGGCATGGAATCAGCCCAAATGTCCAACAGTTGACGAGTGGATAAGGAAACCGTGGTACATCTATACAATGGAGTACTACTCAGCCATCAAAAATGATGAATTACTGGAATTTGCCGGGAAATGGATGTCATTAGAAACAATTATATTAAGTGAAGTATCCCAGACCCAGAAAATTAAGCGCCATATGTACTCCCTAATAGGTGGCTCCTAGTACCAAACCCACCCAGCCCACCTAGAGACAGTAATTCCAAGGATTATGAACAGGAGGGATGGGGTAGGAGGGCCACACCAGAAACAAGGAGAGAAGGGACCATGTTACAGCAGGGAAAATAGGCCTCCATCAAGGACCCAAATAAGTAATGAGACATCTGATTAAGTTCACAGACTTTTGGTCCTGATCATTTACTACTGAGGGGGTATGATCTCACCAGAAGTGGAGGGCATATAGTCTGGCATATAAAAAGTAACCATTTTGCGGTTCGCCTCGATAGCACAAGCTCGACCATGTTCATAGCAGCACTGTTTACAATAGCAAAGTCATGGAATCAACCTAAATGTCCAACAGTTGACAAGTGGATAAGGAAACTGTGGTACATCTATACAATGGAGTACTACTCAGCCATCAAAAATGATGAATTACTGGAATTTGCTGGGAAATGGATGTCATTAGAAAGAATTATATTAAGTGAAGTATCCCAAACCCAGAAAATTAAGCGCCGTATGTACTCCCTAATAGGTGGCTCCTAGTACCAAACTCACCCAGCCCACATTGGGACACTCAAAAGTAAACCTATGTAACACAGTAATTGCAAGGATTATGAACAAGAGAGATGGGTTAGGAGGGCCACACCAGAAACAAAGAGAGAGGAGACCATGTTTACAGCAGAGAAAATAGGCCTCCATCAAGGTCTGCAAGTAAGTAATGAGAAACCTGGTTAAGTTCACAGACGTTCTTTCCTGATCTCACCAGAAGGGGAGGGCATATAGTCTAGCAGATAAAAAGTAATCATTTTGCAAATGGGTGATGGACCCCTCTCTCAGTGAGGTTTCCTACTCTTATTACATCTACCCTTGAATGTGCTATTACAACAAGACTCCAGTTTAACAGCTTTTTGTCTCTGGCCAGGGGGTGACATACAGTGCCCAGCAGAATGGAGTGAAGGGAATTGCAGGAGCAGCAAAACTGCAAAAGAAAATCAACAAACCACAATCCAGAACTTCAGAGACTCTATATCAATCACATAGAACTAGGACAGCCTAATCTCTCCCCATCCTGGAGCTCAGGGACATTTGCGGAAGAGGGGGCGGTAAGATTGTAAGAGCAAAAGGATGGGAGGAGCAACGATTTGCAAGATTCTCAACAATAGTTGGGGCCAAAGCAATCATAATGGAACTTTGCATGCCCTGCGCAATGTCCAGCGCACTGTTGCCCTCATAAAGTCTAGCATCTGATAAGGGCACCGAGACCCCTGGAGGCAAGGGATTGACAGCCATAGTAGTGATCTTATGCTTAAGGGGAACAAGAGAAAGGGCTTATGGAAATGCCACTGGGTCCTTATATGTCATCGGAGAGGAGGACACAGTGGAGAGTTAGGCACACACAATAAAGAACTATCTGGGAATTGGGGGGGAGGCACTGGGGGAAGGGGAGGGGGAAGAGGGGGGAGGGAGGGAACTGGTAAAAAATTTTTAAAATGTATAATTAAATTTTTAATAAAAAAAAATAAATAAAAAAAAAAAAAGTAACCATTTTGCAAATGGGTGATAGACCCCTCCCTCACTGTGGTTTCCCACTTTTATTACATCTACCTTTGAATGTGCTTTTATCACAAGACTCTAACAGCTTTTTGTCTCTGGCCAGGGGGGTAACATACAATGCCCACCAGGATGGAGTGAAGGGCATTGCAGGAGCAGCAAAACTGCAAAAGAAAATCAACAAACCACAATCCAGAACTTCAGAGACTCTATAGCAACCACCTAGAACTAGGCCAGCTTAGTCTCTCCCCATCTTGAAGCTCAGGGAAATCTGCAGAAGAGGGGGGCGGTAAGAGTGTAAGAGCAAAAGGATGGGAGGAGCAATGATATGTAAGATACTCTATACTAGTTAAGGCTGAAGCAATCATAATTGGACTTTGCATGCCCTGCGCATTGTCCAACACACTGTTGACCTCACAAAGTCTAGCATCTGCTAAAGGCACCAAGATCCTTGGAGGCAAAGGATTGGCAGCCGCAGCAGTGTTCCTATAGCTAAGGGGAACACGGGAAAGGGTTCGGGAAAGGCCACTGGGTCCCTGTACATCATCGGAGAGGAGGGCCCAGAGGAAAATCAGACATGCACAAGAAAGGACTCTCTGGGAATTGGGGTGGGAGGCACTGGGGGATGGGGAGGGAGATGGGTGGGGAGGGGGAGCAGGGGGTTCGGTGAGAGGAGGAGGGAGGGAGGGAACTGGTGTACCTAATAAGTTTGTATGAAATGAAATAAAAAAAAGAAACTATAACCAGAAATCATAAGAGAGAATAAACCCCTTGTTCCCTAAAAAAAAAACATATTAATAAAAAATTTATACACAAAAAAAAAGACAGCCTGGTACTGGCTCCAAAATAGACACACAGATCAATGGATAAGGGTTGAAGACCCAGATATAAGCCCACAAAGTTACAGCCATTTAGTCTTTGACAAAGGGGCCCAAAGAATCCAATGGAAAAAGAACAGCATCTTCAAAAAATGGTGCTGGCAAAACTGGATCTCCACAAGCAGAAGATTAAAGTTGGACCCTTACTTGTCACCATGTACAAGACTTAATTCCAAATGGATCAAGGACCTTGATTTAAGGCCAGACACTTTAAAAACCATAGTTGAAAGGAAAGGGAACTCCCTCGAGCTGATTGGGCTAGGCCAACATTTCCTAAACAGACATCCAATGGCACAGTCACTGCTACCAACTCTCAACAGTTGGGACCTTGTGAAATTAAAGAGCTTCTGTTCAGATAAAGAGATTGTAACACGAGCTCAAAGGCAACCCACAGAATGGGAGAAAATCTTCACTAACCACACATCTGATAGAACTCTGCTGTCCAGAGTGCACAAAGAACTTAGAAAACTAAACGTCAAGGAAACCAATGGCCCAATTAAAAAATGGGCCCTGGAACTTAAAAGAAACTTTATCAGGGATGAAATTAAAATGTCTAACAAATATCTGAAAACAATGCTCCACTTCTTTAGCCATCAGGGAAATGCAAATCAAAACTTCCCTGAGATATCATCTCACCCAGGTCAGGATGGCAAAAATCCACAATACTAAAAACGACAAATGCTGGAGAGGATGTGGAGAGAGGGGAACTCTCCTACATTGCTGGTGGGAATGCCGGCTCATACTGCCACTCTGGCGAGCCGTCTGGAGATTCTTAAAGAAATTAAAGATTGAAATGCCATATGACCCTCCTATTCCACTTTTGGGAATTACCCCCCATACAGCAGAGGTTCACCTCGATAGCACAAGCATGACCATGTTCATAGCAGCACTGTTTACAATAGCAAAGGCATGGAATCAGCCCAAATGTCCAACAGTTGACGAGTGTATAAGGAAACAGTGGTACATCTATACAATGGAGTACTACTCAGCCATCAAAAATGATGAATTACTGGAATTTGCCGGGAAATGGATGTCATTAGAAACAATTATATTAAGTGAAGTATCCCAGACCCAGAAAATTAAGCGCCGTATGTACTCCCTAATAGGTGGCTCCTAGTACCAAACCCACCCAGCCCACCTAGAGACAGTAATTCCAAGGATTATGAACAGGAGGGATGGGGTAGGAGGGCCACATCAGAAACAAGGAGAGAAGGGACCATTTTATAGCAGGGAAAATAGGCCTCCATCAAGGACCCAAATAAGTAATGAGACATCTGATTAAGTTCACAGACTTTTGGTCCTGATCATTTACTACTGAGGGGGTGTGATCTCACCAGAAGAGGAGGGCATATAGTCTGGCATATAAAAAGTAACCATTTTGCAAATGGGTGATAGACCCCTCCCTCACTGTGGTTTCCCACTTTTATTACATCTACCTTTGAATGTGCTTTTATCACAAGACTCTAACAGCTTTTTGTCTCTGGCCAGGGGGTAACATACAATGCCCACCAGGATGGAGTGAAGGGCATTGCAGGAGCAGCAAAACTGCAAAAGAAAATCAACAAACCACAATCCAGAACTTCAGAGACTCTATAGCAACCACCTAGAACTAGGCCAGCTTAGTCTCTCCCCATCTTGAAGCTCAGGGAAATCTGCAGAAGAGGGGGCGGTAAGAGTGTAAGAGCAAAAGGATGGGAGGAGCAATGATATGTAAGATACTCTATACTAGTTAAGGCTGAAGCAATCATAATTGGACTTTGCATACCCTGCGCATTGTCCAACACACTGTTGACCTCACAAAGTCTAGCATCTGCTAAAGGCACCAAGATCCTTGGAGGCAAAGGATTGGCAGCCACAGCAGTGTTCCTTTACCTAAGGGGAACACGGGAAAGGGTTCAGGGAAAGGCCACTGGGTCCTTGTACGTCATCGGAGAGGAGGGCCCAGAGGAAAATCAGACATGCACAAGAAAGCACTCTCTGGGAATTGGGGCGGGAGGCACTGAGGGATGTGGAGGGAGGGGCGTGGGGAGGGGGAGCAGGGGGTATGGTGGGAGGAGGAGGGAGGGAGGGAACTGGTGTACCTAATAAGTTTGTATGAGCTGAAATAATAATAAAAATGTATTAATAATTAAAATAAATAAATAAATAAATAAGTTCTTGGACTGCGGAGTAATAATTATTGAGTTAATGGAAGACTCCAAATATATTCTTCTGTCAAGATGGTAAATCAAAAATAAAATGAGTAAATTTTTTTACCATTGTCATGGTATAGTATAAAGAATTCTGGACTATCTATTTTGAAAACCCTGCAAAACGACACGTTAATTTATTATGCCAAGTAGGCCCTGAAATGTCTGATTATTTCCTTTCCCCCAATCTACAGTAACTCTAGTAAGAGGCCATAGGTCCCCCTTTGAGGAAGGGCAGGATAATGATTAATAGTAAAGGTCTTTACTGTGGCGCCTAAGTCCTTCCTTGAGGGAACCTGGCCTCTCCTTCATTCAAAGGGTTCTGGATCTGCAAACTGACCTAAATCTGGAAACTGATTGACATGCTGGGATTCTCTGCTACAATGATTCAAGGCAGAGTCCTTCCTTCATTTGTTTTAGAAAGTTTCTGCTTATATAGGTCAAATAAAAACTGTAGGCTTCTTATGGATTTTACTCTTGGGAACACCATGATTAATTAGCCATTGCCAAGGGTCTAATTGGGTCAGCCCATCATGAATACCGTTCTTTCTTTGCTGTACATTGCAGTTGGTATGCATACGCTTGCCTTGCCACTGATGATTCAATGCTGCCACTTGGCCCCTGCTGCTCCTGTATCCACCTAGACCTATTGGGATTTAATGGATCCAATTGAATAGCTGTTCATCCATTGTTAGTGATGGGTAAGGAGAGAGCAATGGTGGGGCCCTTCAAATTTGGTGGTTGAACTCTCACCAATTTTGTATAATATAGTTTTGGTGAAGGGTATGTATCTGGATTCTGCCATTGAGAATTGGATTTTAAACAACGAATCCAGTCAAGCATACCAATTTCCCTGAGCCTTTTAATCACATCATCAATACAAAACCAAGGACTCTCAAGTATCTCCAGCTCTCTTTCAGAAGGCCAAGTGTTATTAAATGTTTCAGCTACTCAAACTCTTGGCACCATTTTTAACTCCATGAGCTGCAGCATTAAACCTAGAATCTCTACTCGGTGGACCCATTTGAGTAAACTCAGTTTGATCCAGTTTTATACTCCTTCCACCAGTATCCCACGGCCTTAAAATCTATCCCCAGGGATATTCCCCAGACTGCTGCTTGAATGTGTTACAAAACTAATGAAGTTCTTTAGAGGTATAGAAAATCTCTTTATGTACCACACTTTCTATGTCACCTCTAGGGGCCTGCTTAGCCTTGAGTCTGGTTATAATCCTGGAGACAACCACAGGTGAACATTTGGCAATGTCAGCATTGCCTTGAGGCAGAGTCTTTACTCCTTTCTCTCACAAGGAAGGGTTAATTCACTGAAGCAAAGGCTGAGACAGAGATGCTGTGGGATGTGGGGGTGGGGATTCATCCTCTACCAAAGGCAGTGTGACTACTTTTCCAGATGAAAGAGGCCCATCAGAACTTAAGGGTTCATTGGCCTCAGCTTCAGCTGGGTCTTCCCTCACATCAACATCCCAGTTCTCAAGATCCCAGTTCTTTCTAATCAGTACTCTGACTTTAACTGTGGACACCTTCTGAGAACGGTACTTTCATTTACATTGTAACTCATCCAATCTACAAATTAAAGCTTGGGCTTGATTTTCAGCAAGTTGAGCCTTATTACTACTGGAGAGAAGACTCTCCTTTGGAACATAGAAACTCCAAGTTGTTTACACACATTTGAAGCTGATTATTTTCATCTCTGAAATCTTACTTTTCTGTCTCTATTTTATCCATAGAGGCTTCCAAAGCACACTTAGAAGATTTTAGATTTTTTTTTCCACCTCTCCAGCCCCAGAAATAGTTAATTTATTCCATTACAACTGTATGTTTCCTAATTGAGGTACTCACATTTCTTTTTTTTTTTTTTTACATTTTAAAATTTTTTACCAGTTCCCTCCCTCCCCCCTCCCCTTCCCCCAGTGTCTCCCCCCCAATTCCCAGAGAGTCCTTTATTGTGTGCGCCTAACTCTCCACTGTGTCCTCCTCTCCGATGACATATAAGGACCCAGTGGCATTTCCATAAGCCCTTTCTCTTGTTCCCCTTAAGCATAAGATTACTACTATGGCTGTCAATCCCTTGCCTCCAGGAGTCTCGGTGCCCTTAACAGATGCTAGACTTTATGAGGGCAACAGTGCGCTGGACATTGCGCAGGGCATGCAAAGTTCCATTATGATTGCTTTGGCCCCAACTATTGTTGAGAATCTTGCAAATCGTTGCTCCTCCCATCCTTTTGCTCTTACAATCTTACCGCCCCCTCTTCCGCAAATGTCCCTGAGCTCCAGGATGGGGAGAGATTAGGCTGTCCTAGTTCTATGTGATTGATATAGAGTCTCTGAAGTTCTGGATTGTGGTTTGTTGATTTTCTTTTGCAGTTTTGCTGCTCCTGCAATTCCCTTCACTCCATTCTGCTGGGCACTGTATGTCACCCCCTGGCCAGAGACAAAAAGCTGTTAAACTGGAGTCTTGTTGTAATAGCACATTCAAGGGTAGATGTAATAAGAGTAGGAAACCTCACTGAGGGAGGGGTCCATCACCCATTTGCAAAATGATTACTTTTTATCTGCTAGACTATATGCCCTCCCCTTCTGGTGAGATCAGGAAAGAACGTCTGTTTTTTATGCTCATCTTGAGCTTGGAAATTTTCTCTCTCAGATTTTCCTTTTCATTTTCTACTTTATCCAGAGATGATAAGAGCAACAAGCCAGCATCATTATTTTCCTTATTTTTCCTCAGATTATCAAAAATTTTATATACAGAATCACTAAACACTGTACTCCTCACAACAGGTGAATCAGGACTGTGCATCACACTCACTTTCACGTCAAGGAGTTTTGGTGATCTTCATGCCACCAGGGCCATCTCTAGTAGCTGGAGGTTTCATTGTGTTGGAGAGCCAGTTCCAGATACCCTCAAGCCTGCTAGAGAAATTCATCCATGCAATTCTATTTCTCCAGAACCACTCCTGCTACCACAATCTTTGTTAGTCAGGGTTCTCTGGAAGAACAGAATCACTAGAATATATATTTATAACTTTACTAAAGCAAATCATAATAAAAATAGTTTCCTTCAAAGTAGTTATCCATAGCTGCTTTGTTCTTGGCTGGAATGTCTCATAAGCTGAAGGATTCCAAGACAATCTTGAGTTTCTCTATCTTGCTGAAGGGTTGAAGACGCTGGGTTCCAACATTAACGATGAACAGCAATGATGCCTATGAGACCAGACTCCAAAGGCAACAGGAACAGCAGCAGATGGAAAAGGCCGGGCTCTGAGTCAGTCAAGGATGGAGGTATTAGTGGCAGCAGCAACAAAGAAGGCAATGATAAAAGTGTGGACTCCACAGCAAATTGATCCAGGATACAGGAAGAGCAAGTCCCTCATTCTTGTATTTCCAATTATCCATCCATCACTGGAAAACGCAACCCACTATGGGCTGGGTTTTCCACTTCAATTCATCAAATTGATTCATTACAGCTGTACCCAGCAGCCTGCAACTGTCAAGCTGAATCATGAGTCTAACCACAATAGATGGTAATGCAGACAAATGAGGAAGAGGTACCAAGTATGTTGAAAGTCTTTATAAAACACATATGTTCTGGAAAGTGAGAGATAAATTCTAAGAAGATTCAAATCCTTTCTCAAATGAATGACTTGAGAGTTCTTGTTGCCAATAAGTACACCGATCAAAAGTGCATTGGCACAAGAAAGGACTCTGGGAATCAGGGAGGGAGGCACGGGGGGATACGGAGGGAGGGGTGAGGGGAGGGGGAGCAGGGGGTTTGGGGGGGGAGGAGGAGGGAGGGAGGGAACTGGTGTACCTATTAAGTTTGTATGAGCTGAAATAATAATAAAAAATGTATTATAAAAAAAGTGCATTGGGACATCCACTTGAAAGCAAAATACATTTTTGTATATTTTGTTTGCTGCCATGAAGACAACAAAAACTGATGGAACTTTTTTAGCTTCTGTGGAGTCATTTCCTATGCCTACAACTAATAACACATCCCCAACTTATATAATAGGTGGCATGCAAGGCGGGAAGCTTAGAGGAGGAGCCTTAGAATAGGGAAGAGTTCTGTCATGTTCACACTATCAGTGCAGACAATCCTGAATCTTAGAATATATGACAGTGCACCCTATTGTTCGTCAGAAATGTCAATGATTATGTATAACACTATATATCATATGATCAGCCCCCATAGAAACCCTACAAAATAAGTCACATAGATTCTAGTGTAAGACAATGGTTTCAACAGTAAAGAACTATACACATAAGTGACCATAACTCACAATGAGCTACTAGATTCTGTAAAGATGAGTGTTTAAATATTACACACTAAGAGAACAAATGTAGCCATCCCCCATGGTCTTCTATCTGTCAGGTACACCAGTCACAACATCAAGTGGGTATACTAACAGTACATCATAAGAAGGAAGTAGCATGTTTAGATTGTATGAATAGGGCCAAAAGACCAGATTCCCCATGAAATTCATGATTATTGCCCCTGGACACTCTCAGCTGACATTTTTTACTATATTACCACCTGATGAAGGAAAAATCCTGAGCTTGGATACATATCTGTACACATTTGTATGTGGATGTATGTTGATGTTAGCCAAAGATGGACAGCACCTGTAAAACAGCCTCATTCAAAGGTCACCTAGAAGAGAAGTACCAATGAAATGGACATAGTTTTGGCCAATTCATATGGCCATCTCATTTATATATTATTTAAAAGTGGTAGGGAGTCAGGGCAAGTGACATAGGAATCTAAAAAGAACAAGAACAATAGAGGCAGGTGTAGAGACTTTAAAAACAGGAATACTTATTGTTGAATGGAAAGTAGGGAGAAAGTATTGAAGAGGTTTATTATCATGCACCAATACCTACCAGGATACTTCTACCAAGAAACAGCCACTGAACAATCAAGTTGGCAAAAATATTCAGTCAGTTGACTCTAGTGAAACTTTCTCCCCAGGGATCTCCAAATCAACATAATAATCAACTGAGTAGAGTAGCCATTAAAAAGCAGGGACTCAAAAAAAATTACCACGGGTTCCCACTTGAGGTTGCTCTAATTATTATTTTCTCTGAATATCCAACTTGCTAGCACCACTGACACTGAAACTAAGCTCCCACTATCATATAATCCTTCAAGAGTCACACTGACAATCTGAGGACAACCAATCATAATGAGTGTTCCTTGCCTGAAGAAATCAGTAACTTATTGTCAGCCAAGCTATATGGATTCACCTTTTTGCCTTTGGAAACACAACCACAACTGCCAACTGGGAGCTTATGAAGCATCTGACTCATCACCAAGGAATCTCACATGATATCACACCATATGGAAAGCCAGCACACTTCAACGTGTGTAAGAGTGGGGCCAGGACCATGAATACAGGTGTTGTATGACACCAGAAGCTGTGAGCTAGAATGGCCTACTGAAGGCACAGCTAAAACACCAGCTCAGAAGCAACATTTGGTGAGAATGGGGAAACGGCCTTTAAAATGCTGTGTGTTGAATTGATTCATAGCTTACATTTGGTCTTTCAACACCAATTGAAAGAATACAGAGCCCTGGAAACCCAAGAGTGGAAGAAAACATGATCTGCTTGTCATGAGCTGAATTGTGTCTCTCTTGTGATTCATATGCTGAAGTTCTAATCTCTAGTACTTCCAAATGTGGCCACCTTTGGACATAGGGTCTTTACAAAAATAATTATGTAATTAAATGAGATTATTAAGGCAGGCTATATCCTAATATGAGTAGTATCTTCATAAAAGGAGGAAATTAGGACACAAACATATATATGTATATATATATATATGAGAAAATGTAAGCATATTGGGAAATAAATGTACATAAATAGTTATGTACATACACAGGCTGGCAAGTTAGTTTAGCAGACATGGCATCTGTCTACTCTGTCTACTGTCTACTGAGATCCTGAGCTTGATCCCTGGAAGTACACAAGGCAGAAAGAGAACTGACTTCCTGAAAGTTGTCTTCTGGCCTCCAACCATGACCACAGCACCTGTGCATTTTCTCACTCACTCACTCACTCTTGACAAAAGAATTGACCCTATTCATTGAGAAGAAATAGAGTTACTGTCAAACAATGGTTTAGAATCCAGGTAATGTCACTGTCATTCTCTCTCTTTCTCCCTGTCCCTTTCTCTCTCTTTCTTCCCCATATTCCAAATATATAAATATTATAGTGTGTGTACATATATAATGGCATTAGAATAAAAATGGGATGATTTGAGAAGGGTGGTGGGAGAAGTGAAGGAGACATAGGAAGTAGTGTTGAGGAATGAATGCAGTCAAAAGACATATTTGATAAAATATCATTGTGAATCCCAGAGCTTTGCACAATGAATACATTATATGCCACTTTAAGAAATAACTAGAAAAAGAGACACAGAAAGGATAATGATTACGTGCCAATGAGAGATGCTTGGGACAGGTCTTTCTCCAAAGGCCTTGCACGGAAAGATGGGAAAGATTTAACCATATTTAAACCTAGATCTCAAATTTCGAGCCTCCAGAATTAATAGAAATGGATTTCTTTTGTTTAAGCTATATATCTATGGTACTTTATTACAGAAACACCAGCAAAGTAGTATGTTATTTACCATCATTAAGAAGAGCCACTAAGATACTTTGGATTTTACATACCTGAAGTCCTTGCCTCTGTTAGTTTAGAGGCTGTGATTCTTCAAATGGGAAGACCTACTTCAGGAAAGAGTAAGTGCTGCATTGACTTTGACACTATAGCTGCTGCTTGGGTGCTTGGAACTCATCTTGCCACCTTTCATATGTACCTATCTATTCATACATATGCATTTCCCCATAGGTTTACATTATCTTCTCAATATATATGTCTATGCCCTAATTTCTTCCTTTCATGAACTGATTACTTCCATCTTGACAAAAGCAATTGACCCTAGGCATTGAGAAGAAATAGAGTTACTGTCAAGTAACGGTTTAGAATCCAGGTAATGTAACAGGAGATCTTTTATTAGTCCTTCACCCAAATATGAATATAAATGGACATGCACAGCACTTTTGCCTGAGGTGATATCAAATCCTCAGGGATGAGAATCACAGAGTCAGTAACTGAGATTTTGGAGACTCTAGATTGGATAAGTAAGGAAAAGCAGAATATCAGTTGAGGTCCTGAGATGAACTGTAGTAGCAAAGCTGTAATTCATCCAGTCTTTTTCATCTGCCCTTTCTAAGTTCTAAGTAGCACTTAGATTTAGCACTAAGAATCACTAAATTTTGGTTATTGAAGAATTGTGCTCTGAATTTGAAGCCACACCACGCAAGGTATAGTGGACAGACTAGTAAATATGAGAATTTACTAACTAAATCAGTCTTCCATGGAAGGATTTGTTGCTCAGCTATAGACTCAGCTGCAAATTACTACCTAACCTGATGTGACATTCTTCACACATCTGGTTATTGAGGAAGGCTGGGCATGATAATAGACATTTCTGTCTGCCAATGGGCAACATTCACAGGCAGAAATCTCTTTGGAGCTCATTATCTAAGAAGTTGTCAAGTGTTCATCATAGTTCAATCTTTGTTCTTTCCCAAGCCTTACTTTTGTTGTATTACTTTCAAAGGCATTAATAAATAATAAACATTGCAAACCTTAAAGTTCAACATCTAAATGTATATATCTCAGTCTGGGATCACATGGGGGAAGTCATGCTGTTTGTGGAATAGTCGACACATTTGGGGATACTCTGAAAAGAACTAACACAAACACAACAGGAGAGCTCTTCAAATATATCAAGATTTATCAGATACAGTAGAATCTATTGTTTACTCTGGGTGGCTCCATGAGACAAAAGTTTATACACCCAATGGGTAGGGCATAGGGCATCACTGACCAATAAATTTTGATGCAATATAGAAAAATGATTCCTAGAGTTTTAATTGTATGAAAAATGAAATGGTCCAAACATGCAATCTCACCTAAAGAATGTGTGGTGAAGCCTGAGAGAGCCTTCACAGCATAATGGTAGCAGAGTTCTTATACTTGAGAATGCTAGGGGACAGGTTAGACGATCACTGAGCTTGTTGCTTACTAAGAAACTTTCTGCTACCACATCACAGCAATCAGCTTTCCTTTTGGCACTTACAAAGAAATTTACAAAAGTGAACTATGTCATCAATAGATTAAAACAATAATGTTTATAAAAAGAAACACAAAAATCTATCTCCTCCACCCTGCCAACTGCTCAGTCAAGAGGGAATGAGGGTATTTGATATGCAACTTCCAAACGTTCACCTGCTTGCATATTATGTTTTGAGCACTAAACTCGAGCTTGTAGAATGTCACATGGCTGGGGCATGTGATAGTAATGCAGCCAAAAGTAAAAAACGACAGTGCCCAAATTTAACTCTAGGTTCTTAACAATGATTTGATCTTCTGGAGATGAGATGCAGAGGATACAAGTGATTATTAAGCATAGCATTTACTTCTTAGTGGGAAATAAACTCTGAAACTTCAAATTATTAATACCTGTACAAAGGTTATACCAAAACAGAAAACTAATCAGATTACACTGGTGCATCAGGTTCAGGGAAGTCACCTGAAAGTTCTTTCACCTGTATCCTTGACAATTCATTCCTGTAAGAAATGGTCTCTAGGCATCTGGTTAAGTTCACAGACTTTCCTTCATGATCATATGCAACTGATGGGGTATGATCTCACCAGGTAGGCATATAGGCTGCCTGATAGAAAGTAACCATTTTACAAATGGGTGATTGATCTCTGTCTCTCCCCAGTCTCCTACTTTTATTCCATCTACCTTTGAATATACTCTTATAACAAGACTCTAATTTAACAGGCTTTTATCTCTGGCCAGGGGGTGAATTCCAATATCCATCAGGATGGAGCCAAGGGCATTGCAGGAGCAGCAAAACAGGAAAATAATCAACAAACCATAATTCAGAACATCAGAGACTCTATATCAACCATATGGAACTGGGCCAGCCTAATCTCTCCCATCCTGAAGCTCAGGGAAATTTGCAGAAGAGGGGGCGGTAAGATTGTAAGAGCACAAGGATGGGAAGAGCAATGATATGCAAGATGCTCCACACAAAGCAATCATAATAGGACTTTGCATGACCTGCGCTATGTCCAATACATTATTGACCCCACAAAGTCTAGCATGGACTAAAGGCACTAGGATCCTTGGAGGCTAGGAACTGACAGTCACAGTAGTGTTCCTAAGCTTAAGGAGAACACAGGAAAAGTTTCTGGGATATGCCCCTGGGTCCTTGCACCTCATCAGAGAGGAGGACCCAGAGGAGAGTTTGGCATGCATAGTAAAGGATGCTCTAGGGATTGGGGGGGCGGGGAGGAACTGGGGATGAGGAGGGAGGGGAGAGGGGAGGGGGAACCGGGGGGGTCAGGGAGAGGTGGAGAGAGGGAGGGGACCAGTGTACCTGTTAAGTTTGTATGAGCGGAAATAATAATAATAATAATAAAAGAAATGGTCTCTAGGGAATCTCTGTTAGCCACAAGTGCTAAAGCTCTGCTTTGGAGAATCTCAATCATAGCTATACTTTAGAACCATCTGGGAAACTTCCCTTCCAACGTTCTACTTCCTTACTTTTCCCCTTTTACTGTAAGATACCTTTGCTTAGAACACAGAATATTCTTTCTTGTCAAATGACATTTTCTACAATCTATATAGCATCTCCTCTCTGACATTTTCTCCTCTGGAGTTCATTGTTTCATTTATTTTCATTTATTCACTTGGAAAATATATATAGGTTACAGAGATAAAAGATAAAGAAGCTGGACTAGTGAGATGGCTTAGAGGTTAAGACTCTGCCTCACAAGCAGAAGTTACTAAATTCTCATCCCAGGTCCTATGTAAAAATGCCAGGAGGAAATGGCAGTGGCCTATATTGATGGCCTTAATGGGTGGAACTTAGGAAATCCCAGAGCTAAGCAAAAAGGAGGTAGAAGCAATCCAGGATGATTCTCAAAGTCACCCTTGGGCCTCCAGAGGGACACACAGTGCCCTCTGAGACACACACACGTGCACACACACACACACACACACACACACACACGCATGCACATGCACAAAATAAATAAAAATAGTAAATCAGTTAAAAAAGATTAAAAAGTTTACATATATGAGGAAAAAAGAGATGAATATTGAATATCAAGACACAATTCAAATAAATAATGTTATAAGGGTGCTCACACGATCTTACAGAAGTTGAATAGAGGCATCCAAAAACCTCTGCCTGGATGGATAGATAAACTTGCTTTGAAAGTCTCATAATAAGAATGAAGAGATGGTTCAGGAGTTCAAACTTTTGCCTCATAAGTGAAAGGACCTGAGTTCAAATCCCAGATCCCATGTAAACATGCCAGGCCAATGTGGCAGTAGCCTGTATTTCCAAGGCCAAAAGGCAGAGCCCAGAGAATCCAAGAGCAAAGCAGTAAGAGTTTAGAACAATCCAGAATGATTCCCAAAATCATTCTTGGGCCTTCACAGGCACACACACTCGAATACCCTCTGAGACATACAAACAAGCAAATAAACAAAAGATGCCACCCGCCAATCACTGAAGGACAAGTATTTAAAAGTGCAACAAGTTTTGCCTGACCTACTTTCCTTAGAAGTGATTCACTCATCTACAATCAAAATTCCTGCTATTCCCTGACCCAATGTTCTCTGGATACAATACTCAATTTTGCTGGTGAGCCATCTTCAATTTGAGACTCTACATCTACCCTCTTCATACAACTGAACTGCATTAGACCTCATCCCTGGCTTCTAGCTCCACTGTCTGGCTCTTCTACCATGTCATTGAGTTCTGAACATAATAGGTTCAAATGTCCATGATTAAATCGAAACTAGCATGAGGGAGAGAGAAGAAATACAAGTTTTATTGGAGTTAGGGTCCTATGACCCTGTTTTCCTGCTAGAAAAAAATTGTAAATGCTCAGATAGGCTGGATATCAAGATACAGTCTTATTTCTGAGTGTACTGCATTTGTGACATGGAAAATTAGGAGAATTCTATCCTCTGTCTAAAACAAAATGGACCATTTGAGAATCTGTGACTTTCACCTCTTTGGGGCTGGGCTCTAGACATTTGACAGCTGATTAGTCTAGTATGGGTTTGCTATAAATAATACCTTTGAAGCATTTCTACATTATAAGAATAAATTATTTTTTACATATTTATTTACTTATTACTTTTTTCCTAGTTATACAAACTCCCCCCTTTCTTCCCCTGTTGTCCTCCATGCCACTCTCCCCCCTTCCCATTCTCTCCCCATCACTCCTTTTCCTTCCCTCTTCCTCTCTTGGTGATTCCTGCCTTCTCCTTCCCATCCTCCAGAACATCTGTTTATGTGGGCAATGAATTTCCCTCTGACTCAATGGCATAGTTTGGAGCCCCTTCTTGGGCTGCCCACTACTATGGGAACTCTATTATGACTGTTTAACATCCTGCCTGAAGAATTCTCCCCTGTGATCCGTGCTAGATTTGGCGGGGGGGTGTTAACATGTCAGCATTTGTGCAGGTCAGACAAAGTCCAATCCTATTGTGGCTATATCATGGCTACTGCAGCCCTTACTTGTGTGGAGTATCTTGCATGTCATTGGTCCTCCCCATCTTTAGGCTCTTACAATCTTGCTGCCCCCTCTTTTGCAAGATTCATTGAACTTTAGGATGGGGAAAGATTTGGCTGGTCTGGTTCTGAGTGAATATTGTAGGGTTTTTGGTGTTCTGGATTATGGTTTGTTGTTGCTTTCAGTTTTGCTGTTCCTGCACTATCTTGGGCTGCATCCCAATTGGTTGTCGGCATCATCACCTAACCAAAGATAAAAGATGGTTTAACAAAGATCTTAATATAAGAAGAGGCTCAAAGGTAGATGAAAGAATAGGAGTAGGACACAGCAATAAATGGGTCAGTGTCCCATTTACCAGTTGGTTATCATCTAATTGGCCGTCCTTATACCCTCCCTAACTGGGGAGATCAAATCTGTTCAATCCCAAATGACAAAGAAGGGAAGTGAGAGTGAGTTGCACCAGATGTCTCACTACTTACATGTAGTACACGACCATGGTCTAATTTCTCTATTGAAGTGTGCTCCTTTGTCTCCTTTCTTTTGAGATCTTCTTTCCCCTTCCCTCCTGTTTATAATCTTTTGTGATTATAGTGGGTATTACAGAGATTTACCTTTGAATATGTCATTAAGTGTGTTTGTAACTAGGATCCACTTATTACAGAATACATACAGTGTCTTTCTCTGTCTGGGATATTTTACTCTCTTCCAATTCCATCCATTTCCCAGCAAATTTCATTAATTCTTATTCTTTGATGGCTGAGTAGTATTCCGTTATGAAATGTACCACATTTTCATAATCCATTCATCAATTGTTGGGCATTTGGATTGATTCCATGACTTTGCTATTATAAATATGGCTTTAATGAACATGGTTGTTCTCGTGTCACTGTAGTGAATTGCTGCATTTTGGGGGGATTTTTCTAGTAGTGGTATAGCAGGGTCATATGGCATTTCAATCCTTAACCTTCTTAGAAATCGCCATACTAGTCATAGTGTGTTCCTATGCTTAAGTGGAACACAGGAAAGGGTTCAGAGAAATGCCACTGGGTTCTTGTACGTCATCAGAGAAGAAGGCCCAGAGGAGAGTCTGGCATGCACATTAAAGGATTCTCCGGGGTTTGGGAGGGGAGGCACTGGGGGATGGGGAGGGAGGGGTGAGGGGAGGGGGAGCAGGGGGTTCGGGGGGAGGAGGAGGGAGTGAGGGAACCGGTGTACCTATTAAGTTTGTATGAGTGGAAATAATAATAAAAAATGTTAAAAAAATAAAGATAGAGACCTTAACATAGTTGGCAGCATGCTCTTTGTAAGGTAGCTTAAGATAATGGCAAGTCTGCAGGTCTCTAATCCCTTGGGACTGCTGTGAAATAAATCCTTAATGGGCAAAAAAAAAAAAAAAAAGAAAAAAAAAGAAAAACAAGAAAAAAAAGAAAAAAAAACAAAAAGATATCGCCATACTGATCTTCAGAGTGGTTGTATAAGCCTGTATTCCTACCAGCAATGTATGACAGTTCTTTAGAAAATGAATGCTCTTAATAACTCATTGATATACTTATTGTATTAATAAGTAAGGAACATTCACCTCTTTAGAGTCACTTTAGATCTATAAACTGGTGGTTTTATAACTGCATGGTCAGTGCATGAATTTTATGTTTAGCACATCAAAATAAATACCTGGAATCTTCAATTTCTCCAAAATGCCTATGTCTTAGAGACTTGGTCTCCAGGTAGGTATATGGGAAGGTGATTAAATTTTTAATCTTTTAGGAGGGATCTGAAGATCACAAGCAGCATGGATCACTGAAGGTTATGAAATGTCTGTCCCTCTGTTTTGTCTTATGGTCATAAGAATAGAAGCTTCATTCCATCATTATCTCCTTATCATTGCCTTCCAGAATCACCGAAAGCATCCTAACAGCAATAGGTCTACCTGGTCATGAACCAGAAGCTCTACAACTGAGTTACCAGACTTAAACAGTATATCTACATGACCTGCCTCACTCCCAACCAAGGCCCAGGGAACATCACAGAAAAATGGGTGGAAGAATGTAAAAGTAAAAGGATACAGAGAAGTGCTACCAAATAGTGTCTTCTGGACCATGGTAGGTTAAAAGGGGGAAAAATGGTAAGCAACCCCTACAATGCATAGGACACCACCTAGGGGACATGAATAAAGACAGGGATTCATTTCCCTGTGATCATCTCACAAGACAGAGACCACTATAGCCACAGATGATGTGAACCTAGGTACAATTCATGCTGACATTGTTTACATGATGCCAATTTTGTAAATCTGCAGAATGAAGCATTACAAGATCACAATGGCTTCCACTGAAATTTCAAACAACAGCCTCACAGGCAAGAAACTAAACCATGTACAGGTGACAAATTCATGCACACATGCCCCCACTGATATATTCCTTCCCCACCTACCCAAGAAGCCCAAAGAGATGAGAGCTATCAATCATGGACCAGAACTTGCGAAACTATGAGCCAAAATTACCCTTGTCTCCTTATAAGTCAGTTATTGCAAGCATTTATTATAGTAATGGAAAGGTGACTGCAGGCAATGTTCAAGGCCAACACAATCAAGCTGAGTAGAATCATTAAAAACCTCAGGACTCCAAGGGGTCTATTTCCTGCTCACTTAATCTCTGGCTGTTTAATAAAAAGGACATCTTATAACTATCAGTGTAATGATTTGCAACTTGAAAGCATTTGAGTTTTCCAATTTCAGGGAATGAAAACTATTTCAGGAAGGAGTGATTTTTAAATATTCCTAGACTTGAACTAACTAAATATAACCAATGAAAATAAATAAGAATTTGAAAGTCAAAACACAGTTTACCTTCTGGACTCTCTGGAAATTGGGGCAGGAGGCACTGGGGAATGGGGAGGGAGGGGTGAGGGGAGGGGGAGCAGGGGGTTCCGGGTGAGGAGGAGGGAGGGAGGGAACCGGTGTACCTATTAAGTTTGTATGAGCGGAAATAATAATAAAAAAATGTTAAAAAAAAACACAGTTTACCTTCCGTTGTTACACAACTAGGCTTAGAATACAGCAGCTCCCTTTTCTTCTGTTGTGCCGAAGGAGACATGTGTCTCTGAAGATTCATTCAGTAAGCAAGGGCAATGAGAAATACCTGCTTGTTGGACTGCAGTGAAATCTGGGAAGGACCCCATGTGCAACATTCCCTTATGTAATACCATGTTTACCATGTCTGGAAACCTTCAGTGTCCCATAAATGTTTGCAGCCTTCTAGAGGCCTCTCTGAAACAAACATGAGAAACCCATACCCTTTTAAGCTATACATGAGGAAGGTGATCAGAAAGTTATTTTTATCTTACATAGTAAAATTTTTTTATTTTAACATTTTTTATAATACATTTTTATTATTATTTCAGCTCATACAAACTTAACGGGTACACCAGTTCCCTCCCTCCCTCCTCCTCCCCCCGAACCCCCTGCTCCCCCTCCCCTCACCCCTACCTCCCTATCCCCCCTTGCCTCCCGCCCCAATTCCCAGAGTCCTTTCTTGTGTATGCCTGACTCTCCTCTGGGCTCTCCTCTCCGATGACATACAAGGACCCAGTGGCATTTCCCTGAACCCTTTCCCATGTTCCCCTTAAGCATAGGAACACTACTGTGGCTGTCAATCCCTTGCCTCCAGTTCTGGATTGTGGTTTGTTGATTTTCTTTTGCAGTTTTGTTGCTCCTGCAATGCCCTTCACTCCATCATGATGGGCACTGTATGTCACCCCCTGGCCAGAGACAAAAAGCTGTTAAACTGGAGTCTTATTATAAGAGCACATTCAAGGGTAGATGTAATACATATACCCAAAAGTGGAATCGCAGGGTCATATGGCATTTGGCAATGGGAGTGGTCAATCACCCATTTGCAAAATGGTTACTTTTTAATCTTCCGGACTATATGCCCTCCCCTTCTGGTGAGTTCATACCCCCTTAGTTGTAAATGATCAGGAACAAATGTCTGTAAACTTAACTAGGTGTCACATTACGTTCTTGCAGTCCTTGATGGAGGCCTATTTTGTCTACTGTAACATGGTCACTTCTCTCCTTGTTTCTGGTGTGGCCCTCCAATCCCATCCCTCCTGTTCATAATCCTTGAAATTACTGTAGGTAATAATAGATTTACCTATGAGTGTCTCAAGGTGGGCTGGGTAGGTTTGGTACAAGAAGCCACCTATGAGGGAGAACATACGGCACTTAATTTTCTGGGTTTGGGATACTTCACATAATATAACTGTTTCTAATGACATCCATTTCCCAGCAAATTCCAGTAATTCATCATTTTTGATGGCTGAGTAGTACTCCATTGTATAGATGTACCACAGTTTCCTTATCCACTCGTCAACTGTTGGACATTTGGGTTGATTCCATGTCTTTGCTATTGTAAACAGTGCTGCTATGAACATGGTCGTGCTTGTGCTAACGAGGTGAACCTCTGTTGTATGGGGGGTTATACCCAAAAGTGGAATCGCAGGGTCATATGGCATTTCAATCTTTAATTTCTTTAAGAATATCCAGACGGCTCGCCAGAGTGGCTGTATGAGCCTGCACTCCCACCAGCAATGTAGGAGAGTTCCCCTCTCTCCACATCCTCTCCAGCATTTGTTGTTGCTTGTATTGTGGATTTTTGCCATCCTGACCGGGGTGAGATAATATCTCAGGGAAGTTTTGATTTGCATTTCCCTGATGGCTAAAGAAGTGGAGCATTTTTTAAGATATTTGTCAGAGATTTCAATTTCAACCCTAGTAAAATTTCTTTTAAGTTCCAGGGCCCATTTTTTAATTGGGCCATTGGTTTCCTTGACGTTTAGTTTTCTAAGTTCTTTGTGCACTCTGGACAGTAGATCTCTGTCAGATATGTGGTTAGTGAAGATTTTCTCCCATTCTGTGGGTTGCCTTTGAGCTCATGTTACAATCTCTTTATCTGAACAGAAGCCCTTTAATTTCACAAGATCCCAACTGTTGAGAGTTGGTAGCAGTGACTGTGCCATTGGATGTCTGTTTAGGAAATGTTGGTCTAGCCCAATCAGCTCGAGGGAGTTACCTATCCTTTCAACTATGGTTTTTATAGTCTCTGGCCTGATATCAAGGTCCTTGATCCATTTGGAATTAAGTCTTGTACATAGTGACAAGTATGGGTGCAGCTTTAATCTTCTGCATGTGGAGATCCAGTTTTGCCAGCACCATTTGTTAAAGATGCTGTTCTTTTTTCATTGGATTCTTTGGGCCCCTTTGTCAAAGACCAAATGGCTGTAATTTTGTGGGCTTATATCTGGGTCTTCAACCCTTATCCATTGATCTGTGTGTCTATTTTGGAGCCAGTACCAGGCTGTCTTTATAACTATGTATTTGTAGTATAGACTAAGGTTTGGTATGGTAATACCTCCAGCTGTGTTTCTTTTACTCAGGATTGTCTTTGCTATGCTGGGTCTTTTGTGCCTCCATATGAACTTTGAGATTGTTTGGTCAACTTCTTTAAAGAATTGCTTTGGGATTTTAATTGGTATAGCATTGAATTTGTATATTGCCTTTGGTAGGATGGTCATTTTTACGATGATGATTCTGCCAATCCAGGACTATGGGAGGTCTTTCCACCTTCTGGTGTCTTCTGCTATTTCTTTCTTTAGGGTTTTAAAGTTTTCATTGTAAAGGTCTTTTACCACCTTGGTTAGATTTATACCAAGGTATTTCTTTTTTTAGGGGCTATAGTAAATGGGATTGTTTCTCTCAAGGCTTTTTCACTTTTTTCATTCTGGGCATATAGGAAGGCCTCTGATTTTTGCACATTTATTTTGTATCCTGCCACCCTGCTGAACTTCTCAATTACTTCCAGGAGCTTCCTGGTGGAGTTTTTGGGGTCACTCAGGTATAAGATCATGTCATCTGCAAATAGGGATAGCTTGACTTCTTCCTTGCCGATTTGAATCCCTCTTATGTCCCTTTCTTGTCTTATGGCTTCAGCTAAGACTTCAAGTACAATATTGAATAGAAGTGGTGAGAGTGGACAGCCTTGTCTAGTTCCTGATCGAAGTGGGAATGCTTCCAATTGTTCCCCATTGAGCATAATCCTTGCTGTGGGCTTGTTGTATACAGCTTTTATTATATTGATAAAGGTTCCTTCCATTCCTACTGTCTCTAAAATTTTGATCATAAAAGGCTGTTGGATCTTGTCAAAGGCTTTTTCTGCATCTATCGAGAGTATCATGTGGTCTTGGTCTTTGGACTGGTTTACATGATGAATTACCTTTACTGATTTTCGTATGTTGAACCAACCTTGTGTGCCGGGGATGAAGCCTACTTGGTCCCTGTGAATAATCTTTTTGATATGTTTTTGAATCTGATTTGCTAAAACTTTGTTGAGAATCTTTGCGTCTGTGTTCATGAGAGAGATTGGCCTATACTTTTCTTTTTTAGGTGAGTCTTTATTATGTTTTGGGATTAAGATGATATTAGCTTCATAGAAGGAATTTGGTAGTGTTCCTTCCTTTGCTATTTGATGGAACAGTTTAAGGATTATTGGTATTATTATCTCCTTAAATGTCTGGTAGAACTCTGTGCTGAATCCATCTGGTCCAGGACATTTTTTGGTGGGAAGATTCAAGATTACTTCCTCAATTTCCTTATATGTTATAGGACTATCTAAATAATTCACAACTTCCTGATTCAATTTAGGCAAGTTGTGTTTACTTAGGAATTCATCCATCTCTTTTGTGTTGTCAAACTTCACAGTGTATAAGTTTTTGAAATATGATGTTATAATTCTCTGGATTCCTTGGGTATCAGTAGTGATAACTCCATGTTCATTTCTAATTTTGTTAATTTGGGTTTTCTCTCTCCTGCTTTTGGTTAATTTAGCTAGGGGTGTATCAATCTTTTTGATTTTTTCAAAGAACCAGCTTTTTGACTGGTTGATTTTTTCTGTCTTTTTCTTAGTCTCGATTTCAGATATTTCTCCCCTTATTTTGCTAATCTCCTCTCTTCTACTACTTTTGGGATCAGATTGCTATAGTTTCTCTAATGCTTTAAGCTACATTGTTAAGTTGTTTATTTCTGATGTTTCCATTTTTTTGATGTAGGCATGAAGAGCTATGAACTTACCTCTTAGGACAGCTTTCATTGTGTCCCAGAGATTTTGGTAAGTTGTATTTTCGTTATCATTCACTTTCAGAAAATGTTGAATTTCCTGTTTAATTTCTTCCTGAATCCAGTTCTCATTCAGCATCATATTGTTAAGTTTCCAGGAGTTAGTGTATTTTCTCTTGTTTGATGTGTTGTGGATGTCCAGCTTCAGGCCGTGGTGGTCTGATAGGGCACAGGTTAGAATTTCAACTTTTTTGTATATGTGATCTATTTTGGAGAAAGTTGCGCGTGCTGCTGAGAAAAATGTGTATTCTTTGGTGCGTGGGTGAAAAGTTCGATAGAGATCTGTAAGGTCCATTTCTTTAAGGGTTTGATTAAGTTCCAAAGGGTCTCTGTTAAGCTTCTGACCTGTTGATCTATCCCATGTTGAGAGGGCGGTGTTGAAGTCCCCAAGAATTATCGTTCGGGGGTTGATTTCTTGCTTTAGGCGCTCTAGGGTTTTCTTAATGAATGTGGAGGGGCCCGTATTGGGTGCATAGATGTTCAGTATTGTGAAGTCTTCCTGGTGAATTTTACCTGTGACTAAAATGTAGTATCTACCCGTGTCTCTTATAATTTTCTTTGATTTGAAGTCCACTTTGTCTGATAGCATAATGGCTACCCCTGCCTGTTTTCTGCTTCCATTTGCTTGTAGAATTGTTGACCAGAATTTTATTTTTAGAGCGTGTCTATCTTTTGTGGTGAGATGGGTTTCCTGCAGGCAGTAGATTTATAGATTGTGATTTTTAATCCAAGTTTGTAATCTGTGTCTCTTGATCGGTGAATTAATTCCACTAACATTTAATGTTATAATGGAGTAACTATTTTTAATTCCAGACATTTATTATGTTTAGTAGTTTTTATAAGTATATTGCTTCGCTTTTAATGGTGTTATATTTGCCTTCTGTTCTCCTGGATATTCCTGTTTTTTTCTTCACGCTTGAGTATCATTTCTAGCATTTTTTGAAGGCCTGGTTTGGTGGACATGTATCCCTTCCAGTTGTCTTTGTGCTGGAAAATTTTTCTTCTCCCTCGATGATGACAGATAGTTTTGCAGGGTAAATCAGCCTGGGTTGACATTTTTGCTCATTCAATCCTTGACGTATGTCTCTCCAAGCTCTTCTTGCTTTTACTGTTTCGACTGAGAAGTCATTTGTTATTTTAATAGGTTTACCTTTAACAGTGACTTGTTTTTTCTCCCTTGAAGCTCCCAGCACCAGTTCTTTATCTTGAATGTAGAGTGTTTTAACTATTATTTGCTGTGGCATGCTTCTGTTTTGGTCGTATCTGTTTGGGGTTCGGAATGCCTCTTGTATATGGATGGGCCTCTCTTTTTTTAGATGAGGAAAGTTTTCCTTGATGATCATTTGAAAAATTTCCTCAAGGGTGGTATTTTGAGATTCTTGCTCTGGTATTCCATGAATACGCATGTTAGGCTTCTTCAGGGTGTCCCATATCTCTTGTATATTTCTCTCAAGTATCTTTTTGGCTTTAACAACGTCTTCCAATGAGCTGGTTAGTACTCCCACTTTATCTTCAAGGTCTGAAATTCTGTTTTCTGCTTCGTTAGTTCTGTTGATAAGACTCTCTGTGGAGTTCTGGGTTGAAGATAACTTGTCTTGTAGCTCAGTTTTAAACTCTGCTTGAGTCTGCTTTAACTGCTCTATGCCATTTTTTGTTTCTTGCACTGTTTTTCTCAACTCCTCCAAGTGTCTGTTGTGTTCCTCTTCAAAGCGATTGATTCGATTATGTAATTCCTCCCGGATTTCCTCTTTCATAGTATTGAACATGGTAATGATCATATTTTGAAAGTCGTTATCCTGGGTCAGGCTTTCTTGGCCTTTTTCCGTGGGTTTGTTCTGGTTGGAGTCTAACATTATGGGATTAATTCCTTCAGTGGGATATTTGTTTACTTGAGTGTTGCTTCTCATGGATTTTCACTTTGACTTTGGCATTGTCGTTTTAACTCTTAAGATCTTTCAATTTCACTAAACTGAATTATTTGGCCTGGGGTTCTGGGGGTGGGCAGGGACGGAGCTTACCTAGGTCGCGGATGAGGCCCGGCTGGACCGCTCGCATGTCCCGGCCAACAGAGCGGAGTGGGGAAAGGAGGATGGGGGCGTTGGCGCGGAGCTATTTAACCCGAGGGGAGCTGGGGCGGGGCCGGGCGCAGGGGGATGTCCTCCTCGTCCCTCGGCCCTGCGCGCAGCTCCGGCTGGATGGTAGGGTAGGAGCTGGGTCCCTTGGGCTGACCTGGGGTTCTGGTGGGCGGGCACGGGCGGAGCTTACCTAAGTTGCGGATGAGGCCCGGCTGGACCGCGGGTGCGGGTCCCAGCCAGGCTGGCAGAGCGGGGTGGGGAAGGGCAGAAAGTATTTTTTGATCACTCTATTGTATTGCACTGTATTGGAGGTGAGATATTGAGAGGAGGAGCAGGCTGCTGCCAAATACATATTAGTAGATTCTTCTTGTGTCTCAGTCAGAAATAAGCTTGAATAAGATTTTATTGTTTATATTACTGTTTACCATATCCAGAATGATCTCCTTTCACTAAGTTACCTTGGAGTACAAATTTGAAAGCTCAGCAATAATTATTTTGACCCCCCCACCCCGGTGACTCTCCAGATTAGTAGAATTTTTTCAAACATTGGGTGTGGTTTCTCTATGCCTATCTTAAATAGCTACTCTTTCCTGGGATAGATTGTAAAGTCACACGGATTAGGCCAAATTCTGCCCTGATCCTAAGGAAAAAAACTTCAGATCTAGAAAGGACTAAAAAATAGCAGCAAGATTTCGTTCACAGTACCAGGCTCTATTTCCTCATGCTTGAAATCCTAAGCTTTTTTTTCCCCCTCCTTATTTGGCAAAAATAGTAACTGGGTCAAATATAGAAACTCGCCACCTCTCTCTTATTTACTTCTCCATCTGTGTGCAGGCTTCATCAATGATGACAGCAGGAATTGGCTTTGCTTTGGAGTTCTGGTTTGTTAGCTATTTGATGTGAGGAAGCAGCTGCAGAGCATATACACATGCCATTCCTGGGCCACACTCCAAGGGGGCTGCCATTGGGTTTTTCCTCATTTGCCATGTGAGAAATGGCTTTTGAAACTGCGTAAAGAAGCCTTAGAAGAGATGCCCTTCCTGCTAGGCATTTGTTAGAAAAAGCATGCACAAGACACATTTTAATCATACTTACTGTATACTGTTTTCAAAATAAAACAGTAGAATTTACTCCAGATCACTTGGGGAGCAGACAAAGTAAAAACAGATAATTGACAATCCTGCTACCATAAATGAACCATATTTATCATTTTATGTATTTCTGTGTTTATTTGTATTTATACCTATGAAGTTATTATTATTATGATCCTTGTCACTGTTTTCTACATGAAGTTGATCTAATCAAAGCGAAGTTGAGGATATAAAAAAGGGCTTAATTTGTTCTCTCTCACAATTAAAGACAGGGTTTTGAAAATATATTTCATCAGTTGTACTAACATGCTTCGAGTGTTTGATATATATATGAGTAATCAAAATTAAATAAAATTATTGAAGCTATACTTTTCCAGTTGTACCAGCTATACTCTAAGTACTCCATAGCCACATGCTGCTAGCTGTTGCTAGATTGACACAACAGTTTATGGAACACTTTTATCATTGTAGAAAATTCTATTGGACATGCTGGACAATAGAATATAGAAAGCACTACAGTTGTGGTGGTAATAAAGAGGAAGAAGGTGAGAAGATGCCAACCCATAGAGACCAACCATTAAAACTGTTGCAGAGAAAGGAGAGAAAGGAAAACAGATGCTACGGGATATCAACAGGTAAAAGAGCAAAATGTTTGGAAGGAAAATGATTAAGATGTCTGTTGTTTGACATATGAAATAACTTCATTCTTACTTTTATTAAATTTAAAAACTCAAATCATAATATTGAATAAAGTATTGCAGACACAGAAAGACAAACACCACATGTTCTCCCTTCTTTGTGGATGCTAGCTTTGAATGTTTGGCATGATACTTTTAAATAGAAATTTTATAATATCTAAAATTAGGAAAAAACATAATTTGGAGTGAGGGAGGACCTTAAAAGAGGAGAGGTAATAGAACTCAGAACAGGTAATAATGGGAGGAACATTTTAAGATGGAGGGAAGTAACAGGATAGGAGATAGAACAGGAGAGTAAAAATTAGTACCAACCATATAAAACACACCCAGATAGAAACTTTACATTCCACATATCTAACTGTCATGGTTTGAAATGTGTCCCCCACAGTCTCATGTCTTTGAGAAGGGCATGGCACCTTCCCATGGGGCCTTGAGGTGGATTAATCCCACCCTACTTGCTCTTTCAGTTGGCAGTCTTGCAGCTCTCAACCTCCTGGAAGGATGTGACTTAGCCTGTCTCCAGCTTCTGCCACCAGCCATGCCATTTCCACTGTGAAAGACTGTATCTCCCCTCTGCAAATCTCCCTTCTGCAAATCTCCCCTCCGCAAATCTCCCCTCTGGAACCATAAGCTGAATAAATCTCCCTTTCTCCCTTAAGTTCCTTGACTTTGGGTGTTCTCTCACAGCAACACAAAGAGTAACCAGTACACTATCAAAAAATCTAACCTAAAAAGTGTGTCAAAGAATATACCCTACCAAAGGGAACACAGAGAGGGGAAGAGAAAATAGAAACTGACCTGAGATACTCCTACCAGAACCTATGGGTGATTAAGTATTCTCACTACCAGGAAAATTACACTTCTTAAAAAGCTATTGGAAGGAAAGACCGGAAAGGCCCCCAAAATAAAATAAGCACAGTACTCTTCAGAAGCTGATAATAAGACCCTGTTATCCAAGACAACACACATGTAATGGTCATGGAATATAAGAAAAAAACAAGCTGGAATGGAAAGGGAAGCCTCACCCATACTGGCTAACTCCATAGAGTCAGAAGGTATGATGCAGGAGAATTGCAATAACAGCTCCATCAGGAGAAATTCACTAGTGCAACAGTAGCCTGTAAGGCCTGCAGGTAACCAATTGTTTTCTGATTGACCTTATGGCCCATTTCATGGCAAGGAACATATGCTTGATACTGTGAACCAAACCAGCTACTTGTAGATAGGGATCCCAAAGGTCCTAGGAGGGAACAAACTTCTTTGTTAACTATAAATATTTGATAGCAATCCACCATCTAAGCACATCATTATAAACATAGATCAAAGAAGCACTTAGCACTCAACCAAAAAGTATCCTTGTGCAATGGAATATAGGCAATACAGAAAACCACAATTGGCCAAAGTACAAAGTAAAAGTGACTGTGGATAGCTTGGCATAAATCAGGACATCTAAACCACCCCACCACAAGAGAACCCTATGGAAAAGGAGGCAGTTAAGAGTGTATGAGCCAGAGAATGGGGAGAGGCAATGTCAGTGACTTCTATTCATATGAAGACTGACACAACCAAGAACTCAATGTAGTACTGTTTAATTTTACTAAGACCTCCATAATAGATGAACTACCAACATTTTGAAGTACAGTAGGGGACATCCCATGAGATATGATATTTCTTTGAGAGACTATATGGGACTGGTGCTGGTAAAGAAAGAGGGGAGTCTCTATACTCTATGATTTACTCACCAGTCAGTCTTTGGCACCTTGGTAGGTACCCATGCATTATTAGCTAATACAGGCATTCTGGATGGAGCCAGTAGATTACAAAAGCAAGGTGATGTGGAAGACAGAGGGGAAACGCTGGAGGTGAGACTATGTAGGATGGAATAGGAAGGTGGGGTTAGGTACACAAAAATCCACAGTTAATAATTAATAATTAAAAATAAAATGTGAAAATACCTCATATCATTTGTGACTCTGTGTGTGTGTGTGTGTGTGTGTCTATGTGTGTGTGTGTGTCTGTGTGTGTGCACTGTGTGTCCCTCTGGAGAACCAACAGTGACTTTGGTTTGCTTCCTGGATTACTTCTACCTCCTTTTTGCTTTGTTCTTGGATTTCCCAGGCTTCACCCGTCAGGACCAGAAGTGCTGGCCAACACCATTTCTGCCTGGTGTTTTTATGTGGGACCTTGGATCTGAACTCAGGACCTTCTACTTGAGAGGCAGCATCTTAATCCCTGAGCCATCTCTCCAGCCCCGTTTGTGAATTTTTAAACAGTGGTTTGGGACATATTTCTGCTATTTATGTTAGTTTATTATAAAGCTGGGATAGAACCATGTCCTTGTGTACAATAAGCACACACTGTACCACTGAATTACATTATCCAGCCCAGTATGTACATTTTAACATGATATGTGTTCCTGACTCAAGGCAAGCATCTAGAAAGAGAAAGTAAGGTCTATACTTAGCTTATGAATGGCATAAAATAAATGAAATTCCAACAGAACATATTGTCCTAGCCATTGTTTTTCCCCTTACTACTATAAATGGTGTTTCTCTTGTTCATCTTTTACATACATACAAGATATATACAAAGATGCATTCTTTAGGGAAATATTTCAACAAGTCAAATATTTTGGATAATTGTATGTACATTTTTTTCTCCGTTTTGTTACTTTTTTCTCAAAAGATATACCAACATGATTGTCAGCGGTCATGTCTTTCCCCTTATACACTATTTAAATTGTCATGTTTTCAAAAGCAAAGTGCAGTACTGAGTGAGGAGTGCAAGTGTCTCTGATGTGCCTCTAAAGTATCAAAGGAAAAATGGCAATGTTAGAATTAATGTCTTCACCATGATCTTTACATTTTCAAAATACCATGTAAAACTCCTTCCTGAAACCCAAAACAGGCACCCCATTCTGACTTAACAATTTGCCCTCTGTATGAGAACACTTAGCAACCTGGTTTAGCAAGATATATTTAAATACATTTGCATTTTCCCCCCACAGGGGCAGGAGAATGTTTCTTTCCCCCTGTGAAACATTTCTGGGACTTAGTACAACATTTCACCCGTAAAATGAATGAAAGATGTATATTCACAGTTGAGTTTTGGCTGCACTTCTTTGAAATCTTGAATTCATGGTAGAGAAATACATGGTCACAGTGCTGACAGGTTTAGTTCAGGCACTGCTATAGACAAAATGAGAGAGTTGGCCCAAATGTTTCTAGGCTGTTCCAGATCAAAAACAATTCTATTCTCAAACTCTGAACATGTATAGGAATTGGGTAGGGTGATGAGCAAGGTGTGCCTTCCCATAACGAGGTGAATGCAAGTGTGAACAGAGAGAAGGGCAGTGTGATTAATGGATGCTCTTTCATCTCTGTAGGGAATCCTTAGAGATAAGTAAAAAGAAGTGAAAGCAACAGGTCTAAACGCCAATTAAATGAGACTTCAAGATACATGAGCCCATCATCCCAAGTTGGTTTGGGATGTGTGCTCTGGGCCTTTAAGGGCAAAGTTCTGATGATGCTCTTTGAAGCCAAAGGTCATATTGAAGTGTCAACACTTGCATTGTTCTTTTCTGTACTAAAGTAGCAACTAAAAATAGTCTGTGTAGCTTAGTTCTTGATTAAGAGCAGTAAAAGCATTCCTAACGTGAATTAGTGGCCCCCTGAGGCTGACACTGAATGGCTGTAATATTTCGAAGCCTCTATTCTAACTGCTGCTTCCAAGAAGCTTTATGCCAAGGACAAAATACTTCACTGGTGCAACATCTCCATGCCATGGCCTCATAAATTAATGACTGTCTGGCTTGTGACTGAAGATGCTGTGTAGTAATAAGTGTTTACACCAAGGCATGCCTTTTTCCTTAATAAAGGGATACCATTATTCAAATAAGGGACCACAAGGCATTTTGGGGTATAAACAGTATTGCAGACCTGTGCATTATCAGTCTGAGAAAGTCTGATCCTTTGCCCTGTATTTTTTTTTGGTCAAATGTAAGTCCTCAATTCTAAATTATTCATAATGATCCCGTCTTAATACTACAAGATGCAGACACTGAAAGCACAGAACATGGAAAAGCATTTTTCTAATGAGTTGACTAAAGTCCTGAAAGAAGAAAGGGTTTTCACAAGGTTACAGAAATGGTAAAGAAACAGATCAAGATTCAAATATCAAAACTTTAGTCTCAGCTCAGTAGTGAATATGGAGAGGTACTCCTGCCCCTTCTTATTTTGCACAATCAAATTGATTAAGTATCTACCGTGGGCCTAGATATGAGGCAACACACAGAAACAAGGCAAATCTATCTTTGTGAATATTTTCTACAATGGCCACTTCCTAACTAACTGAAAAATATTTGCCAAAACTCCAAATACATTTGAAAGTCATTTGCCACAGAGCATAAAATATAAACTGTCCAGAGTGACTGAAGGACTCCCATGTTCTCCCTCCATTCCTCACATCTTTTCAACAATACACAAAGGAGATACATTTCAATTCTTCTTTACTAAGGAATTTCAAAATGATATAATGTCTTTCCCATCACCTACATCATGGAGATGCCAAATAGAATCAACATTGTTTCAAGAGTATCAGAACCAGTTGTAAATTTTACCAAAATCATAGCACCTTTGAGGCTGTATTTGCATTAGTTGGAAAATGCTTAATAGTCATTTCAGGAGGAATGAAAGAAACCCAAGATATGCATCACTGAATTAGGCAGCTCTAAGCAATTGAGTCACAGCCAGAATAGTAGGCCTGTTCGATCTCTTCACAATTCACATGAAAAGTAATTGTGGTGGAATTGGAGAAATGGCCACAAGACAAATACACAAGTTCAAGATAGAATCATCAGAGTTAATGGAGTACAGAAGACAGAGGGAACCCTGGGGTCCCCAGAAGCAGACAGACAGGAGGGTAGGAGGGATTAAGATGGACCACTGAAGAAAAAGGAAGAGAATGGGAGGGAGAGGGGATGAAGGGAAGAAAGGATAAGTACTCAATAGACTTGTAAAATTAGAAAAATAAAAATAAGTTTAAAAAATAAAAAACAGCTAGAAGAAAAAATTATAACTTTGCTCTAGTTCCATAGACATAGTTCATAAATTTCCAAACTTAAAAGTTGCAATTGTGTATTTGCTCCCATTGACCCTAATACTCATTAATCTTTACCTCCATCTACTTTCTGATATAATACCTAATTAAAATAGATATTGTCAGTTCTTTAAAGGTCAAGATCATGTTTTAATAATCTCTCAACCTCCTCAACATCACCCAGTATATTACTTTTAACTCGCTAAATGACTACTAAATACTGTATAAACATAAGACATCCCAGCAGTGGTAGGTTCATAGCACACAGACCATAGACCTTTATCTGTGCTGCTCTGCCATTCTTCCAAGTGATCGAACCCCAAGGGAAAGTCATCATTTTCTTAAAACATTAATCCTCCTCATATTCTTACATCAGCTTTTGGGAGAATTGGACCCCAAAATATTTCAGTCTCTCAGACTGGATCCTTTTTTTTTTTAACATTTTTTATTATTATTTCCGCTCATACAAACTTAATAGGTACACCAGTTCCCTCCCTCCCTGCTCCTCCCCCTGAACCCCTTGCTACCCTTCCCTCACCCCTCCCTCCCCATCCCCCAGTGTCTCCCCCCCCAATCCCCACAGAGTCCTTTAATGTGCATGCCAGACTCTCCTCTGGGCCCTCCTCTCCAATGACGTACAAGGACCCAGTGGCATTTCCCTGAACCCTTTCCTGTGTTCCCCTTAAGCATAGGAACACTACCGTGGCTGTCAATCCCTTGTCTCCAAGGATCTTGGTGCCTTTAGCAAATGCTAGACTTTGTGAGGTCAATAGTGTGTTGGACATTGCGCAGGGCATGCAAAGTCCTATTATGATTGCTTCGGCCCTAACTTGTGTGGAGTATCTTGCAAATCATTACTCCTCCCATCCTTTTGCTCTTACAATCTTACCGCCCCCTCTTCCGCAAATTTCCCTGAGCTTCAGGATGGGGAGAGATTAGGCTGGCCTGGTTCTATGTGGTTGATGTAGAGTCAAGGAGTGTCCCTGAGGGATATATTAATAACATGTTTATGGCAACAAATCAAAGTGGGGTACCAAACAGAACTTGGAAGCCGAAGTGGAAGTAGGACAATTTTTAGAGAGGCAGAAGGTCTACTCTTCCTTTGGGATGATAAAGAATAAGACAATATGTACAAAATAAAAGTGTGTTGAGCCTAGAAGAGAATAAAAAGGGAACTGGCACAGCAAAAGAGGACAGATTCGAAGGCTGAGGTGTGTAAAGAGCTGAACAGAGAAGTAGAAAAGATCTGGTGTCAGTAAAGCCCTTGAGTACTGACAAGATTGAAATTCTGTATCAAGGATCCTGAATCAACATGCCATCCATAAATATAAGTCCCATTGTTTGTGGTTGTGAAAAATGACTATAGACACTCACTAAAATAAATATATTTAGACAGTTACTCGATGAGTATAAAATAGATATTCTTGGTATACAATGACCCACTTAAACTGGTCCATTTAAATACCATCTTCTAGACACAATGTAAGATGACTTTCCTTAACAATTGCTCCATTAGAATAAATTGATATTCATTAAAGCCCACCACTATTACTAATTTTGCTTCAAGAAACGTGTTTAAGGCCTATATTTTTCCTGACTTCTTCTGACCTTTAACATTATTTATGTCTTTATTTTTTGCTCTTATTTTGGAATACAATGAAAGCACAGTGTTACAAACACACATCTTAGGAAATTATCAGGCAAACAGTACCCTTGCAACATCTACCAGGTTGAAAATATTTGTCGTCACTCCAAATGTGCTTCCAAATGCCAAATCTCAAATCCAGCTCCCTCTCTCATTTCTAATGGAACTACTTTTCTGAATTTTGAAGTAGTCATTTCCCCATATTATTACAGTTTCAAGATCCAGAAGTGAATTGCTAAGCACTACAATGTGAACTCACTGAGTTTTTAAAAGTGTATGTTAACTATATATTAATTTTATATATTATATTAATGCAACTAATTATATCACTATTTCAATGTTTTAGTCCTCTTCTTTACAATCTGTATGCTAAAGTGCCCATGTTGTTTTACCTATATAGTTTTTCACGTTCTGTGTTACAGATCACATACTCATGGTAAAACTCAACACATTTCTCATTATTTCTTGGTGGATTCAGATCTTGTCCAGTTTTAAGTTTGCACTTTTAAGTTACTGCCTTATTTATGATCAACTATAAAATGACCATATCTTATAATTTTATTTCACGCACTGGTTGAAATTATATTTTGCTGAGATATAATTCATATATCATTATGGTAAACAATTATATGGTATAAAATTCAATGATTTTTCAGTACATTCACAACAGTTCAGAGTCATCAATTTTGTCATGTTTGTCATTTTTGTGCTTTATTCTGTTAAGGCTGCATTATTTTAGAATGTGAATAAGTCTTTTTATTTAAAACAACAGAAAGTGAATTGAAATATGTTTGAAATTTTCTGCAGAAGAGACCAGAGCTGAGGGCATATTAAGAGAAAATCAAGGTTTCACAATATTTACTTGACACATTAGAATGTCTCATTCTTTTGAAATTATCTTTCAGAATATCATCAGAAAATTCTAATGAAAGATTCAATTTGTAGTTGGGTGTTCAGACGTAAGTGTATATATATGTGCATGTACTTGTAGGTGTGTTTGTGTGTGTGCATGTTTGTGTATTTTTTTGCATTTTCTGTGCATTCATTGTTCTGTAGGCCTCTTTTAAAGATGGTTTTCCCTTTTTCTAGACTTGAGGAACATTCTTCTATGATTTTACTTAGGCTACATTTTTGCTGCATGTGGCCATCACTGAGGTTTCTTCTGAGGTTATCTGGATGATCACTTTATGATCAGGTAGATATTTCATTAAATACCTGAAGTTAATAAGCCCTCAGTCTATTTAAAGGGGTGCGGACATTTGCACACGTGCACATGCATGCATGCATGCGTGCGTGTGCATGTGTGTGCGTGTGTGCGTGCATGCGTGCGCATGTGTGTGTGTGTGTGTGTGTGTGTGTGTGTGTGTGTGTGGTGTGTATTTAAGCATGCTTTCAATTTGCCAGGTAGTGGTCAGCAATGCCTTAGCCTTCCACTTACTCTTAATGCTGGAAATGAATACTAGACTACAGTATACAACATAGGACATTCTCCTGTTTTAATGAACACACCTCTACAAATATATGCAACTTATGAGGAATAAGCTAGAAAGTTCCTACATATGTCTCATTTCTTCACTTTTCCACCTAAGATTTTCGTTTGGCCAGTTGTTTATTTCATTTGTATGCATGATCTCAGACCAACTCCAATAAATGCATCCAAATATTATCAACAAACTTGCCCAGGAAAAATATATTTTGCATCAGGGGACCTATGTGCCAAGTAAAATCAAGACAACCCTTAAAGGCTTGATGCTTACAGGAAATGATCATACACATCAAATCATCAAATCACCACAAATCTCTGAAAATAAGGCTTCAAGCTCCAATATTGCCTTACCAAGATGCAGAGATGCTCACTGGGATTGAAGCTGGGTTTTTTTTTTTTCATGATTTTCATGGAAAAAAGATAAGGGATTAAAAATAAGAATAAGAAAATACCACAAAGCTTAAAATTTGGGGATTAAGCTATTTCTGTTGATTAAAAGCTTCCTAAAATTCTACTAATGTGTTGACAATTTATAGAGTCTTAAAATATTAATTATGACCATTTTGATGGTTTTCTTATTATTTTCTAAGAGGGAGGATTTATTAGTGGTCCAAAGAATGAAAAAAAAATTTCTTTTAAAAATTCACTTTCTGAAATGCTAGAGTTTTGCTTTCTGTTTTGCCATATCCTAAAAAGATCAACAGTTATTACTTGAAAGGGACTTCATCAACTCACTACTTGAATCATTTAATTGGCTTCCATCCATTGAAATTTTTATAATTGTCATAGTTCAAACTGTAAATCTGCAGTAGGAATTTCTCTTTTTTAGCTTTTTTAACTTTATTTTTTCAGCGTGTGTGGACACTGTGAGTCCCTGTGGAGACCCAAGGGTGACTTCAGGAATCATCCTGGATTGCTTCTACCTCCTTTTTGCTTGGCTCTGGGATTTACCAGGCTCTGGCCATCAGGGCCTGAAGTGCAGGCCACTGTAGTTTCCACCTGGTGTTTTTACAGGGAGCCTGGGATCCAAATTCGGGGCCTTCTGCTTGTGAGGCAGAGTCTTGACCCCTGAGTCATCTCTCCATCACCAGTAGGAATTTCTTTAAGTTGGCTCTTGAGTCATTTTAATGTTATCTTTGTGTTACTTAGAAGTTGCCAATCTAAGATGTTAAAATGTTTCAGATATATCTTGTTCATCTCTGGCTGCCAATCATGAACCAAACTTTTTCCTAAGAGCCCCCATTATCTTTTTGTAAAGTATTACAACACCCAAATCTGGATACTAGGGCTGCTCACTGCTAATAAATTCATCATTGCTTCTGAGTCTTCTCAGTCAGTCAATGAAGTGCAAATACATGTAAAGATAAATTATCTCTTCATACTGTTTTAAATTCAGAACTGTGGAGCCTAAACTTTTCTGTATTCCATTTCTATCTCAGTTCTTTAACACCAAGAATCTTATTTTTTCCATTAAATATAAAACTAATAACATGTTTTCAACAGTTTATTCATTATTGCTCACCACTGAGTGACTTTTTTAATATTTTTACTCAGTAGTCCCCCTTATGAAATTTTAATGCCATGCATATATTTATTTCTGTATTGAATATGTATCTGTGCTTATCAAGAATCTTTTCTTTATGCCCTTTATTAATTGATAGCCCTATGTAGAACACAGGACTGAGAATATCCTAAAATTGTTCACTTGTTTTTTCTATGTAAGGCACACAATAATATATGTACAGCAGTACTTCTCCTGAATCTATCAATATAATTATTTGGAATTACTTAAATATTTCACATGTGGTGCTGACTCCTTTTCCCATCTACTTTGATTGTAGATGGAATTCAGGCCCTTACACATACCAGCCAAGACCATTAGTTTATGCATTTTCCTTCTCTTCAGATCTTCTTGACAACAGTTTCTGTACTTTATTTCATTTTACTTTTAAATATTTTATATGTACATTCCATAGATCTCAAAATTTTTATGAATTTTCATTGGTTACTAGAAATTCTATTAATTTTAAGATGTCATTATTCTATTACTACCTCTCCATTAATAGTTATTTGGGTGATATCCAGATTTCCATAATAATAAATAACACATACTGCTTCCTTATTCTGAATTATGACCTTAAAACAAGTACCCAAAAGTAAGATTATTTAATAAAAAAGTATGAGTATCTTTATGGATCTTGCTAAAAACTGTCAGATTGTTGATCAAATTGACTGAAATAACTTATAATGCCACTACAAATGTGTAAACGTTTCAATTTTCCCAATAGTCTCATCACTAATTTTAATAGTGTTTCCTTTATTGTAGCTAATTTTGGAGGTAAAAAGTGACATGTCACCATTGTTTTAATTTGCACTTCATTATTGTTGGCAAGAATATGCAGTTTCTAGTGCTAATATAATAATGGCATTTGGTCTTACATTCTCATTTTCGTAGTTTTACACCACTGCCCATAAGGAATGTAATGCAAACTTACAGAAATTCTTAATACGTCTAAAATGCATCTACCACCATATACATGAATTATGATTTTCTATTTTTGTCAATTAACTTCTGTCCTTATTCTGTTGCATTTCAGTTGCATGAATTTGTTATATACTCACAATGCTCATCATTTCCTTTATAATATGGATTTCTCTTTAATCAAATATCATCCAAAAATAAATTATCTCTACAGATTGAGTAAGTGCTCTGTTTTCTCCTGATTTTTAATATCTTATAATTAATTTTTAATATTTGTCACTTTAATTTTTGTATTTTATTATGATATATAGGACAAGATACAGACTTACATTAATTTGTATGCACAGTAATATCAAATCATCTTCATATTTATGGAAATAAAATTCTTTCTTGCTAGCTTATTGTCATAGACACAGGTGTTAACTTGATGGTTGGGAGTTTGAGCTCTGGGCACTAATTGTTGAGAGATTAGGCCCAGAGCAAACCTGCAGGAGATTGTCTAGCTGATTATGGGTGGAACTAGACCCTGAAGAGATGAATAAAATACTGAGAGTCAGTTGAGGAAGTTGGCATCCTCTGTACACTTGACCAGACATGCTGGTCTGGCAAGTAAGGATCATCCCTCTCTCAGCTGTTGTGTAGAGATGGTGTGGCCCTGGTGTTTGTGTGAGCTCTCCTGTCAAACTGGACTGAGAACTGTAACCAGATAATCATAAAGAGACAATAAAACCCCTTGTTCCCTTAAGCCGTTTGATGGTCCATTATCAGCAACCATGCAGGCAAACTGCAACACCTATAAATTTAGCTGGTTGTGTAGTGGGCTTTTATATACATAAAATGTAATGTCCCTCCCTTCCTTTCCTTCTTGTATAGACTGTCTTCATTTATCTCTAGATTTTACTTTCAGCACAGATAATCAGGCAACAAAAACCTTTGGCCCTTCTATGTTTATGAAAAGAAAATTGGCAGTGTTAGTGAGATCCATTTGTACCTATAGGACTTTCCCTTGTTCATACTTTCCTTGTTCTCTAGGACCTAACTCTTGTCAGACCTAAATAAATAGCACTGAGTAACAAAGAGAATGCTTTGAAGGGTCTAGTGTGACAGTCACACTTCCATGCATTCCTTACATTAAGCAGTAAATGGGCTCCTAAACTGTGAATTGAATCACTGCAAAATGACTTGTATCTTCCCAATGGGAAGAGCTATAATAAATTCCTTCCCTGTGGCATCTTTTATAAGTAATTTCATGAAATAAACTTAAGAAAAGAAATATATTAGCATCTTTTCATAATCACCTGATAGGTCTTTTGAATTTATAAACTATTTATGCTTCTCCCTGTGGCTCTACATGTCTTAGTAGTTGCATATTTAAGAAGTAAAGGAATGGAAGAATGGAAGAATACTTGGGATTTTACAAAGCCACAGAAGACCTGCCTGCACCCACATACACACATTAAAAATCCCTGAAGCAAAGTACACTGATTGTGATTTCTAAGTTCTGAATATTTTTGGCAGATTTTCTTAAAGCTCATCTCTCAAGTACACAGATAGCCAGCTCCTCTGGCCTGCCAAAGAATGAAGACAGATATAAAAGGACGTCAATGATTTTAAATTGAATTGTCTTCAAAAACTATATTTCCATAAGAAAGGTTTTGTGCATTTGGCAGTGTTTGCTCTGGGGTTTAACGAAGTTGGCACACTTCAAGTTTAGTTGGCAATAAAATGAATGATCCAAAAACTGCTTAAGAGGCAACTTAAAGCTTTGGATAGCCAAGCTAGGAGCCATGAGACAGAATTGCCCACTGGTCACTGGACCTACAGTCAAAGCGAAGAGCATCAAGGTAAATATAGCATCATATTTTAAGGTCCAGGTATCCAGAGTAATTTCCAATCCTTATTCTGTATCTACTGAGCTCTTACAAGTCACACATAATTTGAAAGACTGGGAAACATTCTTGCTAATTTTTACAAATCTTGGGGATGTTGGGACTATGTTAATAGAGTAGGAAAATCAAATTTAGGAAAGTTTATTATTTTTTTATTTATTCAAATGTGCGTGTGTGTATGTATGTGTGTGAGTGTGTGTGTAGAATTCGGGAACCACCATGGACCGCCTCCACCTCCTTCTTGTTTACTCTGCCTTACCAGGAGCAGAAACGCAGGCCGCCCTGTTCCGCCCTGCATCTATACATGGGTCTAGGATCCGAATCCAGGATGCCTGCCATGGCAAAGGTTAACCCCTGAGACCACTCTCAGCCCAAGTTTAGGAAAGTTTAAAATCTGACAAAGTTCATATAAATAGTTGGTGGTACAGCTGGAACTCCGTCCTGGGTCTGTCTGATTCTAAGCCTCTGTTTTTTTTGTTTTGGTTTTTGTTTTTGTTTCCACTCATACAAACTTAACAGATACAGCGGTTCCCCCTCCCTCCAACCTCCTATCCCCCTGTGTCCCCCCTCCCCTCCCCCTTTCCTCCCCATCCCCCAGTGCCTCCCCCTCCCAACCCTGGAACATCCTTTAATGTGCATGCCAAACTCTCCTCTGGGTCATCCTCTCCGATGAGGTGCAAGGACCCAGTGGCATTTCCCAGAACCCTTTCCTGTGTTCTCATTAAGCATAGGAACACTACTGTGTAAGCCTCTGTTTTTAACTAACCGTCAATGGAACAGGAGCAATTTACCAACAGTCAGTTGGGTAGAGAACAAACACTAGCAGTCAGCTGCACCAGGAATGGTGGGGGAGAAGAGAATGATGAAGTTCAGTTTTCTTGTTATCCTTCAATTTTCCAGCAATACTGAAGCAGTGGTGTTGGCAGCAGGCCAAAAGAGAAGCAGCAAGAGACAATTGCAACACATGCCTATGTTTGTTTTCAGGACTTGAAAAGAAAAGAAACCTATTCTCAACTGATGTTGAACTTTTTTGAACTATGTCTCTTGAGAAAAAGTAAAAAAAAAAAAATGAGTACCTAAAAAAATGAAATACCTTGGTATAAACCTAACCAAGGAGGTAAAAGACCTTTACAATGAAAACTTTAAAACCCTAAGAAAAGAAATTGCAGAAGACACCAGAAAGGAAGACCTCCCGTGTCTGGTGGCAGAGCAACATCGAATAAAATGACCTCCTCCAAGGCAATTAATCTGCTATACCATAAATCCCAAAGCAATTTTAAAAGAGTGAACTCATCAAGAATCTCAAATTGTCAAGACAGCAAAAGACCCAGGATAGCAAAGACACCTGAGTAACAAACACTGCTGGAGGTATTACCATACCAAACCTGTTCTACTACAAAACCACTTAAAAACAGCCTGATACTGGCTCCAAATAGACACACAGATCAATGGAAAGGGTTGGGACCCAATATAAGCCCACAAAATTACAGCCATTTGGTCTTTGACAAAGGGGCCCAAAGAATCCAATGGAAAAAGAACACGATCTTCAACAATGTGGCTGCAAACTCTGGATCTCCCACATGAAGAGACTAAACCTGGCCCATACTTGTCACTAATACAAGACTTAATTCCAAATGGATCAAGGACCTGATATCAAGGCCAGAGACTATAAAAACCATCGTGTGAAAGGTAGGGAATTCCCTCGAGCTGATTGGGCTAGGCCAACATTCCTAAACAGAAATCCAATGGCACAGTCACTGCTACCAACTCTCAACAGTTGGGACCTGTGAATTAAAGAGCTTCTGTTCAGATAAAGAGATTGTAACATGAGTCAAAGGCAATCCACAGAATGGGAGAAAATCTTCACTAACCACATATCTGTAGAGCTCTACTGCTCAGAGTGCACAAAGAACTTAGAAAACTAAACTCCAAGGAAACCAATGGCCCAATTAAAAAATGGGCCGTGGAACTTCAAAGAAAACTTTACCAGGGATGAAATTAAATGTCTAACAAATATCTAAAAAAATGTTCCACTTCTTTGCCCATCAGGGTAATGCAAACTCAACTTCCCTGAGATATCATCTCACCCCGGTAAGGATGGGAAAATCCACAATACAAACAACAACAATGCTGGAGAGGGTGTGGAGAGGGGGAACTCTGCTACATTGCTGGTGGTGCAGGCTCCTACAGCCAATCTGGAGATTCTTAAAGAAATTAAAGATTGAATGTCATTGACCCTGCTATTCCACTTTTGGGAATAACCCCCCATACCGCAGAGGTTCACCTCGATAGCACAAGCATGACCATGTTCATAGCAGCACTGTTTACAATAGCAAGTCATGGAATCAACCCAAGTCCAACAGTTGACGAGTGGATAAGGAAACGTGGTACATCTATACAATGGAGTACTACTCAGCCATCAAAATGATGAATTACTGGAATTTGCAGGGAAATGGATGTCATTAGAAACAATATATTAAGTGAAGTATCCCAAACCCAGAAAATATAACGCCGTATGTACTCCCTAATAGGTGGCTCCTAGTACCAAACTCACCCAGCCCACATTGACTCAAAGGTAACCCATGTATACAGTAATTGCAAGGTTATGAACGGAGGGATGGGGTTGGAGGAGGAGAGGGGACATGTTACAGCAGAGAATAGTCCTCCAAGGAATGCAAGTAAGTAATGGGACACCTGGTTAAGTTCACAGACGTTGTTCCTGATCATTTAACGAGCTATGGGGGATGATCTCACCAGAAGGGAGGGCATGGGCATATAGTCTGGCAGATGAAGGTGATCATTTGCAAATGGTGGACTGACCCCTCCCTCACGAGGTTTCCTGCTTTTATTACATCTTACCTTGAATGTGTTTCAACAAGACTCCAGTTAACAGCTTTTGTCTCTGACCAGGGGGGTGACATACAGTACCCACTCAGGATGGAGTGAAGGGCATTGACGGGCAGCAAAACTGCAAAAGAAATCAACAAACCACCTCCGAACTTCAGAGACTCTATATCAACCACATAGACTAGGCCAGCCTATCTCCCCCCCATCTGAAGCTCAGGGCCATTTGTGGAAGAGGGGGCGGTAAGGTAAGATGTAGAGCAAAAGGATGGGAGGAGCAATGATTTGCAAGATCTCCCACTAGTTAGGGGGCGAAGCAATCATAATAGGACTTTGCATGCCTTGCGCAATGTCCAACACACTGTTGACCTCACAAAGTCTAGCATCAGCTAAAGGCGCAAGATCCCTGGAGGCAAGGGATTGAAGCCACCGTAGTGTTCCTATGCTTAAGGGGAACATGACGAAAGGATAGGGAATGCCACTGGGTCCTTGTACGTCATCGGAGAGAGGACCAGAGGAGAGTTAGGCATACCAATAAAGGACTCTCTGGGAATTGGGGGGGAGGCGCTGGGGTGAGGGGAGGGAAGAAGGGGAGCAGGGGGTTGGGGGGAGGAGGAGGGAGGGAGGGAACTGGTCTACCTATTAAGTTTGTATGAGCGGAAATAATAAAAAATGTATTAAAAAATGAGTCCCCAACTGCCTTGTAGGGATTATCTATTGCATGCCATTTGCCCTATAAATCAAGTCCATGTGATCCCTGTCTTCCATCGCATGTAAAAGGCACTTTGTCATTCTGTTTTTATTTACTTGATGCAGAGAGAGAGAGGGGAGGGGAAGGAGGGGGAAGAGGAGGGAGAGGGGAGGGGGAAGAGGAGGAGGACTTGCATCATGGTGAAGTCAATTGTGGAAGTCAGAGAACCACTTTCAGAAGTCAGTTTTCTCCTGCCAGTGGCTTTCAGGGACTTTACTAAGGTCCTCCGATTGGCAAGCAGGTGCCAATACAGCTGAGCTATCTCAGTGGCTTCCTCTGTGTTCTTTTTAACACAATGCAAACTTTAATCTTCTGACAGTACACATAATGATCAGGTACATTTATCAGGGATCACCAAAAATCTATTTCCCATTTAAGTGTTTTAAATTTTTATTGTAATACAACATAAATAACAAATTGCTCCAACTCAGTTTAAGGAAAAAATGCCCACCACATTAATATCTTCTAGAATTACTGAAGCTTGTAGACACATTAAACTTGTCCATGTTCCCATCCCTCATTCTTCAGACAGCTCATTAGAACCAAACACCAAGGAATCTATATAGAAGAAGTTATATAGTATGTGCTTTATTAACTCAATTTTCCATTTAAGTCCTTGGGGGTGATTCATGCGGCAGAATGAATCAGAATTTCTTTGTTCTGAAGTCACAATATTATTGGCATTTTATGCATATTCACATTTCTTTTTCTGTTCATCCATCTTGAATGGTTATCATCTTGGATATATAACAAAATCCATGAACATTTATGTATAAACATAGTTAAGCTGTGCTTTAAGTCTTTTTTTCCCTTACTACACCAGTTTAAATTCTTACCAACTCTGCATAAGAGTTACCATTTCTCCACATCCCCATAAGCATTTGTAATTTTCAGGAGTTGATTTCTATCTTCTAGTTTTTAATATTTTAGATGGGATCTGGAAGTTCCAATGCAGTCGTTTTTCTTGCACAGCAAGTACTTTAAACACAGATAATGCTCCCCAGTCCTTTTCTGCCACTTTTGTATACAGGATATTTTGTTGATACACATTTGTAAGTTTTTAACTCTGAAAATGAGCTCCTTATGAGAAAAATTATTTAGAAACACTTGTTCATATTAAACAGGCTGTCTTTTCACTATTCTGTTATCTATGACAAACATTTTAATTTTTTCTTTTATTTCTTTCACTCTCTTTCTTTCTTTCTGACTAGATGTCCCCATGTATCTCAAGCTTCCAGATCTGTATTGGGATTATGAGTGTGTGCCATCACTCCTTATTCAGATTTAAGTTTGGTATAACACAATTTATATTTTTGTTGCTTTAACTTTCACATACAAGTAACTTCCACTAAATACAATGTCATGAAATTTACCTCTATGTGTTTTTTTGGTATATGTTTCGTGGGGGGGAAGAGTGTCACAGGGCACTATGTATGCCTGTGAAGGCCCAAGAGTAACTTCAGGAGTCATCCTGGATTGTTTTTACCTCCTTTTTGCTTCCCTCTGGGATTTCCGAAGCTCCTCCTTCCAGAATCCAGAAGCACAGGCCAATGCTATTTCTGTCTGGCATTTTTCCATGGGATCTGGAATGCCTGCCCAAGTCCTTCTGCTTGTGAGGCAGAACCTTAAATGCCTGAACCTTCTTTCCATCCTTCACCCCCATCCCACATTTTCTTCTATGCTTTTTGTAATTTTAGGCCATAGATTTTGGTCTTTGATCCATTTTGAGTTAATATTTCTGTATGTCATAAGTTGAAACTTAATTTAATTTTCTGACACAGGGACATCTAGTGTATCCAACACCATTTTTTGAACACACCAACATTTGTTTATGATTCTCCTTTAACTTGCTTTTCAGACTCATTCAGAAACAATGGGTTTTTATCTGGTTTATCAACTTTTCAACATGGATAGGGGAAGATCTGATGAGGATAATCCCTTCCTGAAGGACTACTGAAGATTTATGTGGGCTATGGGAGGGAAGATACGTTCCTCAATGATGCACACATTGTTGTGCAGTCTATGTGCCAGCAAGTGCCCAGGCACCTGCCAATGTAGGCAACCCTTATTAAACTCAGTAGATCAAAAATACACAAAAAGATATGAAAGAGAAGCTCTCAGCACTCAATCAAAAATTATCCTGTTTCAATGGAAGTTATGTACTACAGAGAAGAGGTGGGGAGTAAGATTGTAAGAGCCAATGAGTGGGAAATGGTACCGCTTGTCACAACACTTCAGTCATACCCAGGAATTCACTATGGCTGTTTGTATATGAAAGTTTCAAGGAATAAAGAGAAAATAAGGCATGAATGTAGGAAGGAGTCTGGCTGGGAATAAAAAGGTTCACATTAGGAGAAGTGGAGGAAAAGAGATCAGGTACTATCATTGTATTCATGTATGAAACTGTCATATAAAAAATTAAAATGGTTGGTATCATTCATACAGTGCTGATGGGAATGTAAACAAGTCCAGTACCTATGTAAATCAGTTCATAGTTTCCTGAAAACTAAAAATAGATCTACCATGTCACACAGCAGTACATTCACTCCTGAGTATTTAGATGAAAGACTCCCAAGTCTTTCATATCACAGTGACACCTGTACATCAATGTTTATTGCAGTACTATTCACAATAGCTATTAGGATATGAGACCAATATACCTGTGATATTTTTACACCCATTGATTGCCAGAATTGATTCAGTTGATCTAGCTGGCAGAGTTCTTCCTTCACTGCCCCATGTGTATCTTTCTAGAAGTTGTATGCTCAGTCAAAGACAACCTTCCCCATAAAGGAGAACTGTCTTTCCCTCAAGGATATACCAGTAGGTGCAATTCTGTTAAAACCTCTGTGGAATCTACCTAGAAATCTGTTAACAGAGGAACAGATAAAGAAAATGTGGTACATATGACAATGGATGCTTTCACTCATAAAGAAAAATGAAATTATGTCATTTGCAGAAAAATGGAAGCAACTAGAAAAAATCATATTAAGCATATTACATCAGTCTCAAAGACAAATATTGCATTCTCCCCTGACCTCCAAACATGTTCCTGGCGCTGTTTCTCTTCCCCCCCCCCCCCCCCCCCCCGCTCACATACACACACACAAAAAAAAATTAAAATAAAATAAATAAATAAAAGAGAATATTAACCTTTGCACCCCACCTCGCTCCGCCTGTCGAGACGCGGGCGCGGTCCAGCCGGGCCTCAACCCCGCGCCCTAGCTGGTAAGTCCCCGCCCCGCGCACCGCCCACCAGGACCCCAGGTCGGCCCACAGGGACCCGGCTCCCACTCCCACCATCCAGCCAGAGCCGCGCGCGCCGGGCCAAGGGACGAGGAGGACCTCCCCCTGCGCCCAGGCCCCACCCCAGCTGCCCTCGGGTTAAATAACTCCAGGCCGTCGCCCCCATCCCCCCGTTGCACCCGACCCCGCTCCACCGGTCGGGACGCGAGCTCAGTCCAGCCGGGCCTCAACCCACGACCTAGGTAAGTCTCCGCCCGCCCCGCCCACCAGGACCCCAGGCCAAATAATTCAGTTTAGTGAAATTGAGAGATCTTAAGAGTTAAAATGACAATGCCAAAGTCAAAGTGCAAATCCATGAGAAGCAACAATCAAGTAAACAAATTTCCCACTGAAGAAATTAATCCCATAATGTTAGACTCCAACAAGAACAAACCCACGGAAAAAGGCCAAGAAAGCCTGACCCAGGATAAAGACTTTCAAAATATGATCATTACCATGTTCAATACTATGAAAGAGGAAATCAGGGAGGAATTACATAATCGAATCAATCGCTTTGAAGAGGAACACAGACATCTGGAGGAGTTGAGAAAAACAGTGCAAGAAACAAAAACTGGCATAGAGCAGTTAAAACAAACTCAAGCAGAGTTTAAAACTGAGCTACAAGACAAGTTATCTTCAACCCAGAACTCCACAGAGAGTCTTATCAACAGAAATAACGAAGCAGAAAACAGAATTTCAGACCTTGAAGATAAAGTGGGAGTACTAACCAGCTCAATGGAAGAGGTTGTTAAAGCCAAAAAGATACTTGAGAGAAATATCCAAGAGATATGGGACACCCTGAAGAAGCCTAACATGCGTATTCATGGAATACCAGAGCAAGAATCTCAAAATACCACCCCTGAGGAAATTTTTCAAACCATCATCAAGGAAAACTTTCCTCATCTAAAAAAAGAGAGGCCCATCCATATACAAGAGGCATTCCGCACCCCAAACAGATATGACCAAAATAGAAGCACCCCACAGCAAAAAATAGTTAAAACACTCCACATTCAAGTTAAAGAACTGGTGCTGAGAGCTTCAAGGGAGAAAAAACAAGTCACTTTTAAAGGTAAACCTATTAAAATAACAAATGACTTCTCAGTCGAAACAGTAAAAGCAAGAAGAGCTTGGAGAGACATACTTCAAATATTGAATGAGCAAAAATGTCAACCCAGGCTGATTTACCCTGCAAAACTATCAGTCATGATCGAGGGAGAAAGAAAAATTTTCCGGCACAAAGACAACTTTAAGGGATACATGGCCACCAAACCAGGCCTTCAAAAACTGCTAGAAATGATACTCAAGCGTGAAGAAAAAAACAGGAATATCCAGGAGAACAGAAGGCAAGTATAACATCATTAAAAACGAAGCAATATACTTATAAAAGCTACTAAACATAATAAATGTCTGGAATTAACAATAATTTCTCCATTATAACACTAAATGTTAATGGAATTAATTCACCGATCAAGAGACACAGATTACAAACTTGGATTAAAAATCAAAATCCATCAATCTGCTGCCTGCAGGAAACCCATCTCACCACAAAAGATAGGCACGCTCTAAAAATAAAAGGCTGGTCAACAATTCTACAAGCAAATGGAAGCAGAAAACAGGCAGGGGTAGCCATTATGCTATCAGACAAAGTGGGCTTCAAACCAAAGAAAATTATAAGAGACACGGATGGATACTACATTTTAGTCACAGGTACAATTCACCAGGAAGACTTCACAATACTGAACATGTATGTACCCAATACGGGCCCCTCCACATTCATTAAGAAAACCCTACAGTGTCTAAAGCAAGAAATCAATCCCCAAACGATAATTCTTGGGGACTTCGACACCGCCCTCTCAACATGGGATAGATCAACAGGTCAAAATCTTAACAGAGACACTTTGGAACTTAATCAAACCCTGAAAGAAATGGACCTTACAGATCTCTATCGAACTTTTCACCCACGCACCAAAGAATACACATTTTTCTCAGCAGCACACGGAAATTTCTCCAAAATAGATCACATATTGGGCCACAAAATGAATCTACACATATACAAGAAAGTTGAAATTCTAACCTGTGCCCTATCAGACCATCACGGCCTAAAGCTGGACATCCACAACACATCAAACAAGAGAAAATACACTAACTCCTGGAAACTTAACAATATGATGCTGAATGAGAACTGGATTCAGGAAGAAATTAAAAAGGAAATTCAAGACTTCCTGAAAGTAAATGATAATGAGAATACAACTTACCAAATTCTCTTGGACACAATGAAAGCTGTTCTAAGAGGTAAGTTCATAGCTCTTCATGCCTACATCAAAAAAAATGGAAACATCAGAAATAAACAACTTAACAATGCAGCTTAAAGCTTTAGAGAAACTAGAGCAATCTGATCCCAAAAGTAGTAGAAGAGAGGAGATTAGCAAAATAAGGGGAGAAATATCTGAAATCGAGATTAAGAAAACGATAGAAAAAAATCAACCAGTCAAAAAGCTGGTTCTTTGAAAAAAATCAATAAGATTGATACACCCCTAGCTAAACTAACCAAAAGCAAGAGAGAAAACCCAAATTAACAAAATTAGAAATGAACATGGAGTTATCACTACTGATACCCAAGAAATCCAGAGAATTATAACATCATATTTCAAAAACTTATACTCTGTGAAGTTTGACAACCCGAAAGAGATGGATGAATTTCTAAGTAAACACAACTTACCTAAATTGAATCAGGAAGTTGTGAATTATTTAAATAGTCCTATAACATATAAGGAAATTGAGGAAGTAATCTCGAATCTTCCCACCAAAAAATGTCCTGGACCAGATGGATTCAGCACAGAGTTCTACCAGACATTTAAGGAGTTAATAACACCAATACGCCTTAAACTGTTCCATCAAATAGCAAAGGAAGGAACACTACCAAATTCCTTCTATGAAGCTAATATCGTCTTAATCCCAAAACCTAATAAAGATTCACTTAAAAAAGAAAACTATAGGCCGACCTCCCTGATGAACACAGACGCAAAGATTCTCAACAAAGTCTTAGCAAATCGGATTCAAAAACATATTAAAAAGATCATTCATGGGGACCAAGTAGGCTTCATCCCCGGCACACAAGGTTGGTTCAACATACGCAAATCAATAAATGTAATTCATCATGTAAACCAGTCCAAAGTCCAAGACCACATGATACTCTCGATAGATGCAGAAAAAGCTTTTGACAAAATCCAACAGCCTTTTATGATCAAAACGCTAGAGACAGTAGGAATGGAAGGAACCTTTATCAATATAATAAAAGCTATATACAACAAGCCCACAGGAAGGATTATGCTCAATGGGGAACAATTGGAAGTATTCCCACTTCAATCAGGAACTAGACAAGGCTGTCCACTCTCACCACTTCTATTCAATATTGTACTTGAAGTGTTAGCTGAAGCCATAAGACAAGAAAGGGACATAAGAGGGATTCAAATCGGCAAGGAAGAAGTCAAGCTATCCCTATTTGCAGATGACATGATCTTATACCTGAGTAATCCCAAAAACTGCATCAGGAAGCTCCTGGAACTAATTGAGAAGTTCAGCAGGGTGGCAGGATACAAAATAAATGTGCAAAAATCAGAGGCCTTCCTATATGCCCAGAATGAAAGAAGTGAAAAAGCCTTGAGAGAAACCATCCCATTTACTACAGCCCCTAAAAAAATGAAATACCTTGGTATAAACCTAACCAAGGAGGTAAAAGACCTTTACAATGAAAACTTTAAAAACCTAAAGAAAGAAATAGCAGAAGACACCAGAAGGTGGAAGCACCTCCCTTGTTCCTGGATTGGCAGAATCAACATCGTGAAAATGACCATCCTACCAAAGGCAATATACAGATTCAATGCTATACCAATCAAAATCCCAAAGCAATTTTTCAAAGAAGTTGACCAAACAATCTCAAAGTTCATATGGAGGCACAAAAGACCCAGGATAGCAAAAACAATCCTGAGTAACAAAAACACTACTGGAGGTATAACCATACCAAACCTTAGTCTATACTACAAATCCATAGTTGTAAAGACAGCCTGGTGCTGGCTCCAAAATAGACACACAGATGAATGGATAAGGATTGAAGACCCAGGTATAAGCCCACAAAGTTACAGCCATTTGGTCTTTGACAAAGGGGCCCAAAGAATCCAATGAAAAAGAACAGCATCTTCAACAAATGGTGCTGGCAAAACTGGATCTCCACATGCAAAAGATTAAAGCTGGACCCGTACTTGTCACCATGTACAAGACTTAATTCCAAATGGATCAAGGACCTTGATATCAGGCCAGAGACTATAAAAACCATAGTTGAAAGGATAGGGAACTCCCTCGAGCTGATTGGGCTAGGCCAACACTTCCTAAACAGACATCCAATGGCACAGTCACTGCTACCAACTCTCAACAGTTGGGATCTTGTGAAATTAAAGAGCTTCTGCTCAGATAAAGAGATTGTAACACGAGCTCAAAGGCAACCCACAGAATGGGAGAAAATCTTCACTAACCACATATCTGATAGAGCTCTATTGTCCAGAGTGCACAAAGAACTTAGAAAACTAAACACCAAGGAAACCAATGGCTCAATTAAAAAATGGGCCCTGGAACTTAAAAGAAACTTTAGCAGGGATGAAATTAAAATGTCTAACAAATATCTTAAAAAATGCTCCACTTCTTTAGCCATCAGGGAAATGCAAATCAAAACTTCCCTGAGATATCATCTCACCCCGGTCAGGATGGCAAAAATCCACAATACTAACAACGACAAATGCTGGAGAGGATGTGGAGAGAGGGGAACTCTCCTACACTGCTGGTGGGAATGCAGGCTCATACAGTCACTCTGGCGAGCCGTCTGGAGATTCTTAAAGAAATTAAAGATTGAAATGCCATATGACCCTGCTATTCCACTTTTGGGAATAACCCCCCATACAGCAGAGGTTCACCTCGATAGCACAAGCACGACCATGTTCATAGCAGCACTGTTTACAATAGCCAAGTCATGGAATCAGCCCAAATGTCCAACAGTTGACGAGTGGATAAGGAAACTGTGGTACATCTATATAATGGAGTACTACTCAGCCATCAAAAATGATGAATTACTGATATTTGCAGGGAAATGGATGTCATTAGAAACAATTATATTAAGTGAAGTATCCCAGACCCAGAAAATTAAGCACCGTATGTACTCCCTAATAGGTGGCTCCTAGTACCAAACCCACCCAGCCCACCTAGAGACAGTAATTGCAAGGATTATGATCAGGAGGGATGGGGTAGGAGGGCCACACCAGAAACAAGGAGAGAAGGGACCATGTTACAGCAGGGAAAATAGGCCTCCACCAAGGACCCAAATAAGTAATGAGACATCTGATTAAGTTCACAGACTTTTGTTCCTGATCATTTACTACTGAGGGGGTGTGATCTCACCAGAAGAGGAGGGCATATAGTCTGGCAGATAAAAAGTAACCATTTTGCAAATGGGTGATAGACCCCTCCCTCACTGTGGTTTCCCACTTTTATTACATCTACGTTTGAATGTGCTTTTATCACAAGACTCTAACAGCATTTTGTCTCTGGCCAGGGGGTAACATACAATGCCCACCAGGATGGAGTGAAGGGAATTGCAGGAGCAGCAAAACTGCAAAAGAAAAATCAACAAACCACAATCCAGAACTTCAGAGACTCTATATCAACCACCTAGAACTAGGCCAGCTTAGTCTCTCCCCATCTTGAAGCTCAGGGAAATTTGCGGAAGAGGGGGCGGTAAGAGTGTAAGAGCATAAGGATGGGAGGAGCAATGATATGTAACATACTCTATACTAGTTAGGGCTGAAGCAATCATAATTGGACTTTGCATGCCCTGCGTATTGTCCAACACACTGTTGACCTCACAAAGTCTAGCATCTGCTAAAGGCACCAAGATCCTTGGAGGCAAGGGATTGGCAGCCACAGCAGTGTTCCTATACCTAAGGGGAACACGGGAAAGGCCACTGGGTCCTTGTACGTCATCGGAGAGGAGGGCCCAGAGGAAAATCAGACATGCACAAGAAAGGACTCTCTGGGAATTGGGGTGGGAGGCACTGGGGGATGGGGAGGGAGAGGGATGGGGAGGGGGAGCAGGGGGTTCGGGGGGAGGAGGAGGGAGGGAGGGAGGGAACTGGTGTACCTAATAAGTTTGTATGAGCTGAAATTAAAAAAAATTGAAAATAAAAAAAATTGAAAATAAAAAATAAATAAATAAATATTTTCTTGTTGGCTTCTTTTCATTGATTTGTAATTTTAATTTATCAAGGTCAGAGAACACATTTTGCATGATTTTGATGTATTTAAATGTGTTCGTGATACTGGATCATTTAAAGATTCAGAAGTTTACATCATTATAGCATTTGCTTTATGTTTGTATCTAGTTGTGATGAACCACTGATAGTATTTTCTTCTTAGTGAAACATTACTTAGTACATGTTTAATGTCACACTGATTTTTAAATTTTGAACAACGTACAGATTTTGTTTTTAATGCAATATCAATATTTCCTCATGTTCTCTGAATTCCTTACAAATAAAGTTAATTCATCTGCAAAAAAAAGAGAATATTAGAGGGAAATGCTCACTATGATACTTAGCTAGAATTTTGGTCCCATATCTGGCTGTGCCTCTTATCTGCCTGGTAGAGTTGAGCTTTACAAATTCCCTTTACTCAGATTTGGGAAAGACCATTCATTATCTGCCTTGATGTCATTCCTTTGGAAAACCTCTGCATTTCACCTTGTGACTTAGCCTTTCAGGAGTGGTGAATTTAAAACACATACCAGAGATCTGAGTGCCTATCCCCAGCCTCATCCCAGTCCTGGTAGACAATTCTAAGCGATTTGTGCATGAAAAGAGATTTGAGTATATATACGGAAGGAATTTATTAAAAGGGTCCTTCAACAAAGAAGGTTGTTTCACATGAAAACACATGGAAAAAAGGAAATTCTAAAATTTACATGCTATCATGAAGAAAATGCTCTATCTTATAACAAATACATTACTGAAAATCATGAGTTTTCTAAAAATAAAATCATGTGGCTTTTTTTCCAGTACATATGTAGTTGAGAAGTACAAGTTCTATGCCCTATGCCTATGTCTTTCTCATCCCAAAGTACATAAAATCCTCTGAGAGTTGAAATTCTGTGGAAGTTGAAACAAGAATTTTTTTACATCTCATTAATTTTATTGAAAGGTATATCCCTTAGTACTGAACATGGCAGTTGGGTGAGGTTATCTCTACCTGCTCAAAGTGAACACTTAATCTCTGTAATGCCTACTGTAATCACAAAGATTATAAATAGGAGGGAAGAGGAAGGAGGGTACGCCCCAGAAAAAAAAGAGAGAGGGGATCATGTTTCAGTAGAGAAAATATGTCACCATTAAGTATTACTTGTAAATAGCAAGACATCTGGTGAAGCTCACTCTCACTTCCCTTCCTGGTCACCAGCGACTGAAGAGGTTTGATCTCAACAATCAGAGAGGGTATAGGGACTGGCAGACAGAAGGTAACCATCTAGCAAATGGGACACTGACACCCCCCCCCCACCACTGATGTGTCCTACTCCTATTCCATCTACCTTTGAGTCTCCTCTTATATTAAGATCCTCATTTAAACAGTCTTTTATTTTTTGGTTAGGAGGTGATCTTCGATACCAATCAGGATGGAGCCAAGGGCAGTGGAGGAAAAGCAAAGCTGAAAGCAACAACAAACCATAATTCAGACCACCAAAGAACCTACATTAATCACCTGGAACCAGACCAGCCAAATCTCTCCCCATCCTAAAGCGCAGGAACCCTTGCGGAAGAGGGGGCCGCAAGATTGTAAGAGCCTAAAGATGGGGAGGACCAACGATAGGCAAGATACTCCACACAAGTTAGGGCTGCAGAAGCCATAATGGGACTTTGCCTGACCTGCACAATGGCTGACATGTCAACGACGCCCTAGTCTAGCATAGATCACAAAGGAGAAGGCTCCAGACAGTAGGATCCTTAGAGGCAAGGAATTAACAGTTATCACAGAGTTCCCATACTAATGGGGAGCCCAAGAAAGGGCTCTGGACTATGCCTCTAGGATCCTTAGAGGCAAGGATTTAACAATTATCACAGAGTTCCCATACTAACGGGGAGCCCAAGAAAGGGCTCTGGGCTATGCCACTGAGTCCTTACCCCTCACTAGGGTGGAGGACTCAGAGGGAGGTTTGGCATTCACACAAAAGGATGCTCTAGGGGATGGGAGGGAGGAAGGGGAAAAGGAGGCAGAATGCAAGGGGGAATGGGGAGGGGAGGAGGGAGGGAGAGGACGGAGGCACCAATTGAGCTTGCATGATTGGTAAAAGAAATAAAATGTGGGAGAAAAAAAGTGAATTGAATATACCAGCATTGGTAAAACTGACAAGTTGTCCATAAAATGTGGTTCATAAAGGTTAAAGGGAAAGTACATTGCAATTCTTTGGCTTATTTTTTCAGTGGTCCTTTATCCATTATATAATGTTGTGACTGGTTACAGCCACTGTGGGTATACTTGGGTTGGGGACTGCACTGAAGAACCATCTGCAACACTCTCAGCACTATAGAGGTCCTCTCTTTCAACTGCCCTCAGGAAAATGCTGAATACCACCTCTGCAGTGTCACACTGCTTATTTAAGACACCATAAAGGAATCTTGCAAATATATTCTCTTCCTATTAAAACAACATTCTTCAGGAGCAACAATGACAGTTTTACAAAAAAAAAAAAGTCTGTAGTAAAAGTTTCTGGAGTGATTTATCTAGCTTAACTTACTTTAAGTAAAACAAAGCAAGTTTTCAGAATGAAAATTGATTAAGATAATAGAAACCAATTTTCTCAGATGGGACTAGATTAAGGGAGTATTTAATACAAAAGGACTTTTTTGTATGATGGATAAAAACATAACCTGTTTTTTACAGGAAATATTAAAGATAGGTCGTGAATTTGACAAACCTGTGAGAAGTATGGGTTTGGGGCTTGTTTCATTTTGTTTTTGTTTTTGTCTTTGCTTTATATAAAATGTCCACAAGTTTAAGTGTAATTCTTAAGTAGCAACAAAAAAATCTCATCACTGAAATACCTATTACATATTCTGAGTGCCAAGAAACTATTTACTGCCTAGAATATTAACCCTGACATTATCTTAAAGTGCATTTATGTATTATTGGCTTTGATATAAATCTCATAATTTAAATTTTGACATTTAAATTTAGTAGTTTACCATTTCAATACCACTTAAAGATATTGATCCAATAAAGAAAGTTAGAACCGGGCTGGAGAGATGGCTCAGGGGTTAAGACTCTGTTTCACAAGCATAGGGTCCTGAGTTTGGATTGAACATCCCATGTAAAAATACCAGGTGGAAATGGCTGTGACCTGCATTTCTGACCCTAGTAGAACCTGGAAAATCCCAGAGAGAAGCAAAAAGGAAGTGGAAGTAATTCAGGATGACTCCTGAAGTCACTCTTGGGCCTCCACAGGGACATAGTGCCTTCTGATACACACACACACACACACACACACACACACACACACACACACACACACTAAATACCCTTTTTACAAAAAAAAAAGTAAGTCAGATCAGTGGTGAAAAGGAAGATTCACAGTTAACCTTCTCAGGCTTATTTTCTCATTCACATTTATGTCTTGAGTTTTCATTTGAATAATTCACAGGCGAATTCAAATTTAACTGTAACTCTACCAAGCTCAGAAGTAGGCAGTTTTCCCAAGTCTTGAGAACATAGGTAATCTACTTGTGATGTTCTGAGATTTCTTCACTTAAAAACCCTATAAATGGACTCCATAGCTCACGGTTGCAAAGAAAGGTTTCATTGAAGGGTTCATTATTGCAGCAATGCTATTTAAATAAACTACAAAAATCCAACTTAATAGAAGTCTGCCTAAACACTATTAGCTGCTAAAAGGGAAATGTTCATAACCAAAATTCATAACCATAAGTAGATATGTTAAATGTTAACAGTTTTGGTCATAAAAGGTAAATCATTAATATGAATTAAGAAATTTAGATGAATATGATATATTCAGATCAATGACCAATTTTACATTTTATACATATAATTGTTTCCTAATAGTCCACTCTGCTTTATCTGTAATATGGTAGCTATACAGTTAGGCCACCCTAAAAGTTTCCAGGAACCTAATATGAAGATTATCTGTCCTCCATTGCTATGTAAATAAATCACCCAAGTTCATAATGCTTTTGCTCATCAGCTAAAATATTCAAATATGTTTGTGTATGAGCTAAACATTTGGTCCTTGTCCAATTTAAACTTCTTTGATTCTTAGTAAGATACAGCAACATGAGAAGCAACTTTTAAAAATGTTCCAGTATTACTTTAAAAAAAAGAAGCTTGGGGCTGGAGAGGTGGCTCAGCGGTTAAGCCTCTGCCTTGCAGGCAGAAGGTCCTGAGTTCGGATCCTAGACCCCATGTATAGACGCCAGGCTGAAGTGGGGGGTGGCCTGCGTTTCTGGTCCTGGTAGGGCGGAGTAGTTCCCGAATTCATCCGTGGTTCTACGCACACATGCATATGCACAATTGAATAAATAATAAAAAAGAATTTAAAAAAAGAAGCTTGATGACCTGTACAATGGCTGACATGTCTACGACCCCCCAAAGTCTAGCAAGGATCACAGGACAGAAGGCTCCAGGCAGTAGGATCCTTAGAGGCAAGGGATTAAACAGTCATAATAGAGTTCCCATATTAACAGGAAGCCCAAGAGGAAGCTCCGGGCTGTTCCATTGAATCCCGAACCCTCACTAGGTTGGAGGACTCAGAGGGAGGTTTGTCATTCACACAAAAGGATGCTTCAGGGGATTGAAGGGAAGAAGAGGGAAGTACTGGGAGAGAGGGAGGAGGGGAGGGGGTGAAAAGAAGGAAGAAGAAGGGAGAGTGCAATGGGGGATGATTGGGAAGGGGAAGGAGGAGGGAGAGAAGAGGGGTACCTATTGAGCTTCTATGATTAGGAAAAAAATAAAATGTGGGAGAAAAAAATTAAGAAGAAAAGAATTTGAAAGAAAAAAAAGTAAGGTTTGACAATGAGATTGGATTTTGCCTGACCTTGCACAATGGCTGACATGTCAACAATCCCCCAAAGTCTAGCACTGATCACAGGGGAGAAAGCTACAGTCAGTAGGATACTTAGACACTATGGGTTAAACAGTCATAATAGAGTTTCCTTACTAATAGTGAGCCCAAGAAGGGGCCCCAGCTATGCCACTGAGTCCTGAATGGATGCTCTGGGGGATGGGAGAGAGGAAGCAGGATACACCTGGAGAGGAAGAGGGAGGAAGAGGGAATGAAAAGGAGGGAGTGAGAGGGAGGGGGGAAGGGAAAAGAGTGCAATGGGGATGACTGATTGGGGGGAGGAGAGTAGGGAGGGAGAGGAAGGAGATATCTATTGAGCTTGTACGATTAGGCAAAAAAAAATGTGTAATAAAAAATGAGGCTTGCAGGGGGTGACATCCAATACCCATCAGGATGGAGCCAAGGGCATTGCAGGAGCAGCGAAACTGAAAAAAAAATCAACAAACCATAATTCAGAACATCAGAGACTCTACTATATCAACCACCTGGAACTGGGCCAGCCTAATCTCTCCCCATCCTGAAGCTCAGGGAAATTTGCGGAAGAGGGGGCGGTAAGATTGTAAGAGCACAAGGATGGGTGGAGTAATGATATGCAAGATGCTCCACACAAGTTAGGGCCAAAGCAATCATAATAGGACTTTGCATGACCTGCGCTATGTCCAACACATTATTGACCCCACAAAGTCTAGCATCTGCTAAAGGCACCAAGATCCTTGGAGGCAAGGGATTGACAGCCACAGTAGTGTTCCTATGTTTAAGGGGAACACAGGAAAGGGTTCTGAGAAATGCCCCTGGGTCCTTGCACCTCATCAGAGAGGAGGACCCAGAGGAGAGTTTTGCATGCACAGTAAAGGATGCTCCAGGGATTGGGGGGGAAGTACTGGGGGATGGGAAGGGAGGGGAGAGGGGAGGAGGGAGCAGTGGGGTGGGGGAAGGTGGAGAGAGGGAGGGGACCGGTGTACCTGTTAAGGTTGTATGAGCGGAAATAATAATAAAAAATAAAAATAAAAAAATGAGGCTTGGAGTATGCTGTTTCCTAAGATAATTCAATGAAAGTGTTAACATATTTAGAAGTCAGATAATTCCATTCTCTTAAGAGTGCTGTGCCTTGTGAATACCTTTAATTACCAGCTTACAGGATCAGTAAAGTCATCCTTCCCTTTACTATTCCAATTCCACAGTGTTCATTTTGAAGATAATACTTCAGTTCTTCAGTTACAGAAGAAAATGACCACTCTGGAAACTTTCTCAATTACAGAGAATAGCCACCAAATTACACAGTTAAGAAATGGCTTTAGAAATTGTCAGAAGGTGAGTTATTCTATAGTAACTGTGCCCATGGTGTGCCCCAAAACAATCCATTTCATCAGCTTTTGCACATTTGGTTTGGAGCACTTGTTTGATGTATATTCATTTAAACACTTGGATACGAGCTCTTGCCAGAAACTCAAAACTCAATAATTTACCTTGGAATGTTTCTAAAGACATTCTACTCCTTCAGTTAACTCTACACACTTCAGTGCTTAGATCTCCACCACAATGATGGACAAGGCCAGCACAGAAATTTTTTCCTTGGAAAATATGATCCTGCAGTGGCATAACTCAAGTTGAGCTTCTAGTCTTTCAAAGTTAAGGCTGCTTCTCCTTTCAGATGGCAGGTGCTCTTGAATGAGTAATACAGTTGTAGAAATTGAAAGGCACTAGTAGCTTTGACTTTCCTCTCTAACACGATCTTCTCCATTCTCATCAAGTCTGAAACAGTGAACCTGGACTAACTTATTCGGATTAAGTCAGCCGCCAGGGGGACATTCCTTTCCTCTTCTATGAATTTCACAGCTAAGTAAAAGCAGCTGAGCCTAACACACCCAAGATGTTTTGGCTGTACCTTCACTTTCTACAGAAATCTGTCCAGTACATTCACAGCTAGAGAAAATGTCTCTGTGTGGAAGCTGAAGAATTGAATGTACTGAGAAGATCTTTCACTTCAAAGTCTCTGAATCTCACAGTCATCCTGAGACCATTATCATGTGCAGACTCAATAAATTTCAAGCCGCAGACCTTTGGCTGACATTTTGACTCCTGATGCAACAGGACATTCAGCTGGTGCAGCAGTTTCTGAGACTCAGTTGTCAGTACTTCAATCATTTTGAAAGCTGCTGTTCCTCTATGGTAGCCTCTCCCTAAGTCTGCTCATGTCTCGTCCGACATACAGGATCTGAGAACTCTATGGGGCCAGCACAATTGCTGGGCAAGCTTGGAGAGGCCGGAAGGGAGAGTGGTTCTGAGCCGAGGGCCCACATCCTGCTGTAAACACACTGTCCTCCTCCTTGTCCACTCGGAGCCCTGAATCAAGAATCTCTGAGATGCTGTACTGAGGAAAGAGAACTCTGTCAATAGAGTGGAAATATGACATGAGTTGGTTTTGTTCTGTTTTTGTTGATAATAGAAAAGTATGATCCAAAGCAGACATCTGTTCAATACATTGGTAATATTTTCCCTACAATACCACAGATCACTAAGTTTAATCATCTTACCCATTAGCTTTGTGGATTTAATTAGTTGACTACAGCATCTTAAAATATTTCATATTTTATAATTATTGTTATCTATTGCTATTAATGGTATTATTAGTATGTGTGTGCTCATGTATATGACTTGAGGGGAGGTGTATATGCCATGGTACATGTGGAGGTCAGAGGAGTATTTTGTAAAGCTGGTTCTCTCCTCCCACTGTTATATGGTGTGACAGTTTTTAAATGTCAATTTGGCAAGTGAGAACTGAACCTTTAGGCACACCCATGAAAAACTTCATTAAGGCAAACATACTCTAAGCAAGTCTGCAGGAGATTATCTAATCGATGTGCCAAGATATTGTCCATGGTGGGTGAGCCCATAGAGAATTGGCCAGCATTCTCACATTGATAAACTAGAAAGTATGTCCCTCTATCAGCTTTTCCTGTGGTTTTTGATGTGGCCAGTTTCCCTGATTCCTGACGATGACATAGCAGGACTATAGCCTGAAACTATAACCTGAAACAACAATAAAAACCTTTGTTTCCCTAATCATTACTCTGCCACGTGTTTATCACATCAACTGAGGAGTAACAGAGACACATGGCTCCAAGGATCAAACTCAGGCTGCCAGGCTTACATAGCAGGTAACTTCAACCGCTGAGTCATCTTACTGGCCCCAGTATCTTGAGACTCTTAATTCCTTTCAGATGTGGTTCCAGATACATATATCTACTACAGTATTGCAGTCATGAACTCCATTTTGTATGTCTCAGAAAATCCACAGAAATAACTTCATAGATGAAAGATTTAAGGTCAGTTTATTCTACATATTGGAAACCTCTCTCCAAGGGCAAGAACATTGCCATAAAACTTTAATTTTTTTGTTTTGGATTCATCTTTTTTTGTTTTGCCTTCATTTTACATTAATTACATTTTTCATTTTTTATTACGAATAGTTTGTATACAAACACAAAATGAGTTTCTGTCCTCTCCCACCCTCCCTTCTCTTCATACATCTGTCTGTTCCTGTCCCACTCAACCACATGTCCCTCTACATGTATGGACCACGGGGCTCTCTTCAGGGCACCTGCACTAGTCAGGCACAAAGCCCCTGTGGTAGTATATGTCACAATTGGCTGTTTTTCAACAAATTCTTAAGTGGAATCTCCAAAGACAGGTAAAATCAGAGCTTCTCCAGCTTATCAGATGTAGGAAATGTGACAACTTTTCTACTGCTTCTCTACCATCTGCATTATTCTCAGAGGTCTGTCCTCACAGTCATAGAGCTCCACATGGCACAGCTTGATTTACCCATTTCCTGCTGTATATCCACAGATCTTCATAGTGGTTTTCACCTTTGCACGTAGTTTTAGCACCAAACCTTCTTGAAACTAACCAACAGGGTTGAATCTTTCCAAAATCTTTAATTAAGCATCCATATGGCTTGGAAGTATAAATATCACTACAGGGGTATGAGAGTGATCTATAAAGTCCCAAATGACTGAAAATACACTTCAGGATTTTCCAAATCTGTTTGCTATGATGGTTTTAATCCTGCTTCTTCTATTCCAAAGTTTCCTAAAAGAAACAATCTCATAAATCATCACCATTGAAATTAATTTTAATTTTTTGTGTATGCATTTGCATGTGTCTGTGTGTATCAGTGGGTACTATATACCTGTGGAGGCCCAAAGGTAACTTTGGAAATCACTCTGGATTGCTCTACCTGCTGTTTGCTTTACTGTGGAATTTCCCAAGCTTCGCATTTCAGAGCTGGAAGTATAGGCCATCGCCATTTCTACCTGACATTTTTATGTGAGAGCCAGATCTAAACTCAGGACCTTCTGCTTGCAAAGCAGAAGCTTAACCCCTGAGCCATCTATCCACCCTTAAATTTACTTTTTTTTTCTTTCTAACAATGTTTTCTTTATTTTTTTCTTTTTTATTATTAAAAATGTAATTATACATTTTTAAATTTTTTTACCAGTTCCCTCCCTCCCCCCTCCTCCCCCCGAATCCCCTCCTCCCCCTCCTCTCCCTCCCCATCCCCCAGTGCCTCCCCCCCAATTCCCAGAGAGTCCTTTATTGTGTACGCCTGACTCTCCACTGGGTCCTCCTCTCCGATGACATATAAGGACCCAGTGGCATTTCCATAAGCCCTTTCTCTTGTTCCCCTTAAGCATAGGAGCACTACTATGGCTGTCAATCCCTTGCCTCCAGTGATCTCGGTGCCCTTAACAGATGCTAGACTTTATGAGGGCAACAGTTCGCTGGACATTGCCAGGGCATGAAAAGTCCCATTATGATTGCTTTGGCCCCAACTATTGTTGAGAATCTTGCAAATCGTTGTTCCTCCCATCCGTTTGCTCTTACAATCTTACCGCCCCCTCTTCCGCAAATGTCCCTGAGCTCTAGGATGGGGAGAGATGAGGCTGGCCTAGTTCTATGTGATTGATATAGAGACTCTGAAGTTCTGGATTGTGGTTTGTTGATTTTCTTTTGCAGTTTTGCTGCTCCTGCAATGCCCTTCACTCCATCCTGTTGGGCACAGTATGTCACCCCTGGCCAGAGACGAAAAGCTGTTAAACTGGAGTCTTGTTATAAGAGCACATTCAAGGGTAGACGTACTAAGAGTAGGAAACCTCAGTGAGGGAGGGGTCCATCACCCATTTGCAAAATGATTACTTTTTATCTGCTAGACTATATGCCCTCCCCTTCTGGTGAGATCAGGAAAGAACGTCTGTGAACTTAACCAGGTTTCTCATTACTTACTTGCAGACCTTGATGGAGGCCTATTTTCTCTGCTGTAACATGGTCCCCTCTCTCCTTGTTTCTGGTGTGGCCCTCCTACCCCATCTCTCTTGTTCATAATCCTTGCAATTACTGTATTACATAGGTTTACTTTTGAGTGTCTCAATGTGGGCTGGGTGAGTTTGGTACTAGGAGCCACCTATTAGGGAGTACATACGGTGCTTAATTTTCTGGGTTTGGGATACTTCACTTAATATAATTGTTCCTAATGACATCCATTTCCCAGCAAATTCCAGTAATTCATCATTTTTGAAGGCTGAGTAGTACTCCATTGTATAGATGTACCACTGTTTCCTTATCCACTCGTCAACTGTTGGACATTTGGGTTGATTCCATGACTTTGCTATTGTAAACAGTGCTGCTATGAACATGGTAGAGCTTGTGCTATCGAGGCAAACCTCTGCTGCATGGGGGGTTATTCCCAAAAGTGGGATAGCAGGGTCATATGGCATTTAAATCTTTAATTTCTTTAAGAATCTCCAGACGGCTCGCCAGAGTGGCTGTATTAGCCTGCATTCCCACCAGCAGTGTAGGAGAGTTCCCCTCTCTGCACATCCTCTCCAGCATTTGTTGTTGTTTGTATTGTGGATTTTTGCCATCCTTACCGGGCTGAGATGATATCTCAGGGAAGTTTTGATTTGCATTTCCCTGATGGCTAAGGAAGTGGAGCATTTTTTAAGATATTTGTTAGACATTTAAATTTCATCCCTGGTAAAGTTTCTTTTAAGTTACAGGGCCCATTTTTGAATTGGGCCATTGGTTTCCTTGGAGTTTAGTTTTCTAAGTTCTTTGTGCACTCTGGAAAGTAGAGCTCTGTCAGATATGTGGTTAGTGAAGATTTTCTCCCATTCTGTGGGTTGCCTTTGAGCTAGTGTTACAATCTCCTTATCTGAACAGAAGCTCTTTAATTACACAAGATCCCAACTGTTGAGAGTTGGTAGCAGTGACTGTGCCATTGGATGTCTGTTTAGAAAATGTTGGCCTAGCCCAATCAGCTCGAGGGAGCTGATTTAAACTATGGTTTTTAAAGTCTCTGGCCTTAAATCAAGGTCCTTGATCCATTTGGAATTAAGTCTTGTACATGGTGACAAGTATGGGTCCAGCTTTAATCTTCTGCTTGTGGAGATCCACTTTTGCCAGCACCATTTATTGAAGATGCTGTTCTTTTTCCATTGGATTCTTTGGGCCCCTTTGTCAAAGACCAAATGGCTGCATTTATGTGTGCTTATATATGGGTCTTCAACCCTTATCCATTGATCTGTGTGTCTATTTTGGAGCCAGTACCAGGCAGTTTTTATAACTATGGATTTGTAGTATACACTAAGGTTTGGTATGGTAATACCTCCAGCAGTGTTTTTGTTACTCAGGATTGTCTTTGCTATCCTAGGTCTTTTGTGCCTCCATATGAACTTTGAGATTGTTTGGTCAACTTCTTTAAAGAATTGCTTTGGGATTTTGATTGGTATAGAATTGAATCTGTATATTGCCTTTGGTAGGATGGTCATTTTTACGATGTTGATTCTGCCAATCCAGGAACAAGGGAGGTCGTTCCACCTTCTGGAGGCTTCTGCTATTTCTTTCTTTAGGGTTTTAAAGTTTTCATTGTAAAGGTCTTTTACCTCCTTGGTTAGGTTTATACCAAGGTATTTCATTTTTTTAGGGGCTATAGTAAATGGGATTGTTTCTCTCAAGGCTTTTTCACTTCTTTCATTCTGGGCATATAGGAAGGCCTCTGATTTTTGCACATTTATTTTGTATCCTGCCACCCTGCTGAACTTCTCAATTAGTTCCAGGAGCTTCCTGGTGGAGTTTTTGGGATCACTCAGGTATAAGATCATGTCATCTGCAAATAGGGATAGCTTGACTTCTTCCTTGCCGATTTGAATCCCTCTTATGTCCCTTTCTTGTCTTATGGCTTCAGCTAAGACTTCAAGTACAATATTGAATAGAAGTGGTGAGAGTGGACAGCCTTGTCTAGTTCCTGATCGAAGTGGGAATGCTTCCAATTGTTCCCCATTGAGCATAATCCTTGCTGTGGGCTTGTTGTATACAGCTTTTATTATATTGATAAAGGTTCCTTTCATTCCTACAGTCTCTAAAATTTTGATCATAAAAGGCTGTTGGATTTTGTCAAAGGCTTTTTCTGCATCTATCGAGAGTATCATGTGGTCTTGGACTTTGGACTGGTTTACATGATGAATTACATTTATTGATTTGCGTATGTTGAACCAACCTTGTGTGCCGGGGATGAAGCCTACTTGGTCCCCGTGAATGATCTTTTTGATATGGTTTTGAATCCGATTTGCTAAGACATTGTTGAGAATCTTTGAGTCTGTGTTCATCAAAGAGATCGGCCTATAGTTTTCTTTTTTAAGTGAATCTTTATTAGGTTTTGGGATTAAGACGATATTAGCTTCATAGAAGGCATTTGGTAGTGTTCCTTCCTTTACTATTTGATGCAACAGTTTAAGGAGTATTGGTGTTATTAACTCCTTAAATGTCTGGTAGAATTCTGTGCTGAATCCATCTGGCCCAGGACATTTTTTGGTGGGAAGATTTGAGATTACTTCTTCAATTTCCTTGTATGTTATAGGACTATTTAAATAATTCACAACTTCCTGATTCAATTTAGGTAACTTATGTTTACTTAGAAATTCATCCATCTCTTTTGTGTTGTCAAACTTCATAGAGTACAAGTTTTTGAAATATGATGTTATAATTCTCTGGATTTCTTGGGTATCTGTAGTGATAACTCTATGTTCGTTTCTAATTTTGTTAATTTCGGTTTTCTCTCTCTTGCTCTTGGTTACTTTAGTTAGGGGTGTATCAATCTTATTGATTTTTTCAAAGAACCAGCTTTTTGACTGGTTGATTTTTTCTATCGTTTTCTTAATCTCGATTTCAGATATTTCTCCCCTTATTTTGCTAATCTCCTCTCTTCTACTACTTTTGGGATCACATTGCTCTAGTTTCTCTAAAGCTTTAAGCTGCATTGTTAAGTTTTTTATTACTGATGTTTCCAATTTTCTGATGTAGGCATTAAGAGCTATGAACTTACCTCTTAGAACAGCTTTCATTGTGTCCAAGATATTTTGGTAAGTTGTATTTTCATTATCATTCACTTTCAGGAAATCTTGAATTTCCTTTTTAATTTCTTCCTGAATCCAGTTCTCATTCAGCATCATATTGTTAAGTTTCCAGGAGTTAGTGTATTTTTTCTTGTTTGATGTGCTATGGATGTCCGGCTTTAGGCCGTGGTGGTCTGATAGGGCACAGGTTAGAATTTCAACTTTTTTGTATATGTGTATATTCGTTTTGTTGCCCAGTATGTGATCTGTTTTGGAGAAAGTTCCGTGTGCTGCTGAGAAAAATGTGTATTCTTTGGTACGTGGGTGAAAAGTTCGATAGAGATCTGTAAGGTCCATTTCTTTCAGGGTTTGATTAAGTTCCAAAGTGTCTCTGTTAAGGTTTTGATCTGTTGATCTATCCCATGTTGAGAGGGCGCTGTTGAAGTCCCCAAGAATTATCGTTTGGGGGTTGATTTCTTGCTTTAGTCGCTGTAGGGTTTTCTTAATGAATGTGGAGGGGCCCGTATTGGGTGCATACATGTTCAGTATTGTGAAGTCTTCCTGGTGAATTGTACCTGTGACTAAAATGTAGTATCCATCCGTGTCTCTTATAATTTTCTTTGGTTTGAAGTCCACTTTGTCTGATAGCATAATGGCTACCCCTGCCTGTTTTCTGCTTTCATTTGCTTGTAGAATTGTTGCCCAGCCTATTATTTTTAGAGTGTGCCTATCTTTTGTGGTGAGAATGGTTTCCTGCAGGCAGCAGATTGATGGATTGTGATTTTTAATCCAAGTTTGTAATCTGTGTCTCTTGATCGGTGAATTAAGTCCATTAACATTTAGTGTTATAATGGAGAAACTATTTTTAATTCTAGACATTTATTATGTTTAGTAGTTTTTATAAGTATATTGGTTCGCTTTTAATGGTGTTATATTTGCCTTCTGTTCTCCTGGATATGCCTGTTTTTTTCTTCAAGCTTGAGTATCATTTCTAGCATTTTTTGAAGGCCTGGTTTGGTGGACATGTATCCCTTCAAGTTGTCTTTGTGCTGGAAAGTTTTTCTTTCTCCCTCGATCATGACTGATCGTTTTGCAGGGTTAATCAGCCTGGGTTGACATTTTTGCTCATTCAATATATGAAGTATGTCACTCCAAGCTCTTCTTGCTTTTACTGTTTCGACTGAGAAGTCATTTGTTATTTTAATAGGTTTACCTTTAAAAGTGACTTGTTTTTTCTCCCTTGAAGCTCTCAGCACCAGTTCTTTATCTTGAATGTGGCATGTTTTAACTATTATTTGCCGTGGCGTGCTTCTGTTTTAGTCATATCTGTTTGGGGTGCGGAATGCCTCTTGTATGTGGATGGGCCTCTTTTTTTAGATGAGGAAAGTTTTCCTTGATGATGGTTTGAAAAATTTCCTCAGGGGTGGTATTTTGAGATTCTTGCTCTGGTATTCCATGAATACGCATGTTAGGCTTTTTCAGGGTGTCCCATATCTCTTGGATATTTCTCTCAAGTATCTTTTTGGCTTTAACAACCTCTTCCATTGAGCTGGTTAGTACTCCCACTTTATCTTCAAGGTCTGAAATTCTGTTTCCTGCTTCGTTAGTTCTGTTGATAATACTCTCTGTGGAGTTCTGGGTTGAAGATAACTTGTCTCATAGCTCAGTTTTAAACTCTGCTTGAGTCTGTTTTAACTGCTCTATGCCAGTTTTTGTTTCTTGCACTGTTTTTCTCAACTCCTCCAAATGTCTGTTGTGTTCCTCTTCAAAGCGATTGATTTGATTATGTAATTCCTCCCAGATTTCCTCTTTCATAGTATTGAACATGGTAATGATCATATTTTGAAAGTCTTTATCCTGGGTGGGGCTTTCTTGGCCTTTTTCCGTGGGTTTGTTCTTGTTGGAGTCTAACATTATGGGATTAATTTCTTCAGTGGGAAATTTGTTTACTTGATTGTTGCTTCTCATGGATTTGCACTTTGACTTTGGCATTGTCATTTTAACTCTTAAGATCTCTCAATTTCACTAAACTGAATTATTTGGCCTGGGGTCCTGGTGGGCGGGGCGGGCGGAGACTTACCTAGGTCATGGGTTGAGCCCCAGCTGGACCGAGCGGGCGTCCCAACTGGTGGAGCGGGGTGGGGTGCAATGGGGGGATGGGGGCGACGGCCTGGAGCTATTTATCCCGAGGGCAGCTGGGGCGGAGCCCAGGCGCACGGGGAGGTCCTCCTCGTCCCTCGGCCCCGCGCCTGGCTCTGGCTGGATGGTGGAAGTCGGAGCCGGGTCCCTGTGGGCTGACCTGGGGTCCTGGTGGGTGGTGCGCTGGGCGGGGACTCACGAGCTAGGGTGCGGGGTTGAGGCCCGGCTGGACTCCCCGCGTGCGTCCCGACCGGCGGAGCGGGGTGGGGTGCAAAAGGGGGGATGGGGGCGACGGCGTGAAGCTATTAAACCCGAGGGCAGCTGGGGCGGGGCCCGGGCGCAGGGGGAGGTCCTCCTCGGACCTCGGCCCAGCGCTCCGGCTGGATGGTGGGAGTTGGTGCCCAGTCCCTGTGGGCCGACCTGGGGTCCTGGTGGGCTGTGCGGGGGGGGGGGGGGGGGGGGGGGGGGGGGGGAAATCACCAGCTAGGGCGCAGGGTTGAGGCCGGGCTGGACCGCGGCGCGCGTCCCGACCGGTGGAACGGGGTGGGGTGCAAAAGGGGCTGGATTCAGGAAGAAATTGAACAGGAAATTCAAGATTTCCTGAAAGTGAAGGAAAATGAAAATACAACTTACCAAAATCTCTGGGACACAATGAAAGCTGCTCTAAGAGGTAAGTTCACAGCTCTTAATGCCTACATCAGAAAATTGGAAACATCAGAAATAAATAATTTAACGATGCAGCTTAAGGCTTTGGAGAAACTTGAGCAATCTGATCCCAAAAGTAATAGAAGAGAGATTAGCAAAATAAGGGGAGAAATATCTGATCGAGATTAAGAAAACGATAGAAAAAATCAACCAGTCAAAAAGCTGGTTCTTTGAAAAAATCGATAAGATTGATACACCCCTAGCTAAACTAACCAAAAGCAAGAGAGAGAAAACCCAAATTAACAAAATTAGAAATGAACATGGAGTTATCACTACAGATACCCAAGAAATCCAGAGAATTATAACATCATATTTCAAAAACTTATACTCTGTGAAGTTTGACAACACAAAAGAGATGGATGAATTTCTAAGTAAACACAACCTACCTAAATTGAATCAGGAAGTTGTGAATTATTTAAATAGTCCTGTAACATACAAGGAAATTGAAGAAGTAATCTCGAATCTTCCCACCAAAAAATGTCCTGGGCCAGATGGATTCAGCACAGAATTCTACCAGACATTTAAGGAGTTAATAACACCAATACTCCTTAAACTGTTGCATCAAATAGTAAAGGAAGGAACACTACCAAATGCCTTCTATGAAGCTAATATCGTCTTAATCCCAAAACCTAATAAAGATTCACTTAAAAAAGAAAACTATAGGCTGATCTCTTTGATGAACACAGACACAAAGATTCTCAACAAAGTCTTAGCAAATCGGATTCAAAACCATATCAAAAAGATCATTCACGGGGACCAAGTAGGCTTCATCCCCGGCACACAAGGTTGGTTCAACATACGCAAATCAATAAATGTAATTCATAATGTAAACCTGTCCAAAGTCCAAGAACACATGATACTCTCGATAGATGCAGAAAAAGCCTTTGACAAAATCCAACAGCCTTTTATGATCAAAACGCTAGAGACTGTAGGAATGAAAGGATCCTTTATCAATATAATAAAAGCTGTAAACAACAAGCCCACAGGAAGGATTATGCTCAATGGGGAACAATTGGAAGCATTCCCACTTCGATCAGGAACAAGACAAGGCTGTCCACTCTCACCACTTCTATTCAATATTGTACTTGAAGTCTTAGCTGAAGCCATAAGACAAGAAAGGGACATAAGAGGGATTCAAATCGGCAAGGAAGAAGTCAAGCTATCCCTATTTGCAGATGACATGATCTTATACCTGAGGGATCCCAAAAACTCCACCAGGAAGCTCCTGGAACTAATTGAGAAGTTCAGCAGGGTGGCAGGATACAAAATAAATGTGCAAAAATCAGAGGCCTTCCTATATGCCCAGAATGAAAGAAGTGAAAAAGCCCTGAGAGAAACAATCCCATTTACTATAGCCCCTAAAAAAATGAAATACCTTGGTATAAACCTAACCAAGGAGGTAAAAGACCTTTACAATGAAAACTTTAAAACCCTAAAGAAAGAAATAGCAGAAGACACCAGAAGGTAGAAAGACTTCCCATGTTCCTGGATTGGTAGAATCAACATCGTAAAAATGACCATCCTACCAAAGGCAATATACAAATTCAATGCTATACCAATTAAAATCCCAAAGCAATTTTTTAAAGAAGGTGACCAAATAATCTCAAAATACATATGGAGGCACAAAAGACCCAGGATAGCAAAGACAATCCTGAGTAACAAAAACACTGCTGGAGGTATTACTATACCAAACCTTAGTGTATACTACAAATCCATAGTTATAAAAACTGCCTGGTACTGGCTCCAAAATAGACACACAGATCAATGGATAAGGATTGAAGACCCAGACATAAGCCCACAAAGTTACAGCCATTTGGTCTTTGACAAAGGGGCCCAAAGAATCCAATGGAAAAAGAACAGCATCTTCAACAAATGGTGCTGGCAAAACTGGATCTCCACATGCAGAAGATTAAAGCTGGACCTGTACTTGTCACCATGTACAAGACTTAATTCCAAATGGATCAAGGACCTTGATTTAAGGCCAGAGACTTTAAAAACCATAGTTGAACGGATAGGGAACTCCCTCGAGCTGATTGGGGTAAGCCAACACTTCCTAAACAGACATCCAATGTCACAGTCACTGCTACCAACTCTCAACAGTTGGGATCTTGTGAAATTAAAGAGCTTCTGTTCAGATAAAGAGATTGTAACATGAGCTCAAAGGCAACCCACAGAATGGGAGAAAATCTTCACTAACCACATATCTGACAGAGCTCTACTGTCCAGAGTGCACAAAGAACTTAGAAAACTAAACTCCAAGGAAACCAATGGCCCAATTCAAAAATGGGCCCTGGAACTTCAAAGAAACTTTACCAGGGATGAAATTAAAATGTCTAACAAATATCTTAAAAAATGCTCCACTTCCTTAGCCATCAGGGAAATGCAAATCAAAACTTTCCTGAGATATCATCTCACCCCAGTCAGGATGGCAAAAATCCACAATACAAGCAACAACAAATGCTGGAGAGGATGTGGACAGAGGGGAACTCTCCTACATTGCTGGTGGGAGTGCAGGCTCATACAGCCACTCTGGCTACCCCTCTGGAGTTTCTTAAAGAAACTAAAGATTGAAATGCCATATGACCCTGCTATTCCACTTTTGGGAATAACCCCCCATACAGCAGAGGTTCACCTCGATAGCACAAGCACGACCATGTTCATAGCAGCACTGTTTACAATAGCAAAGTCATGGAATCAACCCAAATGTCCAACAGTTGACAAGTGGATAAGGAAACCGTGGTACATCTATACAATGGAGTACTACTCAGCCATCAAAAATGATGAATTACTGGAATTTGCCGGGAAATGGATGTCATTGGAAACAATTATATTAAGTGAAGTATCCCAAACCCAGAAAATTAAGCACCGTATGTACTCCCTAATAGGTGGCTCCCAGTACCAAACCCACCCAGCCCACCTAGAGACAGTAATTGCAAGGATTATGAACAGGAGGGATGGGGTAGGAGGGCCACACCAGAAACAGGAGAGAAGGGACCATGTTACAGCAGAGAAAATAGGCCTCCATCAAGGACTCAAATAAGTAATGAGACATCTGATTAAGTTCACAGACTTTTGTTCCTGATCATTTACTACTGAGGGGGTATGATCTCACCAGAAGAGGAGGGCATACAGTGTGGCAGATAAAAAGTAACCATTGTGCAAATTGGTGATAGACCCCTCCCTCACTATGGTTTCCCACTTTTATTCCATCTACCTTTGAATGTGCTTTTATCACAAGACTCTAGTTTAACAGCTTTTTGTCTCTGGCCAGGGGGTAACATACAATGCCCACCAGGATGGAGTGAAGGGCAATGCAGGAGCAGCAAAACTGCAAAGGAAAACCAACAAACCACAATCCAGAACTTCAGAGACTCTATATCAACCACCTAGTACTAGGCCAGCTTAATCTCTCCCCATCCTGAAGCTCAGGGAGATTTGCGGAAGAGGGTCGGTAAGTGTGTAAGAGCAAAAGGATGAGAGGAGCAATGATATGTAAGTTACTCCATACAAGTTAGGGCTGAAGCAATCATAATTGGACTTTACATGCCCTGTGCATTGTCCAACACACTATTGACCCCACAAAGTCCAGCATCTGCTAAAGGCACCAAGATCTTTGGAGGCAAAGGATTGGCAGCCACAGAAGTGTTCCTATACCTATGGGGAACACGGGAAATGGTTCAGGGAAAAGCCACTGGGTCCTTGTATGTCATCGGAGAGGAAGGCCCAGAGGAAAATCAGGCATGCACAAGAAAGGACTCTCTGGGAATTGGGGGGCGGGAGGCACTGGGAGATGGGAAGGCAGGGGGTGGGGAGGAGAAGCAGAGGGTACGGGGGGGGGGAGGAGGAGGGACGGAGGGAACTGGTGTACTTATTAAGTTTGTATGACCTTAAATAATAATAAAAACTGTATTAATATAAAAAATGTATACACACAAAAAAAAGAGATTGTAACACGAGCTTAAAGGCAATCCACAGAATGGGAGAAAATATTCACTAACCACATATCTGATAGAGCTCTACTGTCCAGAGTGCACAAAGAACTTAGAAAACTAAACTCCAAGGAAACCAATGGCCCAATTAAAAAATGGGCCCTGGAACTTCAAAGAAACTTTACCAGGGATGAAATTAAAACGTCTAACAAATATCTTAAAAAATGCTCCACTGCTTTAGCCATCACGGAACTGCAAATCAAAACTTCCCTGAGATATCATCTCACCCCGGTCAGGATGGCAAAAATCCACAATACAAACAACAACAAATCCTGGAGAGGATGTGGAGAGAGAGGAACTCTCCTACATTGCTGGTGGGAATGCAGGCTCATACAGCCACTCTGGTGAGCCGTCTGGAGATTCTTAAAGAAATTAAAGATTGAAATGCCGTATGACCCTGCTATCCCACTTTGGGAATAACCCTCCATGCAGCAGAGGTTCACCTCCATAGCACAAGCACGACCATGTTCATAGCAGCATTGTTTACAGTAGCAAAGTGTTGGAATCAACCCAAATGTCCAGCAGTTGACGAGTGGATAAGGAAAATGTGGTACCTTTATACAATGGAGATCTACTCAGCCATCAAAAATGATGAATTACTGGAATTTGCCGGGAAATGGATGTCATTAGAAACAATTACATTAAGTGAAGTATCCCAAACCCAGAAAATTAAGCGCCGTATGTACTCCCTAATATGTGGCTCCTAGTACCAAACTCACCCAGCCCACATTGAGACACTCAAAGGTAAACCTATGTAATACAGTAATTGCAAGGATTATGAACAGGAGGGATGGGGTTCGAGGGCCACACCAGAAACAAGGAGAAAGGGGACCATGTTACAGCAGAGAAAATAGGCCTCCATCAAGGACTGCAAGTAAGTAATGTGACACCTGGTTAAGTTCACAGACGTTCATTCCTGATCATTTACAACTGAGGGGGTATGATCTCACCAGAAGGGGAGGGCATATAGTCTGGCAGATAAAAAGTAATCATTCTGCAAATGGATGATTGACCCCTCCCTCACTGTGGTTTCCTACTTTTATTACATCTACCCTTGAATGTGCTATTATAACAAGACTCCAGTTTAACAGCTTTTTGTCTCTGGCCAGGGGGTGACATACAGTGCCCATCAGGATAGAGTGAAGGGCATTTCAGGAGCAGCAAAACTGCAAAAGAAAACCAACAAACCACAATCCAGAACTTCAGAGACTCTATATCAACCACCTAGAACTAGGCCCGCCTAATCTCTCCCCATCCTGAAGCTCAGGGCCATTTGCGGAAGAGGGGGTGGTAAGATTGTAAGAGCACAAGGATGGGAGGAGTAATTATTTGCAAGATTCTCCACACTAGTTAGGGCCGAAGCAATCATAATAGGACTTTGCATGCCCTGCGCAATGTCCAACACACTGTTGACCTCACAAAGTCTAGCATAAGCTAAAGGCACCAAGATCCCTGGAGGCAAGGGATTGACAGCCACAGTAGTGTTCTTGTGCTTAAGGGGAACACGGGAAAGGGTTCAGGGAAATGCCACTGGGTCCTTGTATGTCATCTGAGAGAAGGACCCAGAGGAGAGTCAGGCATGCACAATCAAGGACTCTTTGGGAATTGGGGGGGAGGCACTGGGGAATGGGGAGGGAGGGGTGGAGGGGAGCAAGGGGTTCAGGGGGAGGAGGAGGGAGGGAGGGAACTGGTGTACCTAATAAGTTTGTATGTGTGGAAATAATAATGTATATGATAAAAAAATTTGACAAGAAAAAAAAAAAACAAGTTAGGGCCTAAGGAATCATAATAGGACTATGCATGACCTGTGCAATGACCAACATATCATTGAACTGCCAAAGTCTAGCATGGATCACAGGCACTAGGATTCTTAGAAGCAAGGGATTAATAGCCACAATAGTGTTCCTATACTTAAGGGGAACACAAAAAAGAGCTATAGGCAATTCCACTGAGTTCTTACACCTCATCAGAAAGGAGGACTCAGAGGGAAGTTTGACATACACAATGAAGGATGCTCCAGAATGTTGGGGAGGGGGCACTTGGATAAAGGAAGGGAGGGGGGAAATGAAGGAGAAAAGGAGGGAGGGAACAGAGGGTCCAGGGAGGGGTGGAGAGAGGGAGGGAGAGGAATGGGGTACTGATCAACTTTGTATGAGTGGAAAAAAGAAATTAAAAAAAAAAGAAATCTGAGAACATCACAAGTAGAATACCATTGGGAAGTTGGGAAAGCTGCCTACTTCTGTGCTTAGTAGAATTATGGCTGAATTTGAATTCACCTGTCAATAATTCAAATCAAAGCTAAAGACCTAAACGTGAATAAAATAATAACCCTGGGAAGGTAAACTGTGAACCTTCATTTTCAACACTGATCTAAATTTCTATATTGGATCAATGTATTTAAGTGATATTGAAATGGTAACTACTTAATTTAAATGTCATAATTTAAATTATGATGTTTACATCAAAACCAACAATTCACCATTGCAGTTTTAAGGCATTATCAGGGTTAATATTCAAGTATTGCAATGCTTCTTAGAACCCAGAATATATAACATATAATTCTTGGCAGCAAATGTTTTCTTGGCGCCCAGAATATGTAACAGATAATTCAGAAATGGCTTTTTGTTGCTACTTAAGAATTACACTTAAGCTTGTGGGCATTTTATATAAACCAAAAAACAGATTTGACAAATTTACGAGCTATCTTTAATACTTCTTGTAGAAAACAGCTGATGTTTGTATCCATTAAATTAAAAAAAACGCTTTTGTATAAAATACCCCCTTAATCTTAATCTTCCACCTGAGAAAATTAGTTTCTTAATGAATTTTCACTTTGAAAACTTGCTTTGTGTAAGTTCTTTTGCTACAGATTTAAAAAAAAAAAAACTGCCATTGTTCCATGTACAATGTTGTTTTAGCAGGCAGAGAGTATATTTGCAAGATTCCTGTAAGTGTCTCAGAGATGTTGTTCAGGAGCCTCCTGGGGGCAGCTGGAAGGGAGGAGCTCTACAGTATTAAAGTGCTGATGACAGCTCCACAGTGCAGTACCCAACCCAGTCCATCCATGATGGCTGTAACCAGTCTTGATGTTATGTAATAGATAAATGACCATTAAAAAAATAAACCAAAAAACTGCAGTGTACTTTATTGTTAACCTTTATAAACCATGATTTATGGATAACTTAGCAGTTTTTTCAAAGGCTAGTATATTCATTATTTGGAAACATCAAGTGTTCATTTTGAGTGGGCAAAGGTAAACTCATCCAAATGCCTTTCAAGAAAATGCAAAAAAATCAACTGCATTTTCTATACTTCAAATAAAAATTACAGAATGAAATTTGAAAAGAAAATTCAATTTATATTAGTTTCAATAAAATACGACATACTGAGAAAGACATACCAATTTTGTGATCTTTCCTCCAAAAATTTGTATCATAAATCATATGTGTGCCTGCAGAAACAAGGGAAAGAGAAAGAAGACACATATGGAAGGAGGGAAATATGGATGGGGAGAAAATAAGAATTAATGAATATAATCCAATGTAATTATGAAGAAATGACAGACAAATTCACATTTTGGGACAATAAAAAACAACTACCATATTATTTAATAATGTCAAAACTATTAAAACAAAAGAAGGCTGAGGAAGTTAAAGGAAATTAAATTACAAGATAACAAAATGCATGCTCACCAGTTGAATCCTGGGCAAAGGAAAGGAGCTATTCAAGACATTAGCTAGATAACTGACTAAATTTGAAAGTATACTGTGAATTAGATAATATAATTGGATCAATATTCTACTTCCTCATTCTGACAATCACTTACTTAAGATATATCTTTTTTCTTTTTTTTTTTTGCTTTTTGTACATGAGTTTATTATTTTTCTAATTTTACAATCATATTGAGTACTTATCCCTGCTTCTTTCTATGGGCTCTCCCTCCCATGCCTCCATCAATACCATCCTCCTGCCTGTCTGCTTCTATGGATACAAGAGTTGCCTCTGGCTTGTCTACTTTTGCGGAGGTTCAGGCCTCTGTGGCATATCTGTGGCCACCCCACTGATGGGGCATTTTCCTTCACTCATCAGCTCTAATCCCCAGCGATTTCCACTATTTATTCTTTTTTTTATTTCCACTCATACAAACTTAACAGATACAGCGGTCCCCCCTCCCTCCAACCCCCTATCCCCTTATGCCCCCCTTCCCTCCCCCTTCCCTCCTCATCCTCCCCGTGCCTCCCCTCCCATCCCTGGAGCATCCTTTAATGTGCATGCCAAACTCTCCTCTGGGTCCTCCTCTCCGATGAGGTACAAGGACCCAGTGGAATTTCCCAGAACCCTTTCCTGTTTTCTCGTTAAGCATAGAAACACTACTGTGGCTGTCAATTCCTTGCCTCCCAGGATCTTAGTACCTTTAGTAAATGCTAGACTTCGTGAGGTCAATAGTGTGTTGGACATTGTGCAGGGCATGTAAAGTCCAAATATGATTGCTTCGGCCCTAACTTGTGTGGAGTATAAGACATATCTTTTTTCTAAGCAAATAAACACACAGTTTTTGAAGGGCACACTGTTTGCAACTTTTCTGTTAAGTCAAACATGCACATATATACATACACACATATGTGTAAGAAACAAGGGAAAGAGAAGGAAGACACATATGGAAGGAGGGAAATATGGATGGGTAGAAAATAAGAATGAATGAATATAAATCTGACAAAAAATATGGGCTGGACCTAATCTCTCCCCATCCTGGAGCTCAGAGACATTTGCGGAAGAGGGGGCGGTAAGATTGTAAGAGCAAAAGGATGGGAGGAACAACGATTTGCAAGATTCTCAACAATAGTTGGGGCCAAAGCAATCATAATGGGACTTTGCATGCCCTGCGCAATGTCCAGCGCACTGTTGCCCTCATAAAGTCTAGCATCTGTTAAGGGCACCGAGATCCCTGGAGGTAAGGGATTGACGGCCATGGTAGTGCTCCTATGCTTAAGGGGAACAAGAGAAAGGGCTTATGGAAATGCCACTGGGTCCTTATATGTCATCGGAGAGGAGGACCCAGTGGAGAGTCAGGCGTACACAATAAAGGACTCTCAGGGAATTGGGGGGGGAGGCACTGGGGGATGAGGAGGGAGAGGAAGGGGAGGAGGAGGTTCAGGGGGAGGAGGGGGGAGGGAGGGAACTGGTAAAAAAATTTTAAATGTATAATTACATTTTTAATAAAAAAAAATATGGGCTGGAGAGGTAGCTCAGGGGTTAAGCCTCTGCCTTGCAGGCAGAAGGTCCTGAGTTCTGATCCTAGACCCCACGTATAGCTGCAGGGCGGAAGCGGGGGCGGCCTGCGTTTCTGATCCTGGTAGGGCGGAGCCTGTGAATCACAGGGCAGAGTAAACAAGGAGGAGGTGGAGGTGGTCCATGGTGGTTCCCGAATTCGCCCGTGGTTCTACACACACACACACACACACACACACACACACCACACACACACACACACATACACACACTCACACATGCATACCCGCACAAGTGAATAAATAATAAAATTTTTTTTAAAAAATCTGACAAAAACTGATGAAGATATGTGTTGTGCAATAGCTTCTTCCATTATTTTTGCAGTATAGCTTTAAACTGTATTTGACAAAAATTTAAAATGAAGTAACTGCATATCCAGAATATACTAGATGAAAGTGTTCTTCCTTAGTTTTCCCTCCTGGAACAGTAAAGGAGTAATGTGAACAGAGCAGATCATTTAGCAGTTGTATTTTGATTGTTAAGTTAATGCATTGATTTAATAACTCAGCATATGTTTTTGTGTCTGAACCTCAATTTCTTAGTACTAAATCTTTAAAAGAATGAGGTTCCTAAGAGACTCTGGGCTCCATTCCTTCTTCCCCTATTTCTTGAGGACATCCCTCATACAATATTCCATAGCGCTAGGACTCTGGAGATCAATTCAGCAATAGTATAACACACACAACAAGTCTAACCCATTTTCACTATGGAGCTGCCAAATACATTAAACTAGTTCGAGAGTAAAAGGGGTGTGTGTGCATGCGCACGTGCAAGTGTGAACATGTATAGTGATTTTTCCCTGATACAGTACTAATATTATGGAGGTTCCATGAATCTCACATACCCTAGAGTCATGGTTTGAATGTGAGTTGTGTCCCCACAGGCTCGTGTGTTTGAAACCTTAGGTGATGCTAATGTTTGGGAAGGTTGTGGCACCTTTGGGAGATGGAGCCTCTCTGGTGGAAGGCCTGTTACAGATGGCAAACCCTGCCCTCCTTCCCCTAGCAGTCTGCCCCTTGCTCTACACTGCATTGATAGTAGAAACATTATTTGTTGAATATCCTATAATATTCCAGGCATTGCACTAAGCATTTGGACCCTAAATGGCTAATGAAGAAGATGAAAATAGATGAATGCATGCAATATACGATTAACACGGCTGCTATGAGATCCCATCATGTGATATATTTTCCTTTCCTTTATGCATATGCAGTCATTTTGCTCAAAAAATGAGCCACAATTCTGATTTGCGCCTTGCAAATATTTTTTTTCCATAATGCCTCTTGAAGGCTCTGCCCTGATCCCTCTAGCTGCTTCTCTTGCTTCCTTGCCTCCGTGATGACAGGTAACCTGAGCCGTCTGGAACTTCTATCTACCACCGTGCCTTTTCTGCCATAATCGACTATATCTCCTCTGTGTAGCCACAAGCCAATAAATCTCCCCTTTCTCACCCTTAAAAAAATCAACTCTGCTATGATTCAGTTCTGGGATTTCCATCCAGATACATTGGTTTGTTTCTCTACATTCATGCAAATACCATCCCTTTTGATTACTGTTGCTCTGTAGTACATTTTGAAATCAGGTAACAGTGTCTCTGCTTTTTTTCTTTTTGTTCATGATTGCTTTGACTATTTGTGGATTTCCATGGTTCTAAATGAATTTGAGGATTTTTTGGGGAGGGTTAAAATGACAATGGAATTCTCAATGAACATCACACTAACTCCAAATGTTGCACTTAACTCTGCAACTTAAGGGAAAACAAAAGGTTTTATTCTCTCTTACAAATCTTGGTTACTGTTCCTTGTCCAGCTTGGCAGGAGAGCTCATACCAACACCAGGAACTAAGGGAACTGGTCATACCATATCCACATGACAGACAGAAGGACAATTCTTACTTGCTAGACCAACATGTCTGGTCAAACACACCAAAAAAATGACAACTTCTTTAACCTGCTACCTCCATCTTATCCACCTGCATGAGGACTAGTCTCACCTACCATAGACTAGACAATCTCCCGTAGGCTTGCTCAGGGCTTACCTATCAATTCTTTACAAATATATCCAGAATGCTAAGCCTTCAATTGCCAAGTTGACCTCTGTATCTAACTATAACAATGAAGCATCACTAAATCAGTACTTTGTTAGGGTAATATATACATTTCAAACATATTCTTTCCATTCATAACAATGGAATATCTTCCTATTTGTATCTTCTTTAAAATCTCTCATCAGTACCCAAGAGTTTCAACCAGCCTTTCACCTAGTTAGTTGTATTTGTTACTACGTGTTTCAATTTTTCATGATTTAAGAAAATACTACCAAATAGTAAATATGATTTAAAGAATTTATAAATGTATACATGTGCTACATCTTATTTATTCATTCTCCCAATGAAAATATCTTGGATACTTCCACGTGTTGACAATTATGAATGAAGTTGTTGTATAAACCATGGATATACTTTCAAATTCTTAGAGTAAACAATAAGAGCACAATTGTTGGATCAATTGCTTAGAATGCTTGGATTTGTACAAAAATGACATGTTGTTCTCCAAAGTGGCTGTACCATTCCTCATTACCACAATTAAATGTTGAGAAATCCTACTGTTTTACATTTTCTGCATCATATGGCACTGTCAGTGATCTGCATTTGGGACATTCTACTTGTACGTGGTAGAACACATCTTTGTTTCAGTTAATATCTCTCTGATTATGTATAATGAGGACCATCTTTTCATATGCTATTTCACACGTTCTTTGATCAAGCATTTGTTAAGGTTTTTCACCTACTTTATGAATTAAATTTATTCTGTAACAATTACATACATGTATATAATGCATTCTGATTACATTCAGTACCTTCCCTCTTCTGTCTCCCTCAGAGCCCCATCAACATCCCCTCCATACAAGTCTCTTTCTTATGTTCATGTATTTTTTGTTTTGTGGTTCACTGATTTAAATCAGGAATTTCCTCATGAATGAATATTCACTGGAACCCAGTGTATACCTTAATTTTTGTAGCTATTATAAATGAGAATGTCTTAATAATCTTTCTCAAATGGTTTGCTAGTGCACAGAAACTTGCATGTTGGTTTTGTATCTTTTAACTTTCATGAATTCACTGGTTCTAAACATGGATTGCTAGTTTTTAAAAAGCAGCAGCTTTATTGATATACAATGTATATGTTACAGAATGGAAACCTTTAAAAGTACAATTTAAAAATGTTAGTATTTTTAGAGTTGTGCCAAATACCACAATGTTAGAATATTTTCATCAAAAAAGGAACCTTGCATTCCTTTCCCATAACCCACAGTGCATGCAGCTTATCCCCCTGGGTTAAGCTTATATAAATGGTATCATGCAATGTACTGTGACTGGCATATTATATTTAGCATAATATTTTCAAAGTTAGCCCAACAATAACAAGGGTTTCAATTTCTCCACATCTTTACCAGCATATGTAATTACCTTTTTTTGTTATTATAGTCATCGTAGTAGACATGAAGTTGCATGTCCTCCATTTAAAACTATACTCTTCAGGGGATTTTGTTCAAGATTTCTTTAGCTATTCTTGATCCCATGAATTTCCATATAGATTTGGATAGCTTTTAATAACCCTACTCCAGTCTCCAGAAGACACTAGAGTGTAAACTCTGTCTGCTTACATGAAGAAACGTTTGCTGAGCACCAACTGTGTTCAGGGTTCTCTGTTGGCTGTTGGGAGGATACAGAAATAGAGGTGATGCAAATTAGTTCTGCTATTCAAATCTTCCAAGTCTTTACCCATTTCAGTGTGTTTAATCTATAAATTTGAGGGAAATGTGTAGACTCTGATTCTGGTTTTTTACTTGTCCTTTTCTTCTTGACACTGTAACAGTCCACTTTCATATTACTTATTTTAAGCTACAAGTCAAGTTTTCTGAATGCTACAGCATTTTGGCAAGTTACTGTTTTTATTAACATGAAATGTAATTTCTAGTCCCTTAAATATTTTTGGTCTTGAATGCTATTCTGCACAACATTGATTATTACCCTTGCTTTCTTTTCATTACAATGCAATGATCCTTCATTCTAAACTTTTTCATATTTTTAGGTCTATGTCCCTGAAAAGGGCATATAACTAGACATTTTGCTTTTCAATTTATGGGTGCGTGTCTTTTAATAGCATCATATGCTTGGTGGCAGGGACTGCTGGCTGCTCACTAAAAAATACATTTCTCTTTTTCACCCCAGAAATGGAACTGTGACTGAGTACACAAAATTGTGACTGAAATGAGCTTGTGTTGCCATCTTCCACTGCAGTGAGATGGGACCATATGACTAACTTCTCATCAATGAACTATAAATGGAATTCCGTATGCTGTACTTTTGGCCTGCATCTTAAGGAAGAAGCACTGGTGTTCTACAAAATTTCTCCCTTCCCACTAATCAGACGTTTGCAACAGTGGCAACTCAAGGTAAAGCACGGCTCACGGATGGTTGATTTCAAGGGGCAGAAGTGATTTTTGCCCCTTGAAGGACAACTTTACAACTTAGGGAAGGAAGAAGTAGTCAACTTCCAACCTAGTAGGAGAACCCAATGACAGCACCAAATATCTTAAAAGGTACCAAACAATTTCCAAATATTTATCCAAACCAAAATGTTAGGGGTACTGTGCATTGGAAAATCCTGTACTAAGGTATGAGAATAATATCAGAACAAAATGAATACTTCATGAAATGCAATTCCCTAATGGTCTGGAATGACCTCCTCCCTAGACAGTAAAATGTCTAAGGAACAAATGTTTTCATGCCTCTGTATCTTGGATCTATTTTCATGATAGTAACCTGACCTTATAATTTACTATGATTTTTGTCATTTTGGCCTTTGTATGTCTCTTCCTAACCATGCTGTCTTATACTTTGTAAGTTTCCTCCAAAAATTTTAATATTGGACAGCTTTTACTGATCCAAGTTTTCCTTATTCGCTGAAAAATTTCTATTAATCTAGTAATTTGGTTTACATTTTCATCTCTTCTAAATAAATTCATGTTTTTCTAATATGTTTAAAATAAACCAGTAAGTTTATTGTCTCATATCTATAAGATAATGAACATAGTTTATGTTTATTTCTACCACATATTCCAATGTCAATATAATCTGGAATTTGGTTTTAAGACTTTTAATGTTGAGGAGCTGGAGAGAGGGCTCAGGTGTTAAGACTCTGCCTCACAAGAAGGAGGACTTAAGTTTGGAGCACAAATCCCAGGTAAAAACGCCAGGCAGAAATGGCAGAATCCTATAGCTCTGGAAGGCAGAGTGTGGAAAATCCTAGAGAAAACCAAAAAGAGGATAGAAGCAATCCAATATGATGCCCGAAGTCACCCTTCATCCTTCACAGGGACACACTAGGTCTTCTGATACACACACACACACACACACGTGCGCGCGCGCACACACACACACACACATCCTCGGTAGCAACAGTAGCTCTTTTACATAGCCACTTTCTCTTAGACCTGATAAATACAAAAAAGTTGTGTCCTTTTAAAAATACATTTTAGGCTGAGGAGATGGCTCAGGAATTAAAGTCTTTGCCTCACAGGTAAAAGAACCTGAGTTAAGATCCCCAGATCTCAAGTAAAAATGCCAAGTGGAAATCGCAGCTGCCTTCTCTTCTGGTCCTAGGAGAGGGAGCCTGGGAAACCCCAGAGCAAAGAAATAAGTGGGAGGACCAATCCAGGATGATGTCCCATGTCATCCTTGGGCCTCCACATGCATGCACACTCAAGTGTCCTCTTACACATGTGCACACACATACATACACACACACAAATATACACACAAAAATGCATTCTGCAATCCCAAGGGATATAAAACCCTGACAAATCTTCCTTCCTCCCTTTTTGTCACTTTTCTCTCCACTTACACATAGATGACATTCTAAAAAGTAAAAATCAAGCATATTAAAATTGTTTTGCCCTTATAAGTAAAACCTACCACATTTTATGGTAATGTTAAAAGGTAGCCAACAATCAGAAATGTCAGTAGTCTTTTGAAGGTCAGATCTGACATTAGAAAGTTATACTGGATTGTAACAAAGGAACACCTCTACACATTTGAAATGAGGGATCGTTAATTAAGAAAATTGTTAAGAATGAGTTTAATTAGGTGGAATCAATGTAATTAACTTTAAATACCCAAATGTGCCTCCTCAGGAATTAAGTCAGGAATTTATTCTTGGTACTCACTGAATGAGACATAATGCAAATACATGTAAACTAAATCAAAGAGAACAGTTTTTCCTAGCAAGATAAAGTGAACTACAATCGGAATATTATTTCCCCAGACTAAATGACAGTGTTCAGTCAATGAGTATCATTCAAAATGGCTGATTATGGTTAGAGTAGGTTTACACACACACAAAAAAAAACTAATTAAATGTACCTTGTAAGCACATCAGTTGCTATGCAAATTGGAAAGCAAGGCTGTAGATATCCCAGATGCCTGATAATGTACATATGAACAAGAAAATACTCTTGGCATTCAGGAAAACTGTCAGTTTTCTCATGTAAACAAATAAGCTGCAAATTGAATCTAAAGAAATTAGTTTTTTACCTATTCTGCCTGAAGAAGACATAAAAGAAGAGTCTAGGGAACAGGTGACACATAAACATAGAGAACAGAGACATTATCTTGTAGATGCTCTACAATTTGAAAACTTTTTACTCACCTGGTGACTGTAGTGAATTCAATTTAACACATTCAATGGCCTACTAGTTCTAGGTGTGGATAACATAAATAGTCCAAATAGATGGCAATGAGTCATGAGAGTACGAGTGATATTTTTGTGAAATAATGAAGATACTGGGAGGCTGGCGTGTCACCAGGGTATCAGATGTAGGGCCTGTAGGAATGTTGTAAGGACTTTTTGTTTCAACCTAAGTAAAGCATGGTTCTTTTTTACAGTTTTTTTTAACATTTTTTATTAACTCCGCTCATACAAACTTAATAGGTACACCGGTTCCTTTTTACAGTTTTGAGTGAGGTAGTACATTACTGAAGCAAGCATTCTAAGAACAAATTATTGGGGACAAAAGCAAAAAGGAAGACAGAACTACAAGGAAGCTGGTACAATCATATAAATAAAGGAAGGGCAGTCACTTAGAATAATACGTAGTGGTAGGAATAATGAAAAACCTTCAAGTAAGAATAAGTGGGAAAGCTTAATTTGAGGGAGTTCCAAAAAGAAAGATGTTTTTGCCACCTTTATGTCACTGAATCTAAATACTTAGCAGAAGCAACTCAGTGAAGGAAATGTTTATTTTGGCTTACAATTTAAAAAAGCATGCTCCATCAAGGAAGGGAAAGCAGAGTGGCAGGAGTTTGTTACATGGTAACGACCAGGAAGCACAGGCTTCAGCTAAAAATGAAGCAAGATTATAAGTCTTCAAGGCCTGCGTCTGTCAGCTAGACCCCATGCCCAAAAGATTATGCAGCCTCCTATCATGGCATTATTCAGCTATAGACCAGGCTTTCAAATACATGAGACTGTGCAGGACAAATAGTTTCGACTCATTACAATAGGAAAGTATCAATTTGAGAGGGTTCAGATACCACAATGAACTTGAAAGTGTGGGATAGGATATGGAATAATAAAAGTAGGATTGGCACATGACTATTTTAAACTGAGAAAACAAATAGCAGGTATTTGTGTTGAGCAAATTTATCCAGGAGAAAAGAAAAATCATCTAAGGGAAAATTAAGAACTGCTGCAATATTGTTCCTGAGCAAGTAAGAAAGGGGATAAAAGAGAGTTGGCCTTAGCAAAAAAGCAAGACATTATTATACTATCTGCCATCATTAGCATAATAGAGGAAATGGTACACATGAATGTACTGAGGTAAATGTCTTCAGAAAAAGAAGCTGAAGAAGTATCCTTTTGACCATTTCAGTATTCTCAATAAGGCAGACAATCTGGACTCTATCTGACAGAAAAGTCTGAGGAGCAGTTGGGTATTTGAAGAAAGAAGAGAATTTGTGGAACAGACAGCTGGAGAGTAGTTACAAATACTAAACTGGGGAAAAGTAGTGAGATTGTTATTCCACAAAGGGCCGAATACAGTTCATGAAAATCATCAGCGAGACTGCTTTCTCCCATGTCAAGTCTGGTTGCACAAGTGAATACACTAAAAGGCAGACAAGTGTTTATGCACGATTGTGGTTGTGGTATGTGAGAAACGGGGGCAAGTGATTAGAGAGTACATTTTCATGGCAAAAACAGAACAATTGAGTATGTAATTGAAACTGAGGGAAAAAATAATAAGATAGATAATAATAAAAGAATAAGAATAAAAGAGTAAGAATAATAAGATAGATAGGGAATAAGCCACGAACTACAAGAAAGCATATCAAGGTTAGGCTTCTAACTCAATCTCTTCCACTCAGAAAGGAGTATTCAAGAAAAGATATATCCAATATCATGGGTCTTTTACTACAGTTTGACTTGAAGAGAAATGGAATAAATCAGCACTCAGTTCCCAAGAGATTTTAGAAATGACAGGAAGATCCACAAGGAATGTACTGAGTTGAGACAGCAAGTAAATAAAAGCCCTCATAAGTGAAATTGTGTGCCTGGTGTGGTAGGACACTAATATACTTAAGAGAATACTGGAGGCAAAATCAGAGACTGTATAACAACCACCTGGAATCAGGCCTGCCTAATCTCTCCCCATCCCGAAGCTCAGGGAAATTTGCAGAAGAGGGGGTGGTAAGATTGTAAGAGCACAAGGATGGGAGGAGTCATGATATGCAAGATACTCCACACAAGTTAGGGCCTAAATAATTATAACAGGACTCTGCATGATCTGCGCAATGACCAACATATTGTTGACCCCTCAAATTCTAGCATGGACTAAAGGCACTAGGATCCTTAGAAGCAAGGGATTAACAGTGACAACAGTGTTCTTATACTTAAGGGGAACACAAGAAAGACTTCAAGGAAATGCCACTGAGTTCTTACACCTCATCAGAGAGGAGGACCCAGAGGAAAGTTTGATATACTCATTAAAGGATCTTCAGAGATGGCGGGAGGGGGCACTGGGAGAAAGGGAGGGAGGGGGAAAGGAAGGGGCAAAGGGGGGAGGGCACAGGGAGGTCCAGGGAGAGGTGGAGGGAGGGAGGGGACAGGGGTTCTATTATGTTTGTATGAGCAGAAAAAAAAAGACAATATTGGAGGAAAAAGTTCCCAATATACATTTTTCTGAAAATCTCCATACAGTAGTAACTGAACTTTACTTCACAGTGCACTGGGACTGAACGTTAAAAATGGTCCTGGATACAGAAGGAATAGTGTCAAAGATCATTGTAGTGAACAGCAAAAGAGTAAACAGCAGGAGGAGGAGGTCAACCTGGGTTATACAAGCAAGAACTATGGAAAACAAAAATAGCCAAAAACAGGAGGTTCAAAGCAAGCTGCCAATAATAAGTAAGAGCAAGATGAAAAATTGCAAGGCAACTATACAATCACAGAAAATGAAGAAGAAAGAGAAAGAAAGAGGGAGGGATTAATGGAAGAATATGAAATCCTAGAGGAAAAGAAAACTAATTCCCTTTACCTGACCCTGCTCCACTGGTCGGGACGCGCGTGCGCAGTCCAGCCGGGCCTCACCCCGCGCCCTAGGTAAGCTCCGCCTGTGCCCGCCCACCAGAACCCCAGGTCATTCCAAAGGGCCCCAGCTCTGAACCCACCATCCAGCCGGAGCCGCGCACAGGGCTGAGGGACGAGGAGGACCTCTCCCTGCGCCCGGGCCCCACCCCAGCTCCCCTCCGGTTTAATAGCTCCATGCCGACGCCCCCATCCTCCCTTTCCCCACCCGGCTCTGATGGTCCGGATGCCCGCGGGGTCCAGCTGGGCCTCAACCGCGACCTAGGTAAGCTCTGTCCCTGTCCACCCCCAGAACCCCAGGCCAAATAATGCAGTTTAGTGAAATTGAAAGATCTTAAGAGTTAAAACGACAATGACAAAGTCAAAGTGCAAATACATGAGAAACAACACTCAAGTAAACAAATTTCCCACTGAAGAAATTAATCCCATAATGTTAGACTCCAACCAGAACAAACCCACGGAAAAAGGCCAAGAAAGCCCACCAGGATAAAGACTTTCAAAATATGATCATTACCATGTTCAATACTATGAAAGAGGAAATCAGGGAGGAATTACATAATCGAATCAATCGCTTTGAACACCACAACAGACATCTGGAGGAGTTGAGAAAAACAGTGCAAGAAACAAAAATTGGCATAGAGCAGTTAAAACAGACTCAAGTAGAGTTTAAAACTGAGCTACAAGACAAGTTATCTTCAACCCAGAACTCCACAGAGAGTCCTATCAACAGAACTAACGAAGCAGAAAACAGAATTTCAGACCTTGAAGATAAAGTGGGAGTACTAACCAGCTCAATGGAAGAGGTTGTAAAAGCCAAAAAGATACTTGAGAGAAATATCCAAGAGATATGGGACACCCTGAAGAAGCCTAACATGCGTATTCATGGAATACCAGAGCAAGAATCTCAAAATACCACCCCTGAGGAAATTTTTCAAACCATCATCAAGGAAAACTTTCCTCATCTAAAAAAAGAGAGGCCCATCCATATACAAGAGGCATTCCGTACCCCAAACAGATACGACCAAAACAGAAGCACGCCACGGCAAATAATAGTTAAAACACTCCACATTCAAGATAAAGAACTGGTGCTGAGAGCTTCAAGGGAGAAAAAACAAGTCACTTTTAAAGGTAAACCTATTAAAATAATAAATGACTTCTCAGTCAAAACAGTAAAAGCAAGAAGAGCTTGGAGAGACATACTTCAAGGATTGAATGAGCAAAAATGTCAACCCAGGCTGATTTACCCTGAAAAACTATCAGCCATCATCGAGGGAGAAAGAAAAATTTTCCAGCACAAAGACAACTTGAAGGGATACATGTCCACCAAACCAGGCCTTCAAAAAATGCTAGAAATGATACTCAAGCTTGAAGAAAAACAGGCATATCCAGGAGAACAGAAGGCAAATATAACAACATTAAAATCGAAGCAATATATTTATAAAAACTACTAAACATAATAAATGTCTGGAATTAAAAATAGTTTCTCCATTATAACATTAAATGTTAGTGGAATTAATTCACCGATCAAGACACACAGATTACAAACTTGGATTAAAAATCACAATCCATCAATCTGCTGCCTGCAGGAAACCCATCGCACCACAAAAGATAGGCACGCTCTAAAAATTAAAGGCTGGTCAACAATTCTACAAGTAAATGGAAGCAGAAAGCAGGCAGGGGTAGCCATTATGCTATCAGACAAAGTGGACTTCAAACCAAAGAAAATTATAAGAGACACAGATGGATACTACATTTTAGTCACAGGTACAATTCACCAGGAAGACTTCACAATATTGAACATATATGCACCCAATACGGGCCCCTCCACATTCATTAAGAAAACCCTACAGCGACTAAAGCAAGAAACCAACACCCAAACGATAATTCCTGGGGACTTCAACACCGACCTCTCAACATGGGATAGATCAACAGGTCAGAAGCTTAACAGAGACACTTTGGAACTTAATCAAACCCTGAAAGAAAAGGACCTTACAGATCTCTATCGAACTTTTCACCCACGTACCAAAGAATACACATTTTTCTCAGCAGCACACAGAACTTCCTCCAAAATAGACCACATATTGGGCCACAAAACGAATCTACACATGTACAAGAAAGTTCAAATTCTAACCTGTGCCCTATCAGACCACCACGGCCTAAAGCTGGACATCCACAACACATCAAAAAAGAGAAAATACACTAACTCCTGGAAACTTAACAATATGATGCTGAATGAGAACTGGATTCAGGAAGAAATTAAAAAGGAAATTCAAGATTTCCTGAAAGTGGCCCCGCACCCCGGAGCCGAGCCGCCCGGCCAGCAGCACCCACGCAAGCGGCCCCCGGCTTTGCCCCCAGCCCTCCCTCCGCGCCGAACCCTGACCAGCGCCCAGGTGAGAGAAAGCCCCTCCCAGCCCAGACCCCATCCCGGAGCCAAGCCAGCCAGCCAGCAGCACCCGAATGCACGCAGCCGCCGGCTTTGCCCCCAGCGCCCCCATGGCGCCGAACCCCGACCAGCGCCCAGTTGAGAGAAAGCCCCTCCCAGCCCCGCCCCCCACCCCGGAGCCGAGCCCCCCGGCCAGCAGCACCAGCGCGTCGCTGCCGGCATAGCCTCCGGGGCCGGCCCCGGACACCAGCCCCTCATGCCCTCCCGCCCCCGCATCCCTCCGCCTCCCCCCCAGGTCGCAGGTGAAGAATTCTGCCATCAACATCAGACCCTCTGCCTCTCTGGCCCACCGGGGACCTACGCAGGTGGTCCACAGAAGACACACTGCTACTCAGAATTCAATAGAGTACAAAGGAAACTCAAGCAAAACACTAAGGAACAAAGAGAACACAGGCCATACATCTGGATTTCACTACAACCATTGTATCACATGCGCGAGATTCTTCACATCCAGCCCAAAGATAAGTAAACTTTTTTTTTCTTTTCTCTCATCTTACTGATCCTTTCTAGTATCAATGCTGTAGGTCAGCTTCCTCATACAGCCACCCCAAAAACATACAACTCCAGGGAGTACACCACCCACCCTCACATTTCACCAAGACACTAGATCGTAAAAGTGCACTACCATACTTATATTCATCCCCTGGTTACTTAACTGACGTACTAACATCCTAGTAGTCTCATCTAGGATATAACAATGCCAACACACACACATACCCAATCCAAGGCAAGCTCTAGTAACAACTGGCAGGTGTAATAATACCAACTACATCGGTTCAGTAAAAAACACACAGAAACTGAAAGGTCCTAAAAAACAAAACAACAATGTACAAGTCACAGTGCAGATCCACGAGAAACAAAACCCAAGAAGACCAATCTCCCACCAAAAGAATCAATCCCATAACGATGGATTGCGACCAGAACAAATCCATAGAAAATAGCCATGAAAGCCAGACCCAACATAACGACTTTCAGAGTATGATCATTATGATGAATAATAATATGAAAGAGGAAATCCGAGAAGAGTTAAATAACCGGATCAACCACCTTGAACAGGAACACAAGAGGAACCTGGAGGAGTTGAGAAAAACAGTTCAAGAAACAAAAATAGCTTTAGAGCAGGTAAAACAGTCTCAGGCAGAGTTTAAAATTGAACTAAGAGATAAGTTATCTTCAATCCAAAACTCGACAGAGAGTCTTAACAGCAGAACAAATGAGGGAGAAAATAGAATTTCAGATCTTGAAGACAAAGTAGGACAATTAACCAGCTCAATGGAAGAGATTGTTAAAGCCAAAAACATACTGGAGAGGAGCATTCAAGAAAGAAGCCTGAAGAAGCCTAACATGCGCATTCATGGAATACCAGAACAAGAATCCCAAAATACCACACCTGAGGAAATATTTCAACTCATCATAAATGAAAACTTCCCACAACTAAAGAATGAGAGGCCTATCCAAATACAAGAGGCATTTCGCACTCCAAACAGATATGACCAAAATAGAAAATCTCCACGGCAAATAATAGTCAAAACACTCCACATTCAAGACAAAGAAAGGGTGCTGAGAGCTTCAAGAGAAAAAAAGCAAATCACTTTTAAAGGTAAACCTATTAGAATAACAAATGACTACTCAATGGAAACAGTAAAAGCAAGAACAGCTTGGAGAGACATACTTCAAGTATCAAATGAGCAAAAATGCCAACCCAGACTGATATACCCGGCAAAACTATCTGTCATGATTGAGGGAGAAAGAAAAGTTTTCCAGCACAAAGACAACTTGAAGGGATACATGTCTACCAAACCAGGCCTTCAAAAAATCCTAGAACTGATACTGAAGCTTGAAGAAAAGAACAAGCGTATCCAGGAGGACAGAAGGGAAGTATAATACCACCAAAACATAAATATCAAACAACATGCTTACAAAATCTATTAAAAATAAAAAATGTCCAGAATTAAAAATAATTTCTCTATTATAACATTAAATTTCAACGGCATTAACTCACCAATTAAGAGACACAGTTTACAAACTTGAATTAAAAACCACAATCCAACAATCTGCTGCCTTCAGGAAACTCATCTCACCACAAAAGAGAGGCACATCCTAAGAATGAAAGGCTGGTCCAAAATCTTGCAAGCTAATGGAACCAGGAAACAGGCAGGGGTAGCAATTATGCTTTCAGACAAAGTGGACTTCAAACCAAAGAAAATCATAAGAGACACAGATGGATACTACATTTTAGTCACAGGTACAATTCACCAGGAAGACTTCACAATACTGAACATATATGCACCCAATACGGGCCCCTCCACATTCATTCAGAAAACCCTACAGCATCTAAAGCAAGAAATCAACGCCCAAACGAAAATTCTCAGGGATTTCAACACTGCCCTCTCAACATGGGATAGATCAACAGGTCAAAAGCTTAACAGAGACACTTTGGAATTTAATCAAACCCTGAAAGAAAAGGACCTTACAGATCTCTATCGAACTATTCACCCACGCACCAAAGAATACACATTTTTCTCAGCAGCACACGGAACTTTTTCCAAAATAGATCACATATTGGGCCACAAAACGAATCTACACATGTAAAAGAAAGTTGAAATTCTAACCTGTGCCCTATCAGACCACCATGTCCTAAAGCTGGACATCCACAACAACACAACAAACAAGAGAAAATACACTAACTCCTGGAAACTTAACAATATGATGCTGAATGAGAACTGGATTCAGGAAGAAATTAAATAGGAAATTCAAGATTATCTGAAAGTGAACGAAAATGAAAATACGACTTACCAAAATCTCTGGGACACAATGAAAGCTGTCCTAAGAGGTAAGTTCATAGCTCGTAATGCCTACACCAAAAAAAGGGAAACATCAGAAATAAACAATTTAATGATGCAGCTTAAGGCTTTGGAGAAACTTGAGCAATCTGATCCCAAAAATAGTAGAAGAGAGGAGATTAGCAAAATAAGGGGAGAAATATCTGAAATCGAGACAAAGAAAACAATAGAAAAAATCAACCCGTCAAAAAGCTGGTTCTTTGAAAAAAAAAAATAAGATTGATACACCCCTAGCTAAATTAACCAAAAGCAAGAGAGAGAAAACCCAAATTAACAAAATTAGAAATGAACATGGAGTTATCACTACTGATACCCCAGAAATCCAGAGAATTGTAACATCATATTTCAAAAACTTGTACTCTGTGAAGTTTGAAAACACAAAAGAGATGGATGAATTCCTAAGTAAACACAACCTACCTAAATTGAATCAGGAAGTTGTGAATTATTTAAATAGTCCTATAACATACAAGTAAATTGAAGAAGTAATCTCGAATCTTCCCACCAAAAAATGTCTTGGGCCAGAAGGATTCAGCACAGAATTCTACCAGACATTTAAGGAGTTAATAAAACCAATACTCACTTAAACTGTTCCAGCAAATAGCAAAGGAAGGAACACTACCAAATGCCTTCTATGAAGCTAATATCGTCTTAATCCCAAAACCTAAAACAGAATCACTTAAAAAAGAAAACTATAGGCCGATCTCTCTGTTGAACACAGATGCAAAGATTCTCAACAAAGTCTTAGCAAATCGGATTCAAAAACATATCAAAAAGATAATTCACGGGGACCAAGTAGGCTTCATCCCTGGCACACAAGGTTGGTTCAACATACGCAAATCAATAAATGTAATTCATCATGTAAACCAGTCCAAAGTTCAAGACCACATGATACTCTTGATAGATGCAGAAAAAGCCTTTGACAAGATCCAACAGCCTTTTATGATCAAAACGCTAGAGACAATAGGAATGGAAGGAACCTTTATCAATATAATTAAAGCTGTATAAAACAAGCCCACAGCAAGGATTATGCTCAATGGGGAACAATTGGAAGAATTCCCACTTCCATCAGGAACTAGACAAGGCTGTCCACTCTCACTACTTCGATTCAATATTGTACTTGAAGTGTTAGCTGAAGCCATAAGACAAGAAAGGGACATAAGAGTGATTCAAATCTGCAAGGAAGAAGTCAAGCTATCCCTATTTGCAGATGACATGATCATATACCTGAGTGATCCCAAAAACTCCACCAGGAAGCTCCTGGAACTAATTGAGAAGTTCAGCAGGGTGGCAGGATACAAAATCAATGTGCAAATATCAGAGGCTTTCCTACATGCCCAGAATGAAAGAAGTGAAAAAGCCTTGAGAGAAACAATCCCATTTACTATAGCCCCTAAAAAAATGAAATACCTTGGTATAAACCTAACCAAGGAGGTAAAAGACCTTTACAATGAAAACTTTAAAACCCTAAAGAAAGAAATAGCAGAAGACACCAGAAGGTGGAAAGACCTCCCATGTTCCTGGATTGGTAGAATCAACATTGTAAAAATGACCATCCTACCAAAGGCAATATACAAATTCAATGTTATACCAATTAAAATCCCAAAGCAATACTTTAACGAAGTTGACCAAATAATCTCAAAATTCATATGGCGGCACAGAAGACCCAGGATAGCAAAGACTATCCTGAGTAACAAAAACATTGCTGGAGGTATTACAATACCAAACCTTAGTCTATACTGCAAATCCATAGTTATAAAAACTGCCTGGTACAGGCTCCAAAATAGACACACAGATCAATGGATAAGTATTGAAGACCCAGATATGAGCCCACAAAAACACAGCCATTTGGTCTTTGACAAAGGGGCCCAAAGAATCCAATGGAAAAAGAACAGCATCTTCAACAAATGGTGCTGGCAAAACTGGATCTCCACATGCAGAAGATTAAAACTGGACCCATACTTGTCACCATGTAGAAGACTTAATTCCAAATGGATCAAGGAACTTGATATAAGGCCAGAGACTATAAAAACCATAGTTGAAAGGATAGGGAACTCCCTCCAGCGGATTGGGCTAGGCCAAGAGTTCCTAAACATACATCCAATGGCACAGTCACTGCTACCAACTCTCAACAGTTGGGATCTTGTGAAATTAAAGATCTTCTGTTCAGATAAAGAGATTATCACACGAGCTCAAAGGCAACCCACAGAATGGGAGAAAATCTTCACTAACCACATATCTGACAGAGCACTACTGTCCAGAGTGCACAAAGAACTTAGAAAACTAAACTCCAAGGAAAACAATGGCCCAATTAAAAAATGGGCCCTGGAACTTAAAAGAAATTTTACCAGGGATGAAATTAAAATGTCTAACAAATATCTTAAAAAATGCTCCAATTCCTTAGCCATCAGGGAAATGCAAATCAAAACTTCCCTGAGATATCATCTCACCCCGGTCAGGATGGCAAAAATCCACAATACAAACAACAACAAGTGCTGGAGAGGATGTGCAGAGAGGGGAACTATCCTACATTGCTGGTGGGAATGCAGGCTCATACAGCAACTCTGATGAGCCATCTGGAGGTTCATAAAGAAATTAAAGATTGAAATGCCTTATGACCCTGCTATTCCACTTTTGGGAATAACCCCCCTGCAGCAGAGGTTCGCCTCGACAGCAAAAGCACGACCATGTTCATAGCAGCACTGTTTACAATAGCAAAGTCATGGAATCAGCCCAAATGTCCAACAGTTGACAAGTGGATAAGGAAACTGTGGTACATCTATACAATGGAGTACTACTCAGCCATCAAAAATGATGAATTACTGGAATTTGATGGGAAATGGATGTCATTAGAAACAATTATATTAAGTGAAGTATCCCAAACCCAGAAAATTAAGCACAGTATGTACTCCCTAATAGGTAGCTCCTAGTACCAAACTCACCCAGCCCACATTGAGACACTCAAAAGTAAACCTATGTAATACAGTAATTGCAAGGATTATGAACAAGAGAGATGGGGTGGGAGGGCCACACCAGAAACAAGGAGAATGGGGACCATGTTACAGCAGAGAAAATAGGCCTCCATCAAGGTCTGCAAGTAAGTAATGAGAAACCTGGTTAAGTTCACAGACGTTCTTTCCTGATCTCACCAGAAGGGGAGGGCATATAGTCTAGCAGATAAAAAGTAATCATTTTGCAGATGGGTGATGGACCCCTCCCTCACTGAGGTTTCCTACTCTTATTCCATCTACCCTTGAATGTGCTAATATAACAAGACTCCAATTTAACAGCTTTTTGTCTCTGGCCAGGGGGTGACATACAATGCCCAGAAGGATGGAGTGAAAGGCATTGCAGGAGCAGCAAAACTGCAAAAGAAAATCAACAAACCACAATCCAGAACTTCAGAGACTCTATATCAATCACATAGAACTAGGCCAGCCTAATCTCTCCCCATCCTGGAGCCCAGGGACTTTGCGGAAGAGGGGGCGCTAAGATTGTAAGAGCAAAAGGATGGGAGGAGCAACAATTTGCAAGATTCTCAACAATAGTTGGGGCCAAATCAATCATAATGGGACTTTACATGCCCTGCACAATGTCCAGTGCACTGTTGCCCTCATAAAGTCTAGCATCTGTTAAGGGCACCGAGATCCCTGGAGGCAAGGGATTGACAGCCATAGTAGTGCTCCTATGCTTAAAGGAAACAAGTGAAAGGGCTTATGGAAATGCCACTGGGTCCTTATATGTCATCGGAGAGGAGGACCCAGTGGAGAGTCAGGCATACACAATAAAGGACTCTCTGGGAATTGGGGGGGAGGCACTGAGGGATGGGAAGGGAGAGGAGGAGAAGGAAGGGGTTCGGGGGGGAGGAGGGGGGAGGGAGGGAACTGGCAAAAAATTTTTAAATGTATAATTAAATTTTTAATAAAAAAAAAGATTTCCTGAAAGTGAATGATAACGAAAATACAACTTAATAAAATCTCTGGGACACAATGAAAGCTGTTCTAAGAGGCAAGTTCATAGCTCTTAATACCTACATCAAAAAAATGGAAACATCAGAAATAAACAACTTAACAATGCAAATAAAGCTTTAGAGAAACTAGAGCAATGTGATCCCAAATGTAGTAGAAGAGAGGAGATTAGCAAAATAAGGGGAGAAATATCTGAAATCGAGATTAAGAAAACAATAGAAAAAATCAACCAGTCGAAAAGCTGGTTCTTTTAAAAAAATCAATAAGATTGATACACCCCTAGCTAAAATAACCAAAAGCAGGAGAGAGAAAACACAAATTAACAAAATTAGAAATGAACATGGAGTTATCACTACTGATACCCAAGAAATCCAGAGAATTATAACATATTTCAAAAACTTATACTCTGTGAAGTTTGACAGCACAAAAGAGACGGATGAATTTCTAAGTAAACACAACTTACCTAAATTGAATCAGGAAGTTGTGAATTATTTAAATAGTCCTATAACATATAAGGAAATTGAGGAAGTAATCTTGAATCTTCCCACCAAAAAATGTCCTGGACCAAATGGATTCAGAACAGAGTTCTACCACACATTTAAGGAGTGAATAATACCAATACTCCTTAAACTGTTCCATCAAATAGCAAAGGAAGGAACACTACCAAATTCCTTCTATAAAGCTAATATCGTCTTAATCCCAAAACCTAATAAAGACTCACTTAAAAAAGAAAACTATACTCCGATCTCTCTGAAGAATACAGACGCAAAGATTCTCAACAAAGTCTTAGCAAATCGGATTCAAAAACATATTAAAAAGATTATTCATGGGGACCAAGTAGGCTTCATCCCCGGCACACAAGGTTGGTTCAACATACGCAAATCAATAAATGTAATTCATCATGTAAACCAGTCCAAAGTCCAAGACCACATGATACTCTTGATAGATGCAGAAAAAGCTTTTGACAAGATCCAACAGCCTTTTATGATCAAAACGCTAGAGACAATAGGTATGGAAGGAACCTTTATCAATATAATAAAAGCTGTATACAACAAGCCCACAGGAAGGATTATGCTCAATGGGGAACAATTGGAAGCATTGCCACTTCGAAGAGGAACTAGACAAGGCTGTCCACTCTCACCACTTCTATTCAATATTGTACTTGAAGTGTTAGCTGAAGCCATAAGACAAGAAAGGGACATAAGAGGGATTCAAATCGGTAAGGAAGAAGTGAAGCTATCCCTATTTGCAGATGACATGATCTTATACCTGAGTGATCCCATAAACTCCACCAGGAAGCTCCTGGAACTAATTGAGAAGTTCAGCAGGGTGGCAGGATACAAAACAAATGTGCAAAAATCAGAGGCCTTCCTATATGCCCAGAATGAAAGAAGTGAAAAAGCCTTTAGAGAAACAATCCCATTCACTATAGCCCCTAAAAAAATGAAATACCTTGGTATAAACCTAACCAAGGAGGTAAAAGACCTTTACAATGAAAACTTTAAAACCCTAAAGAAAGAAATAGCAGAAGACACCAGAAGGTGGAAAGACCTCCCTTGTTCCTGGATTGGCAGAATCAACATCGTAAAAATGACCATCCTACCAAAGGCAATATACAAATTCAATGCTATACCAATTAAAATCCCAAAGCAGTTCTTTAAAGAAGTTGACCAAACAATCTCAAAATTCATATGGAGGCACAAAAGACCCAGGATATCAAAGACAATCCTGAGTAACAAAAACATTGCTGGAGGTATTACCACACCAAACCTTAGTCTATATTACAAATCCATAGTTATAAAAACAGTCTGGTACTGGGACCAAAAAAAACACAGAGATCAATGGATAAGGATTGAAGACCCAGATATGAGCCCACAAAAACACAGCCATTTGGTCTTTGACAAAGGGGCCCAAAGAATCCAATGGAAAAAGAACAGCATCTTCAACAAATGGTGCTGGCAAAACTGGATCTCCACATGCAGAAGATTAAAGCTGGACCCATACTTGTCACCATGTAGAAGACTTAATTCCAAATGGATCAAGGAACTTGATATCAGGCCAGAGACTATAAAAACCATAGTTGAAAGGATAGGGAACTCCCTCCAGCAGATTGGGCTAGGCCAAGAGTTCCTAAACAGACATCCAATGGCACAGTCACTGCTACCAACTCTCAACAGTTGGGATCTTGTGAAATTAAAGAGCTTCTGTTCAGATAAAGAGATTGTAACACGAGCTCAAAGGCAACCCACAGAATGGGAGAAAATCTTCACTAACCACATATCTGATAGAGCTCTACTGTCCAGAGTGCACAAAGAACTTAGAAAACTAAACATCAAGGAAACCAATGGCCCAATTAAAAAATGGGCCCTGGAAATTAAAAGAAATTTTACCAGGGATGAAATTAAAATGTCTAACAAATATCTTTAAAAATACTCTACTTCTTTAGCCATCAGGGAAATGCAAATCAAAACTTCCCTGAGATATTATCGCACCCTGGTCAGGATGGCAAAAATCCACAACACAAACAACAACAAATGCTGGAAAGGATGTGGACAGAGGGGAACTCTCCTACATTGCTGGTGGGAATGCAGGTTCACACAGCCACTCTGGCGAGCCGTCTGGAGATTCTTAAAGAAATTAAAGATTGAAATGCCATATGACCCTGCGATTCCACTTTTGGGTATAACCCCCAATACAGCAGAGGTTCACCTCGATAGCACAAGCACGACCATGTTCATAGCAGCACTGTTTACAATAGCAAAGACATGGAATCAACCCAAATTTCCAACAGTTGATGAGTGGATAAGGAAACTGTGGTACATCTATACAATGGAGTACTACTCAGCCATCAAAAATGATGAATTACTGGAATTTGCCGGGAAATGGATGTCATTAGAAACAATTATATTAAGTGAAGTATCCCAGACCCAGAAAATTAAGCGCCATATGTACTCCCTAATAGGTGGCTTCTAATACCAAACCCACCCAGCCCATCTTGAGACACTCATAGGTAAATCTATATATTACCTACAGTAATTGCAAGGATTATGAACAGGAGGGATCGGGTTGGAGGGCCACACCAGAAACAAGGAGAGAAGTGACCATGATACAGTAGAGAAAATAGGCCTCCATCAAGGACTGGGAGAAAGTAATGTGACACCTAGTTAAGTTCACTATTCATTCCTTATCATTTACAACTAAGGGGGTATGAACTCACCAGAAGGGGAGGGCATATAGTCCAGCAGATTAAAAAGTAACCATTTTGCAAATGGGTGATTAATCCCACCCATTGCCTAAAGCCATATGACCCTGAGATTCCACTTTTGGGTATAAGTATTATATCTACCCTTGAATGTTCTCTTATAATAAGACTCCAGTTTAACAGCTTTCTGTCTCTGGCCAGGGGGTGACATACAGTGCCCATCATGATGGAGTGAAGGGCATTACAGGAGCAACAAAACTGCAAAAGAAAATCAACAAACCACTATCCAGAACTTCAGAGACTCTATATCAACCACCTAGAACTAGGCCAGACTAATCTCTCCCCATCCTGAAGCTCAGGGACATTTGCGGAAGAGGGGGTGGTAAGATTGTAAGAGCAAAAGGATGGGAGGAGCAATAATTTGCAAGATACTCCACACAAGTTAGGGCTGAAGCAATCATAATTGGACATTGCATGCTCGGCGCAATGTCCAATACACTATTGACCTCACAAAGTCGAGCATCTGCTAAAGGCACCAAGATCCTTGGAGGCAAGGGATTGACAGCCACAGTAGTGTTCCTATGCTTAAGGGGAACACAGGAAGGGGTTCAGGGAAATGCCACTGGGTCCTTGTACGTCATCATGGAGGAGGGTCCAGAGGAGAGTCAGGCATGCACAAGAACGGACTCTGGGAATCGGGGCGGGAGGCATGGGGGGATGGAGCGGGAGAGGTGAGGGGAGGGGGAGCAGGGGGTTCGCTTGGGAGGAGGAGGGAGGGAGGGAACTGGTGTACCTATTAAGTTTGTATGAGCTGAAATAATAAAAAAAAGTATTATATAAAAAAAATCAATGAACCACTATCCAGAACTTCAGAGACTCTATATCAACCACCTAGAACTAGGCCAGACTAATCTCTCCCCATCCTGAAGCTCAGGGACATTTGCCGAAGAGGGGGCGGTAAGAGTGTAAGAGCAAAAGGATGGGAGGAGCAATGATTTGCAAGAAACTCCACACAAGTTAAGGCCGAAGCAATCATAATTGGACATTGCATGCCCGGCGCAATGTCCAACACACTATTGACCTCACAAAGTCTAGCATCTTCTAAAGGCACCAAGATCCTTGGAGTCAAGGGATTGACAGCCACAGTAGTGTTCCTATGCTTAAGGGGAACACAAGAAAGGGTTCAGGGAAATGCCACTGGGTCCTTGTACGTCATCGGAGAGGAGGGCCCAGAGGAGAGTCAGGCATGCACAAGAAAGGACTCTGGGAATTGGGGCGGGTGGAACGGGGGGATGGGGCGGCACGGGTGAGGGGAGGGAGAACAGGGGGTTGAGGGGGAGGAGGAGGGAGGGAGGGAACTTGTGTACCTATTAAGTTTTTATGAGCTGAAATAATAATAAAAATATATTAATAAAAATAGTAAACTAATTCATGAAGCAGAAGTGGATTTTTTTATGGAAATAATTCTTGGAATCAAAATCAGGTAAATAAAAACAGAAGCTAATAACCTCTCTCAGTACCTTTCCTCTCCCCCCGCCCAGTTTTGTGAACAGTGAACTGCAAAGCGCATGTATTTGTGTGTATGGTCTATTTCATGATTTGTCTTTTTATTTTCGTAAACGTGAATGTTCAGAATAAATACATGATTTACTCAAAAAATATAATAGATTAAAAATCAGAGAAGGAAGAAAAAGTATTAAAAAACAAAATGAAATTCCACAAATTGTTAATACAGATTATTGTCAAGGAAATGGAACACATTGAAGGAAAGAAATATCTGAGATAATGAACAGGAATGTGTAAGAAAACAATATTAAACTAGTAGACAAAAATAATAAAGTAAACAGGAAAAGATGATTGAAAAACTGGCTGTCTGAAGGAAAAACTAGATATTCCACTTGTGAGAGTTAATCTCAGTTGTCAATTTGACAACCTGGGATTAACTAACTGATGGGCTATCAAACTACATGGAGAGATTATCTGGATTAAGACATTTGCAACATAAAGACCCACCCTAAATCTAGATGGAACTTCCCAGTAGCAGACCTGATGAAAGGAATCACAAGATAGAAGAGCTCAGACTCTTTTGGGCTGTGCTGGCAAACTCATCTTCCCTTCTGCCAGCAGCAGGACCCAGCTTCTTCAGCCTTCCATGACATACATGATTTAAACCGCCTTCAGCTTCTGCTCCCTGCCATATCCTCTCTCCCATAATGGACTATATCTACCTCTGGAATCTGAAGCCAAAAGAAAATCTCCCTTTTATCCCTTTAAATTGTCTGAATTTAAGTGATGTCTCACAGCAGCAGAAAGAGTAATTGTAATACCAATCAAAGGATCTACTGCATACCAGAAAACACTAGCACAAGGCAAAAGCCATTTAAACATATTTTGGGTACGTTATTAAATCTAAAGTCTAAATAAAACTATTTAGGTATTGTGGCTGAATAAAAAGAACAAGTTGTCTACAAGAGAAAAATTATTATTTGTTTTAGACTCTTCCCCAGAAAATTCAGTATTGGAAGATAGAGCAAAGTCTTAAAGGAAAGTAAATGCAATTCCAAAATACTATTATAGACAAGTTGTTCAAGTATAAAAAGCAACAGGCATATATCTCAGACATGAATAAATTAAAAACTTGGTAAATGTAACCTTAATGAGCTTTCTTTTTAAAAAAGAAATACTACTTGATAATGAAATTCAACCAACCAAGAGGGATTCTAATGAGGCACACAAGGCATGATAAAGTAATGGGACAGTTAGCACTGAATCCAATTAGATATAGAACTCGACTGAGAGGATTGTGATTGCAGGACAGCATGTAAATATTATAAGCCCTGATGAAATTAAACAAAGACAAGTGGCAAAAATGTACAGTAGAGGGGAGAGAAACAGGGGGAAATAAGAGATCTAAGCAGTTCAACTAATAAGATGGTGAGCTCATTGAATTCACACTGTTTAAAATTAAGATGTTGCAGCCCAACAACAAATTAGGACTTCAGCCTCCAATGATCTCTACAATCTGTTTTCATTATCTTAAAGGGATCTTTTATCTCTTGTGTCAAAGAAAGATTTTCATGTGGTTCAGTGATTTTATTATAATTTGCTAAATTCTTAAGAAACTAAATTTAATAGCTTCTGCTGCTAAAATAATAACATTCTTTTTTATATGATCCTTTTTCGAATATGTTTCTGCATACCTACAAAATCATTCTACTAACATGACAAGAATCTATAACATCAGTCATAAGGGTCAATAATATCAACTATCACTAAGCATTGCAGTTTTATTTTTTAATACAATTTTTATTATTTCCGCTCATACAAACTTAATAGGTAGACCAGTTCCCTCCCTCCCTCTTCCTCCCCCCGAACCCCCTGCTCCCCCTCCCTCCTTCCCCATCCCCCAGCGCCTCCCCCCCCAATTCCCGGAGAGTCCTTTATTGTGTATACCTAACTCTTTATTTTTTAAGTATATATTCTCTAGCATTTTCACAATGGTAGCATTGACTTTTTTAATATCCATTAAGTAAGTTAGAAGGCCATTGTGTAGTAGAGGGGAAAAGAAAAAAAGAGAGTTTGCTGAATATTTATTTTTGATCCTAAAATGATGCTTTAACCATAAGTCTCCCAAGTCAGAATAGCTTTACAGGACCATCAGTTTTGGGCAATTTCAAATTGATTTAAGTTATTGAACATGTGCAGCCTGTACTATTCTAACATGCAATTCTTTTTCTTCTCTCTATGGTAAAATAAACCTTAGCCATAAGAACACTGACAGAAATCATAAACTGTCCTGTCAGCTGAAGAGGGAATCATCTGTGGCAATGGTTAAGGTGCTGTTCAGAGGTAGAAAATAAAGAATCCTAGTGGCAACAGCCCTGTGATACTGTGTCACAGGCTGAAGGTGACAACAGTAACGGCCTTTCACCACTCAACGTACATCACCATGTTATATGTCACAGTACTTTGCCCCAAGCAGAGTCTGAGACAGACAGTATCTATGGAGAAGCATGTAGAAACAACTTTATTCTGAGACTCTAGCTTGTGACACAGGACCATTATTTATAGACCCATTAATATAAAGATTAAGTATTAGCCTACAGAAAGCATAACTGTTATAGGGAAGTCTTTCCTCTGCTTGCCAAATGTCCCATCTAGGGTGCCAAATGTTGCAGAGTTGCTCTATCCCATTTTTGCAGGGTTCTTGTGTTCAGAGTCAAAGATTGAAACCAGAACACATGTAAAGGATTAAGATAGAGTTTATTAAAGGAGAGAAAGAATGGAACTCACATACTCCAGACATGGAGTACAATGAGGGACTAGGGCACCCTAGAGAACTCATGGATTCCAGGCACAGAATCCATGAAAGGCAAGAAGCCAGAAATGGACTCATGCATGGACTCCACATGTACAGTGCCATGAGGGGCAGGTGCCAAAGATGGCTGCCAAGGTCAGGTATATTTATACATTTAAGATAAGCCTGGGGAAAAATGGCTTTTCCCCCTTGGTTAGGCAAGCCTAGGAAAAATGGCTTTTCCTCATTGGTTAGCTCACATTGAGGCCCAACCCAGTTGATCTTGGACCCAACCCAGTTGATCTTGGGCCCACCTCAAAGTGAGGCCTATCTAAAAAGGAGAGCTAATCTCCATATCCTTTCATAAGCAAAGAGTTGGGGGAAGTTGGCAAAAGGTGTGTCTCTCTAGGATAATCCCAACAGTGGGGGACAACCTTCAAAGACCTTCAGAGACCATCCCAGCAAGGCTGCTCTAAACCAAAAGTCTGGAGCCTATAGAAATATTCATTAGACTAGGAACCAAGTTCTTTCTCTTGCAATCTAAGTGAATCCTGACCTCAGCTGTAAAACTAGATACCTTTGGAAAAGAACTTTCCCAACAGAAAGATTACAAAAGTAGTGAAGTATTCATATACAACCTTACTTTCTCCCTTCACTTCTTGTTAACAACTTGCATATTGATAGCATGATAATCAGGACCAGGAGTTAAAGATGAGGAAATACTGCATGGTTTCTTCCCAATTTGTTAGTTTTCCCACTAAAATTCTTTCTCTGTTTCCAGGTCCACATTGCACACAGTTGTGATTTCTTTGGTCTTCTCAGAAATGCGACATTTTGTCAATCTTTATTCAACTTATATGACCTGGACTTTGTGTGTGCGTGCACATGTTGTGTGTGTGTGTGTTCATGTGTACAGGTTCACAGTCATAAATGTTTGTGTACATGTAGAGGTCAAAGGTCAAACTCAGGTGCTGTTCCTGAGGTAACTAACAAATATCTTATTTTTTGAGACAAATTCTCATTGGCCTGGGGCTTGGTGATTAGGCTAATCTAAGCGGCCAGTGAGCCTCTAGGATACACTCATCTCTACATCTGGAGCATTGAATTACAAATGTGCTTCATTGTACTTGGTTGGGGGGGGTCGGAGAACTGTAGAGACTGTGTGTGTAGTACACATGCATGTGTGTGACAAATGTATGTGTCCATGTACATACAGACTAGGGAAGATGTCAGGTGTACTGCTGTATTACTCTCCACCTTAATCCCTCGAAAAAGGCATTTCACTGAACCTGGAGCTAGGTTAATGGTCAGCGAGTCCTAGAGATGCTTGATTTCTCCTTCCATCCCCCACCTCAGTGATGGTATTACAAATACCCACACAGCCTTATTTGGCTTTTATTTAGGTTTTAGGGGTTTGGACTCAGGGCCTTATGATTGCACAGCAAGCACTCTTACTCACTAAGCCATAACTCCATTTAAAAGATTCCCATTGTGTGAAGTCCATTAAACTGTATTTAACTAGTCATACTGCTGAATGAGATTTAATCTGGAGTTGTCTGCTATTTGTTCATAACATTGAAGTTATTTGATATGGCATATACTCTCATGAAGGGCCTCTTCAGAAGAGAGGATATAAAGAATTTTAAAATCCAGATGTGGGAAAAGAGCTATGAGCTCCTCCCAACTCCAATGGTTGGAATGTGAGTCATTTCTCACAGGCTCATGTGTTTTCATCTTTAGTTAATATTTGAGAAGGTTGTGGCAACTTTGGGAAGTGAAGACTTACTGGAGGAAGGAATATCACAGGGGGCAGGCCTTGAAGTTGATTAGTTCCACACTATTTCTACTATGTTTGCTTGCTCTCTCAGCCTCCATGATGGATGTGACTTGAGTCACCTCCAGCTTCACCACCCTGTCATTACTTTTCTACCATAATGGACTGTATTTCCACTCCCCAAATTAGCCTCCCTTTCTTCCCTTAGGATGTGTATGAGTATTGTGTCACACCAACAGAAAGAATAACTGTGACACATCAAAACCAACACAACGTCAAGTACAAAGTATGGTGACTGACACATACAAACAACCTCCTTAGCTAATGATCAACTTAGAATTGATAAACTTACAGATTCCTACCAAGTTCTGATGATCAACAGGATACATAAAGGTTCAAAGGGTAGCCATTCCCTCCACTCCGCCGGCTGGGACGCATGCGCGGTCCAGCTGGGCCTCACCACCCGACCTAGGCCAAATAATTCAGTTTAGTGAAAAACACACAGAAATTGAAAGAAGATCTTAAGAGTTAAAGCGACAATGCCAAAGTCAAAGTGCAAATCCATGAGAAACAACACTCAAGTAAAACAAATCTCCCACTGAAGGAATTAACCCCATAATGTTAGATTCCAACAGAACAAACCCACATAAAATGGCCAAGAAAACCTGCCCCAGGATAACGACTTTCAAAATATGATCATTACCATGTTCAATACTATGAAAGAGGAAATCAGGGAGGAATTGCATAATCGAATCAATCGCTTTGAAGAAGAACACAACAGACATCTGGAGGAGTGGAGAAAAACAGTGCAAGAAACAAAAACTGGCATAGAGCAGTTAAAACAGACTCAAGCAGAGTTTAAAACTGAGCTACAAGACAAGTCATCTTCAACCCAGAACTCCACAGAGAGTCCTATCAACAGAAATAACGAAGCAGAAAACAGAATTTCAGACCTTGAAGATAAAGTGGGAGTACTAACCAGCTCAATGGAAAAGGTCGTTAAAGCCAAAAAGATACTTGAGAGAAATATCCAAGAGGTATGGGACACCCTGAAGAAGCCTAAAATGCGTATTCATGGAATACCAGAGCAAGAATCTCAAAATACCACCCCTGAGGAAATTTTTCAAACCATCATCAAGGAAAACTTTCCTCATCTAAAAAAAGAGAGGCCCATCCATATACAAGAGGCATTCCGTACCCCAAACAGATATGACCAAAACAGAAGCACACCACGGCAAATAATAGTTAAAACACTCCACATTCAAGATAAAGAACTGGTGCTGAGAGCTTCAAGGGAGAAAAAACAAGTCACTTTTAAAGGTAAACCTATTAAAATAACAAATGACTTCTCAGTCGAAACAGTAAAAACAAGAAGAGCTTGGAGAGACATACTTCAAGTACTGAATGAGCAAAAATGTCAACCCAGGCTCATTTACCCTGCAAAATTATCCATCATGATCTAGGGAGAAAGAAAAATCTTCCAGCACAAACACAACTTGAAGGGATACATGTCCACCAAACCAAGCCTTCAAAAAAGGCTAGAAATGATACTCAAGCTTGAAGAAAAAAACAGGCATATCCAGGAGAACAGAAGGCAAGTATAACACCATTAAAAGTGAAGCAATATACTTATAAAAACTATTCAACAAAATAAATGTCTGGAATTAAAAATAGTTTCTCCATTATAACACTAAATGTTAATGGAATTAACTCAACTATCAAGAGACACAGATTACAAACTTGGATTAAAAACCACAATCCATCAATCTGCTGCCTGCAGGAAACCCATCTCACCACAAAAGATAGGCATGCCCTAAAAATAACAGGCTGGTCAACAATTCTACAAGCTAATGGAAGCAGAAAGCAGGCAGGGGTAGCCATTATGATATCAGACAAAGTGGACTTCAAACCAAAGAAAATCATAAGAGACACAGATGGATATGACATTTTAGTCACAGGTACAATTCACCAGGAAGACTTCACAATACCAAACATATATGCACCCAATACGGGCCCCTCCACATTCATTAAGAAAACCCTACAGCGTCTAAAGCAAGAAATCAACCCCCAAATGATAATTCTTGGGGACTTCAACACCGCCCTCTCAACATGGGATAGATCAGCAGGTCAGAAGCTTAACAGAGACACTTTGGAACTTAATCAAAACCTTAAAGAAATGGACCTTACAGATCTCTATCAAACTTTTCACCCACGCACCAAAGAATACACATTTTTCTCAGCAGCACACGGAACTTTCTCCAAAATAGATCACATAATGGGCCACAAAACGAATCTACACATGTAAAAGAAAGTTGAAATTCTAACCTGTGCCCTATCAGACCACCACGGCCTAAAGCTGGACATCCACAACACAACAAACAACAGAAAATACACTAACTCCTGGAAACTTAACAATATGATGCTGAATGACAACTGGATTCAGGAAGAAATTAAAAAGGAAATTCAAGATTTCCTGAAAGTGAATGATAATGAAAATACAACTTACCAAAATCTCTGGGACACAATGAAAGCTGTTCTAAGAGGTCAGTTCATAGCTCTTAATACCTACATCAAAAAAATGGAAACATCAGAAATAAACAACTTAACAATGCAGCTTAAAGCTTTAGAGAAACTAGAGCAATCTGATCCCAAAAGAAGGAGAAGAGAGGAGATTAGTAAAATAAGGGGAGAAATATCTGAAATCGAGACTAAGAAAACAATAGAAAAAATCAACCAGTCGAAAAGCTGGTTCTTTGAAAAAAATCAATAAGATTGATACACCCCTAGATAAATTAACGAAAAGCAAGAGAGAGAAAACCCAAATTAACAAAATTAGAAATGAACATGGAGTTATCACTACTGATACGCAAGAAATCCAGAGAATTATAACATCATATTTCAAAAATTTATACTCTGTGAAGTTTGACGACACAAAAGAGATGGATGAATTTCTAAGTAAACACAACTTACCATTATGATATCAGACAAAGTGGACTTCAAACCAAAGAAAATCATAAGAGACACAGATGGATATGACAGGAAGTGGTGAATTATTTAAATAGTCCTATAACATATATGGAAATTGAGAAACTAATCTCGAATCTTCCCACCAAAAAATGTCCTGGACCAGATGGATTCAGCACAGAGTTCTACCAGACATTTAAGGAGTTAATAACACCAATACTCCTTAAACTGTTCCATCAAATAGCAAAGGAAGGAACACTACCAAATTCCTTCTATGAAGCTAATATCGTCTTAGTCCCAAAACCTAATAAAGATTCGCTTAAAAAAGAAAACTATAGGCCGATCTCCCTGATGAACACAGACATAAAGATTCTCAACAAAGTCTTAGCAAATCGGATTCAAAAACATATTAAAAGGATCATTCATGGGGACCAAATAGGCTTCATCCCCAGCACACAAGGTTGGTTCAACATGCGCAAATCAATAAATGTAATTCATCATGTAAACCACTCCAAAGTCCAAGACCACATGATCCTCTCGATAGATGCAGAAAAAGCTTTTGACAAGATCCAACAGCCTTTTATGATCAAAACGCTAGAGACAGTAGGAATGGAAGGAACCTTTATCAATATAATAAAAGCTATGTACAACAAGCCCACAGCAAGGATTATGCTCAATGGGGAACAATTGGAGGCATTCCCACTTCGATCAGGAACTAGACAAGGCTGTCCACTCTCACCACTTCTATTCAATATTGTACTTGAAGTCTTAGCTGAAGCCATAAGACAAGAAAGGGACATAAGAGGGATTCAAATCGGCAAGGAAGAAGTCAAGCTATCCCTATTTGCAGATGACATGATCTTATACCTGAGGGATCCCAAAAACTCCACCAGGAAGCTCCTGGAACTAATTGAGAAGTTCAGCAGGGTGGCAGGATACAAAATCAATGTGCAAAAATCAGAGGCCTTCCTATATGCCCAGAATGAAAGAAGTGAAAAAGCCTTGAGAGAAACAATACCATTTACTATAGCCCCTAAAAAAATGAAATACCTTGGTATAAACCTAACTAAGGAGGTAAAAGATCTTTACAATGAAAACTTTAAAAACCTAAAGAAAGAAATAGCAGAAGACACCAGAAGGTGGAAAGACCTCCCTTGTTCCTGGATTGGCAGAATCAACATCGTGAAAATGACCATCCTACCAAAGGCAATATACAGATTCAATTCTATACCAATCAAAATCCCAAAGCAATTCTTCAAAGAAGTTGACCAAACAATCTCAAAGTTCATATGGAGGCACGAAAGACCCAGGATAGGAAAAACAATCCTGAGTAACAAAATCACAGCTGGAGGTATAACCATACCAAACCTTAGTCTATACTACAAATCCATAGTTGTAAAGACAGCCTGGTACTGGCTCCAAAATATACACACAGATCAATGGATAAGGATTGAAGACCCAGATATAAGCCCACAAAGTTACAGCCATTTGGTCTTTGACAAAGGGGCCCAAAGAATCCAATGGAAAAAGAACAGCATCTTCAACAAATGGTGCTGGCAAAACTGGATCTCCACATGCAGAAGATTAAAGCTGGACCCGTACTTGTCACCATGTACAAGACTTAATTCCAAATGGATCAAGGACCTTGATATCAGGCCAGAGACTATAAAAACCATAGTTGAAAGGATAGGGAACACCCTCGAGCTTATTGGGCTAGGCCAACAGTTCCTAAATAGACATCCAATGGCACAGTCACTGCTACCAACTCTCAACAGTTGGGATCTTGTGAAATTAAAGAGCTTCTGTTCAGATAAAGAGATTGTAACACGAGCTCAAAGGCAACCCACAGAATGGGAGAAAATCTTCACTAACCACATATCTCATAGAGCTCTATTGTCCAGAGTGCACAAAGAATTTAGAAAACTAAACACCAAGGAAACCAATGGCCCAATTAAAAAATGGGCCCTGGAACTTAAAAAAAACTTTATCAGGGATGAAATTAAAATGTCTAACAAATATCTTAAAAAATGCTCCACTTCTTTAGCCATCAGGGAAATGCAAATCAAAACTTCCCTGAGATATCATCTCACCCCAGTCAGGATGGCAAAAATCCACAATACTAACAACGACAAATGCTGGAGAGGATGTGGAGAGAAGGGAACTCTCCTACATTGCTGGTGGGAATGCAGGCTCATACAGCCACTCTGGCGAGCCGTCTGGAGATTCTTAAAGAAATTAAAGATCGAAATGCCATATGACCCTGCTATTCCACTTTTGGGAATAACCCCCCATACAGCAGAGGTTCACCTCGATAGCACAAGTGTGACCATGTTCATAGCAGCACTGTTTACAATAGCAAAGTCATGGAATCTGCCCAAATGTCCAACAGTTGACGAGTGGATAGGGAAACTGTGGTACATCTATACAATGGAGTACTACTCAGCCATCAAAAATGGTGAATTAATGGAATTTGCCGGGAAATGGATGTCATTAGAAACAATTATATTAAGTGAAGTATCCCAGACCCAGAAAATTAAGCGCCGTATGTACTCCCTAATAGGTGGCTCCTAGTACCAAACCCACCCAGCCCACCTAGAGACAGTAATTGCAAGGATTATGAACAGGAGGGATGGGGTAGGAGGGCCACACCAGAAAGAAGGAGAGAAGGGACCATGTTACAGCAGGGAAAATAGGCCTCCACCAAGGACCCAAATAAGTAATGAGACATCTGATTAAGTTCACAGACTTTTGTTCCTGATCATTTACTACTGAGGGGGAGTGATCTCACCAGAAGAGGAGGGCATATAGTCTGGCAGATAAAAAGTAACCATTTTGCAAATGGGTGATAGACCCCTCCCTCACTGTGGTTTCCCACTTTTATTACATCTACCTTTGAATGTGCTTTTATTACAAGACTCTAACAGCTTTTTGTCTCTGGCCAGGGGGTAACATACAATGCCCACCAGGATGGAGTGAAGGGCATTGCAGGAACAGCAAAACTGCAAAGAAAATCAACAAACCACAATCCAGAACTTCAGAGACTCTATATCAACCACCTAGAACTAGGCCAGCTTAGTCTCTCCCCATCTTGAAGCTCAGGGAAATTTGCAGAAGAGGGGGCGGTAAGAGTGTAAGAGCATAAGGATGGGAGGAGCAATGATATGTAAGATAATCTATACTAGTTAGGGCTGAAGCAATCATAATTGGACTTTGCATGCCCTGCGCATTGTCCAACACACTGTTGACCTCACAAAGTCTAGCATCTGCTAAAGGCACCAAGATCCTTGTAGGCAAAGGATTGGCAGCCAAAGCAGTGTTCCTATACCTAAGGGGAACACGGGAAAGGGTTCCGGGAAAGGCCGCTGGGTCCTTGTACGTCATCGGAGAGAAGGGCCCAGAGGAAAATCAGACATGCACAAGAAAGGACTCTCTGGGAATTGGGGTGGGAGGCACTGGGGGATGGGGAGGGAGAGGGGTGGGGAGGGGGAGCAGGGGGTACGGGGGGAGGAGGAGGGAGGGAGGGAACTGGTGTACCTAATAAGTTTGAATGAGCTGAAATAAAAAAAAAAATCTATAGGCCGATCTCTCTGATGAACACAGACGCAAAGATTCTCAACAAAGTCTTAGCAAATCGGATTCAAAAACAAATTAAAAAGATTATTCACAGAGACCAAGTAGGCTTCATCCCCGGCACACAAGGTTGGTGCAACATACGCAAATCAATAAATGTAATTCATCATGTAAACCAGTCCAAAGTCCAAGACCACATGATACTCTCAATAGATGCAGAAAAAGCTTTTGACAAGATCCAACAGCCTTTTATGATCAAAACACTAGAGACAATAGGAATGGAAGGAACCTTTATCAATATAATAAAAGCTGTATACAAGCCCACAGCAAGGATTATGCTCAATGGGGAACAATTGAAAGCATTCCCACTTCGATCAGGAACTAGACAAGGCTGTCCACTCTCGCCACTTCTACTCAATATTGTACTTGAAGTCTTAGCTGAAGCCATAAAACAAGAAAGGGACATAAGAGGGATTCAAATCGGCAAGGAAGATGTCAAGCTATCCCTATTTGCAGATGACATGATCTTATACCTACGTGATCCCAAAAACTCCACCAGGAAGCTCCTGGAACTAATTGAGAAGTTCAGCAGGGTGGCAGGATACAAAATAAATGTGCAAAAATCAGAGGCCTTCCTATATGCCCAGAATGAAAGAAGTGAAAAAGCCTTGAGAGAAACAATCCCATATACTATAGCCCCTAAAAAAATGAAATACCTTGGTATAAACCTAACCAAGGAGGTAAAGGACCTTTACAATGAAAACTTTAAAACCCTAAAGAAAGAAATTGCAGAAGACACCAGAAGGTGGAAAGACCTCCCATGTTCCTGGATTGGCAGAATCAACATTGTAAAAATGACCATCCTACCAAATTGGAAACTTCATGTGACTGCATCAACAGGACTTCCCCAATCATTTCTGACTGTGCGCACCCAATTTGACATTACATATCTTATGCTTATTAATTGTTCATTTACTTTTTCTTGCTCAATCTGTCTTTCCCATTATTTTTGCTAAATGTTGAAAGCATGCAATTTGATAACATTGCCATTGTTTGTTCTTTGAGCTTACTCCAGTCATTTCTGTTAGATATTTTAAGCACCTGATCTGATGTTTTGCTATCTATTACTTTCCATTTGTTCTTTTACTTATGATCACTACATACTTGATAAGTTCGATAATTCAAAACCCAAAGTAGAGCTATCATAGTCCATTCTCCAGACAAAATAAAAACAGCAGAGATGAAAAAGAAAAGACAACACCCACGAAACACAATGTATTTGCAAGCTTCTGTCACAATGAACAAGCAAATAAGAAAGGTGTGAAGAGTCAAATTAGTCACTTGGAGAAAGGGCTTATGGAAATGCCACTGGGTCCTTATATGTCATCGGAGAGGAGGACCCAGTGGAGAGTTAGGCGTACACAATAAAGGACTCTCTGGGAATTGGGGGGGAGGCACTGGGGGAAGGGGAAGGGGAGGAGGGGGGAGGGAGGGAACTGGTAAAAAATTTTAAAATGTATAATTAAATTTTTAATAAAAAAATTAGTCACTTGGTAATCTAATTACAGCAGTGACATCTCACTCCTCCCACCATGTTGCTTTCACTGGAAGCAATCACTAAATCCTGCTTTTAAAAAAGGAGAAACTATTCTATATGGACATGAAAGTTAGAAGGCGAGGATCATTGGGGTCATCCTTAGAAACTGCATGCCACAGTTACACAGGCTGTACCCCTTTACTGTGGCTATGTTATTGATTTGAAAAATTAGGTTCATTTCTTTCTATTTGGGTTTTTCTCCCTTCTATCTTCTTGATCTTCATTATGAATTGGCTAATTTTACTAGTTGCTTTTCTTGTCTCGGTGACAAAATACCTGTGAGAACAACTTACAGCATAAAAGATATTTTGGGCTCACAATTTCAGACATGTCAGGTCATCATGACAAGCAGAATATGATGGCATGGAGCAGTTCACATCATGCAGTCACCAAAGACACAGAATACTAGAAAGGGTCATGACAAAACATGTCAGTCAAGCACACTAACCCAGTGACCTACTTCCTCAAACTAACTCATGGTAACACTTTCTACTGTTGACTGCTTACTCATAATACTCATATATTATTTTGCCATAAAGTGATTAATCCATTTATTAGGTCAAATCTCTCATAAGCTAATCATCTCAGAATATCATCACAGACATATCTAAAATATGCTTTAATAATTTCCCACCACACTGTTTCTGTGGTGGTGGTAGTGGTAATTTTGATGGTGGTGGCGGTGGTGGTGGTGTGTGTGTGTATGTATGTGTGTGTGTGTGTGTGTGTGTGTGTGTGTGTGTGTGTGTGTGTTGGTGTGGTGTGTGCTTCATTTTAATTAATCCATTTATTAGGACAAATCTCTCATAAGCTAATCATCTCAAGAATACCATCATAGATATATCTAAAATATGCTTTAGTAATTTCCTACCACACTGTTTCTGTGGTGGTGGTAGTGGTAATTTTGATGGTGGTGATGGTGGTGGTGTGTGTGTATATGTGTGTGTGTGTGTATGTGTGTGTTGGTGTGGTGTGTGTTTGGTTTGTGTGGCATGTCATATATGTATATGTAGTGTATGTGGTGTGTCATGTATATATATATATGTGGTGTGTGTGATATGTTGTATATGTATATTGATGTGTGAGGGGGGTATAATGTGTGGTGTGTGAATGTGTGATAGAAGTGTGTGGTGTGTGTGTATGTGTGGTATATGTGTATGTGGTATGTGCGTGTATGGTATATGTGTGACGTGGTGTGTAGTATGGTATGGTATGTGTGATGTGTTTTGTATTTGTATGTAGTGTGTATATGTTATATATATATGTGGTATGTGTCCTATGATGTGTGTGTTATGGTGTGTGTGTTATATGTGTATGTGGTGTTTCTGTGGTATATGTGTATGTGGTGTGTGTATGTGTGTGTGTGTATGTGCATATGTTGTATATATGTATCTGGTATGTGTGGTATATGTGTTTTGTATGTGGGGGATGTGTGTGTGTGATATGTGCATATATAGTGCATGTGTGTGGTTCATCTTCAGAGTGTGTGTTTAGTGTATTTGTGTGGTGGATGTGCATGTGATGAGGGGGTATAGTATGTATGTGGAGAGTATGGTATATGTGTAGTATGTGTATGTACTGTACATGTGCAGTATATATGTGTGTGGGTGTACGTGTATGAGCACAAGTGTGCAAAGGTACACCTATGCATAAGTGCATGAAGATGCACTTGATTGTGCACATAGTATGTAGACCAGAGTTTGAAAATATATGTATTTCTCTATCACTCTCCATTTCACAAAAACTGGAGTTCACCATTTTGTTTATGCTAGCTGACCAACAAATCCCTGGGACACATTCATCTCTGACCACCCCAAACCTCGGTACTGTGATTACAGGTGCATGACACTATTCCAAGCTATTATATGATTTCTGAGGATCCAAATTGTCCCAATGATTGCATAACAAGCACTTTACCCACTGAGACATCCTCCATCTATATGTTTCTCAATCCACATATATTGACAATGATCCATCCCACTGGTTATATGAAACATCACAATTCTTCTAAATCAGAACTATATAAAAAGATAAATACTTAGAGGTTATTATTACATTCTTGTCCCTGTTGCTATATTTCCATTTTTTACTTCTTTCTAGACATTTCTGACCTAGATCCTGAAAACATACATGCTTCTGTCATAACAAAAAAAAAAACAATCAAGAAGGGTGTTAAAAGTCAAATTGGTCATTTTGTAATACAATTTTAGAAATTTTCTTCCATTTCAGTATCTGATTTATCTTTCCTGAGTCTTTTACATAAATGAATAGGCATGTACATATTTTCTAATCCCTTTCTAATTACATAAAAATTAGAATGGTACAAATTTTTCTAGACTCCTCTGCAAATTAGAAAATCCATGTCCTCTCTTTTGTAGTCAAGCAGAGCTAGAAATTTTCACTTTCCACCAGTGGCCTTCAGAATTGAAGCATCATTTTTAAAGCAGTATAGCAATATGCAAGAGTTTATATCTGACTTATTAATTCAACTAAGAAAATCACTTAATGAAGGGTAAAATCTTGAAGCAAAAGAATGTTCACAGGAAAAAAGTATAAATATCAAGACCAGAAAAAATAATCCAAATATCTAATAAAACTAACAAATTAAGATTCACCAACACAGTTGAATATTATGTAGCAATTAAAATTCTTATGCAAACTATGCAGAGAATAAAGTTTCTTTGGTAATATTAAGTGAAATGAAGAACATAAAATATTGTATTATGGTTATAATAATGCCACATTGAAATTAATAGCTGTTTTCATATGCAGCAAAGGGAGCTGATGCTGCCTTATCAAGCATATCCTCATGAGGTTATGTGTGCTCCTTCTGACCAATAAAACTGGACTGAACTTATATCACCAACTTTCCTGCCTGGTTGATCAGCATTTCTAATGAGGTTTCTTTCCTTTTACTGAATTGGATACCAACATCAAGAAACCATGCACTGAAGATTTCATAATTGCTATCAGTATGGGTGTCTGACTCTGGAGAAGAATCTCAAATTAAACAATTGTTTCTGGGTTTTAGTGAATAATAAATAAGTACATACTATGATGATACATGAAATAGAATTGTCTTTCATAGAGCTTCAATGGTAATATTATACTGTGAAATTGTGGGACAATTAGCCAATGCTTTACTTTAAAAGTTTAATGCAAATAGCTTACCATCCATTGATAGCAAAACTAATATAGCACTTCAATTTGTAAGAAGTAAAAAATAAGCAAATAAGTCATTAGTATACCTTCAGAAAGATGGAAAAAAGAAGACAAATATTCAAGATAATGATGTTAGTATAAACAGAGTTTCAGAACGCCCCTTAGTGTGGCATGGAAACTGTTATGTTTCTTTGACTCTCAAAATGCAGTACTCACAGACTGCCATAGCAGCAGGAATACAATAATTTAAGAAGGTATATATATCAGAGATTTAGTGATATAAAGGATGACTAGTAATGTATCAAAGCATCAACTTAATCCAATTGTTTGAGCAAAGATGTATTAAACTGAGCAGTTGCCTTGGGTATATTAGAGATAAGATGACACGCCTTCCAGACCCTGACAAAGGTGGGACAGAGGGTTATATATCATTAGCCTTGATGATGCAACAACATCTACACACAGGGTCACATCTTGTGCTAAAACTCTTGCCACCAAGATGCCTACTACACCTTTGTGCCGATAGTGTAAATAACTACTACACCATTGAGAAGTTGGATGGTAAACACGTTAAAGGCATTTATAATCTTTAACGGATGAAAAGCCTGACCCCACCACAAGCCACCTCTTGTTTCTCTCCTATGACTGCAGCAAGGAAAAATCCTGACATCAATAAGCTCAGTGTGCATTATATTTTAGCATGGATTTGGTATACATCTCATCTCTGTTGTTCCTATCTCCTTTAATGTAGGGACTGTGCCTTTATTTCAGGGCATCAAAAAGAATCTGACAATTCATCTGTATTCACTTATTTTTTCATTTGAAATAGATTTATAATCACTCAAATATCAATGTATTTCAAACTGAAGGATACACTCACAGATCTAAAGATGCCAGTGTGTTGAAGAATTAATAAATTGTCTGCTTAAATTAGGGAAAATTTCCACACAACTGTCTTTCCTGATTAAGATGATTACAGCTGTCAAATCAGACTTTCTAATAAAACATACTTTTTTCTCTGGCTTAGGTTACAAATAACTCATTTGATTGATGTTTTTTTTTCCTTGAGGTTTATGCAAATAATTGTGCAAATAAACAGTTGTTCAGGCTCACCTCCTGACTTATAAGAAAATAATTAGAGTACCACTTTATTGAATTTATTGTGACATTAGTAAGCTGTATTGCAAAACTTTTAACTACTTTATAGAGAGAAAAGGTCAAAATAGTTCATTGAATTTTCCAGTGTCATGCTGTGCTTAATGGATAGTAAAAGGATCCTAATTTGATTTTTCTGAATGCAAAACTGTACTAGGGGGCTAGAAAGATGGCTCAGGGATTAAAACTGCCTCACAAGCAGAAGGTCCTGAGGTGGAGATCCCAAGTCTCATGTAAAAACACCAGGTAAAAACAGCAACAGCCTGCACTTTCGACGCTGGTGGGTGGAGCCTGGAAAAGTCCCAGAACAAATCAAAAGAGTCAAAAGATGGGGAGAACCACAAGCAGACAAGATACTCCACTCAAGTGTGGGCTGCGGTAGCCAGGATATTGCTGCAGTGTCATTGGACCTTACCTGACCTGCACAATGGCCGACATGTCAACAACCCCCATAGACTAGCACGGATCTCAAGGGAGATGGCTCAATAGGATCCTTAGAGGCAAGGGGTTAGACAGATTTAACGAAGTTCCATATTAGTGGACAGCCCAAGAAGGGGCTCAAGGTATACCACAGATCCCGAACCTTTACTAGTGTAGATGATTCAGAGGAAAATAGCCCCATATAAGTAGATATTCTGGAGGGTGGGAGAAAAGGGTTACCAAGATAGGAAGAGGGAGGAAAAGAGGGAGAAAGGGATTGGGGGGTTAGATGGGGGAACACCAGGGGAGAAGGCAGGGGTTGGGGGGTTAGATGGGGGAACACCAGGGGAGAAGGCAGGGGTTAGGGAAAAGGAAGGGAACAAAGGTATCTACCCACTGAGCTTGTATAACTAGTTAAAAAAATAAAAATAAATATTTTTTTTAAAAATTGGTGGGTCATGAGAATTCCAGATGTTGCAAGCAGAATCACCTAAGATTATAAGTGTTTCCTGGGCTGGAGAGGTGGCTCAGGGGTTAAGCCACTGCCTTGCAGGCGGAAGGTCCTGAGTTCGGATCCTAGACCCCACGTATAGATGCCTGGCGGAAGCGGGGGTGGCCTGCGTTTCTGGTCCGGGGCAGAGTAAACAAGGAGGAGGTGGAGGCGGACCATGGTGGTTCCCGAATTCACCCGTGCTTCTACACACACATACACACACACGGAGACACACATGCACACATGCACAATTGAATAAATAAAAATAAAAAAAATTTAAATAAAAAAGATTATAAGTGTTTCCTTTTGAAACACTATAAAATGATGGTAAAGGAGTAAATACAGGATAACTCAAGAGAAAAATGAAATTCTAAAAATAGATTGTGGAGGTTTTTTACTTTTATTACATCTACCTTTGAATATACTCTTATAACAAGACTCTGGTTTAACAGATTTTTATCTCTGGCCAGGGGGTGACATCCAATACCCATCAGGATGGAGTGAAGGGCATTGCAGGAGCAGCAAAACTGCAAAAGAGAATCAAAAAACCATAATCCAGAACTTCAGAAACTCTATATCAACCACATAGAACTAGGCCAGCCTAATCTCTCCCCATCCTGAAGCTCAGGGAAATTTGCAGAAGAGGGGGTGGTAAGATTGTAAGAGCAAAAGGATGGGAGGAGCAATGATATGCAAGATACTCAACACAAGTTAGGGCCGAAGCAATCATAATAGGACTTTGCATGCCCTGCGCAATGTCCAACAAACTATTGACCTCACAAAGTCTAGCATCTGCTAAAGGCACCAAGATCCTTGGAGGCAAGGGATTGGCAGCCACAGTAGTGTTCCTATGCTTAAGGGGAACATGAGAAAGGGTTCAGAGAAATGCCGCTGGGTCCTTGTACGTCATCAGAGAGGAGGACCCATAGGAGAGTTTGGCATGCACATTAAAGGATTATCTGGGGATTGGGGGAAGGGAGGCAGTGGGGGATGGAGAGGCAGGGGTGAGGGGAGGGTGAGCAGAGGGCTGGGCGAGGAGGAGGAGGGAGGGAAGGAACCGGTATACCTATTAAATTTGTATGAGCAGAGATAATAAGAAATGTTAAAATAAATAAATGACTAAATAAAAATAGATTGTGGAACAATGAAACTGGTCTGAAATCACAGCACTTGAGAAGCTAAGGTAGGAAGACTAGGAGTTTCACACAGTGAGTTCCAGGCCAGTCTGGGCTATACAGTGAGACTCATTCAAAAGTTTATAAAAATACAAAAGAAAAACAAAGAAATAAGTAAAACATTCAAATAATATACTGCATTTGTGTGGGTTAAGAACTAGATTATAAATGACTACTCAATGAAAACAGTAAAAGCAAGAAAAGTTTGGAGAGACATACTTCAAGTATTAAATGAGCGAAAATGCCAACCCAGACTGATATACCCGGCAAAACTATCTGTCATGATTGAGGGAGAAAGAAAAGTTTTCCAACACAAAGACAACTTGAAGGGATACATGTCTACCAAACCAGGCCTTCAAAAAATCCTAGAACTGATACTCAAGCTTGAAGAAAAGAACAAGCGTATACAGGAGGACAGAAGGGAAGTATAATACCACCAAAACATAAATATCAAACAACATGCTTACAAAATCTACTAAACATAAAAAATGTCCAGAATTAAAAACAATTTCTCCATTATAACATTAAATGTCAATGGTATTAACTCACTGATTAAGAGACACAGATTACAAACTTGAATTAAAAACCACAATCCAACAATCTGCTGCCTTCAGGAAACTCATCTCACCACAAAAGATAGGGACATCCTAAGAATGAAAAGCTGGTCCAAAATCGTACAAGCTAATGGAACCAGGAAACAGGCAGGGATAGCAATTATGCTTTCAGACAAAGTGGACTTCAAACCAAAGAAAATCATAAGAGACTCAGATAGATACTACATTTTAGTCACAGGTACAATTCACCAGGAAGACTTCACAATCCTGAACATTTATGCACCCAATACGGGCCCCTTCACATTCATTAAGAAAACCCTACAGCACCTAAAGCAAGAAATCAACCCCCAAACGATAATCCTTGGGGACTTCAACACCGCCCTCTCAATATGGGATAGGTCAACAGGTCAAAAGCTTAACAGAGACACTTTGGAATTTAATCAAACCCTTAAAGAAATGGACCTTACAGATCTCTATCGAACTTTTCACCCACGCACCAAAGAATACACATTTTTCTCAGCAGCACACGGAACTTTCTCCAAAATAGATCACATATTGGGCCACAAAACGAATCTACACATACACAAAAAAGTTGAAATTCTAACCTGTGCCCTATCAGACCACCACGGCTTAAAGCTGGACACCCACAACACAAAAAATAAGAGAAAATACACTAACTCCTGGAAACTTAACAATATGATGCTGAATGAGAACTGGATTCAGTAAGAAATTAAAAAGGAAATTCAAGATTTCCTGAAAGTGAACGATAACGAAAATACAACTTACCAAAATCTCTGGGACACAATAAAAGCTGTCCTAAGAGGTAAGTTCATAGCTCCTAATGCCTACATCAAAAAAATGGAAACATCAGAAATAAATAACTTAACAATGCAGCTTAAGGCTTTAGGGAAACTTGAGCAATCTGATCCCAAAAGTAGTAGAAGAGAGGAGATTAGCAAAATAAGGGGAGAAATATCTGAAATCGAGACTAAGAAAACAATAGAAAAAATCAACCAGTCAAAAAGCTGGTTCTCTGAAAAAATCAATAAGATTGATACACCCCTAGCTAAATTAACCAAAAGCAAGAGAGAGAAAACCCAAATTAACAAAATTAGAAATGAACATGGACTAATCACTACTGATACCCAAGAAATCCAGAGATTTATAACATCATATTTCAAAAACTTATACTCAGTGAAGTTTGACAACACACAAGACATGGATGAATTTCTAAGTAAATACATCTTACCTAAATTGGATCAGGAAATTGTGAATTACTTAAATGGCCCTATAACATATAAGGAAATTGAAGAAGTAATCTCGAATCTTCCCACCAAAAAATGTCCTGGACCAGATGGATTCAGCACAGAGTTCTACCAGACATTTAAGGAGTCAATAATACCAATACTCCTTAAACTGTTCCATCACATAGCAAAGGAAGGAACACTACCAACTTCCTTCTATGAAGCTAATATCGTTTTAATCCCAAAACCTAATAAAGACTCACTTAAAAAAGAAAACTATAGGCCTATCTCTCTGATGAACACAGACGCAAAGATTCTCAACAAAGTCTTAGCAAATCGGATTCAAAAACATATCAAAAAGATCATTCACAGGGACCAAGTAGGCTTCATCCCCGGCACACAAGGTTGGTTCAACATACGCAAATCAATAAATGTAATTCATCATGTAAACCTGTCCAAAGTCCAAGACCACATGATACTCTCGATAGACGCAGAAAAAGCCTTTGACAAGATCCAACAGCCTTTTATGATCAAAACGCTAGAGACAGTAGGAATGGAAGGAACCTTTATCAATATAATAAAAGCTGTATAAAACAAGCCCACAGCAAGGATTATGCTCAATGGGGAACAATTGGAAACATTCCCACTTCGATCAGGAACTAGACAAGGCTGTCCACTCTCACCACTTCTATTCAATATTGTACTTGAAGTCTTAGCTGAAGCCATAAGACAAGAAAGGGACATAAAAGGGATTCAAATCGGCAATGAAGAAGTCAAGCTATCCCTATTTGCAGATGACATGATCTTATACCTGAGGGATCCCAAAAACTCCACCAGGAAGCTCCTGGAACTAATTGAGAAGTTCAGCAGGGTGGCAGGATACAAAATAAATGTGCAAAAATCAGAGGCCTTCCTATATGCCCAGAATGAAAGAAGTGAAAAAGCCTTGAGAGAAACAATCCCATTTACTGTAGCCCCTAAAAAAATGAAATACCTTGGTATAAACCTAACCAAGGAGGTAAAAGACCTTTACAATGAAAACTTTAAAACCCTAAAGAAAGAAATTGCTGAAGACATCAGAAGGTGGAAAGACCTCCCATGCTCTGGATTGGTAGAATCAACATCGTAAAAATGACCATCCTATTTAAGGCAATATACAGATTCAATGCTATACCAATTAAAATCCCAAAGCAATTCTTTAAAGAAGTTGACGAATTAATCTCAAAATTCATATGGAGGCACAAAAGACCCAGGATAGCAAAGACAATCCTGAGTAACAAAAACACTGCTGGAGGTATTACCATACCGAACCTTAGTCTATACTGCAAATCCATAGTTATAAAAACAGCCTGGTACTGGCTCCAAAATAGACACACAGATCAATGGATAAGGGTTGAGGACCCAGATATAAGCCCACAAAAATACAGCCATTTGATCTTTGACAAAGGGGCCCAAAGAATCCAATGGAAAAAGAACAGCATCTTCAGCAAATGGTGCTGGCAAAACTGGATCTCCACATGCAAAAGATTAAAGCTGGACCCGTACTTGTCACCATGTACAAGACTTAATTCCAAATGGATCAAGGACCTTGATATCAGGCCAGAGACTATAAAAACCATAGTTGAAAGGATAGGGAACTCCCTCGAGCTGATTGGGCTAGGCCAACAGTTCCTAAACAGACATCCAATGGCACAGTCACTGCTACCTTAAAGAGCTTCTGTTCAGATAAAGAGATTATCACACGAGCTCAAAGGCAACCCACAGAATGGGAGAAAATCTTCACTAACCACATCTCTGATAGAGCTCTACTGTCTAGAGTGCACAAAGAACTTAGAAAATTAAACACCAAGGAAACCAATGGCCCAATTAAAAAATGGGCCCTGGAACTTAAAAGAAATTTTACCAGAGATGAAATTAAAATGTCTAACAAATATCTTAAAAAATGGTCCACTTCTTTAGCCATCAGGGAAATGCAAATCAAAACTTCCCTGAGATATCATCTCACCCCGGTCAGGATGGCAAAAATCCACAATACAAACAACAAGTGCTGGAGAGGATGTGGAGAGAGGGGAACTCTCCTACATTGCTGGTGGGAATGCAGACTCTTACAACCACTCTGGCAAGCCGTCTGGAGATTCTTAAAGAAATTAAAGATTGAAATGCCATATGACCCTGCTATTCCACTTTTGGGAATAACCCCCCATGCAGCAGAAGTTCGCCTCGATAGCACCAGCACGACTATGTTCATAGCAGCACTGTTTACAATAGCAAAGTCATGGAATCTGCCCAAATGTCCAACAGTTGACGAGTGGATAAGGAAACTGTGGTACATCTATACAATGGATCAAAATGATGAATTACTGGAATTTGCCCAGAAATGGATGTCATTAGAAACAATTATATTAAGTGAAGTATCCCAATCCCAGAAAGTTAAGCGACGTATGTACTCCCTAATAGGTGGCTCCTAGTACCAAACTTACCCAGCCCACATTGAGACCCTCAAGGGTAAATCTATGTAATACGGTAATTGCAAGGATTGTGAACAGGAGGGATGGGGTTGGAGAGTCACACCAGACAAAAGGAGAGAGGGGACCATGTTAAAGCAGAGAAAATCGACCTCCAAGGAATGCAAGTAAGTAATGTGACATCTGGTTAAGTTCACAGACGTTCGTTCCTGATCATGTACAACTGAGGGTGTATGATCTCACCAGAAGGGGAGGGCATATAGTCTGGCAGATGAAAAGAGATCATTTTGCAAATGGGTGACTGATCCCTCCCTCACCGAGGTTTCCTGCTTTTATTACATCTACCCTTGAATGTGCTATTATAACAAGACTCCAGTTTAACAGTTTTCTGTCTCTGACCAGGGGGTGACATACAGTGCCCATCAGGATGGAGTGAAGGGCATTGCCGGAGCAGCAAAACTGCAAAAGAAAATCAACAAACCACAATCCAGAACTTCAGAGACTCTATATCATACACATAGAACTAAGCCAGCCTTATCTCTCCCCATCCTGAAGCTCAGGGACATCTGCGGAAGAGGGGGGCGGTAAGATTGTAAGAGCAAAAGGATGGGGGGAACAATGATTTGAAGAGTCTCCACACTAGATAGGGCTGAAGCAATCATAATAGGACTTTGCATGCCCTGCGCCATGTCTGTCACACTATTGACCTCACAAAGTCTAACATCGGCTAAAAGCACCAAGATCCTTGGAGGCAAGGGATTGATGGGCACAGTAGTGTTCCTATGCTTAAGGGGAACACGAGAAAGGGTTCAGGGAAATGCCACTGGGTCCTTTTATGTCATCGGAAAGGAGGACCAAGAGGAGAGTTAGGCATTCACAATAAAGGACTCTCTGGGAATTGGGGGGGGAGGCACTGGGAGATGGGGAGGGAGGGAGGGGGAGTAGGGGGTTCGGGCAGAGGTGGAGGGGGGAGGGAACTGGTCTTCCTATTGAGTTTGTATGAGTGGAAATAATAATAAAAATGTTAAAAAAAAAAGAACTAGATTATGTCATAGTCAGGCACAGATATCAACTTGACAGTTGGGGGTTTGAGCTCTGGGAATATTTGTAGAGAATTAGTGGTTGAGTTAAGCCCAGAGTAAACCTGCAGGAGATTGTCTAGCTGATGGGAAAGGCCCAGACTATGGTGGGTAGGACTAGGCCCTGGAATAAAATACAGACAGCTGGTTGAGAAAGTTGGCATCCTTGTGTATACTTGGCCCTACATGCTGTTTAGGCAAGTAAGGATCGTCCTTCCCTCAGCCATTATGTAGAGATAGTGTGGCCAGATCCCTCGGCCCTAGTGTTGGTGCATGCTCTCCTGTCAAGCTGGAGTACGAACTCTAACCGGACTATTGTGAGAGAATAAGTCCCTTGCTCCCTTAAGCCGTTTGATGGTGATTTATCAGCAACCACGCAGGCAAACTACAATATACTGCTTTCATGCTTATTTTTATTCTCTTAGTGTTATATACATGAATATAATAAATTGACACTTTCATCCCTTAATCCCAACCCCATTCCCCCTCCTCTTCACCTATGACCCTTCCTCTCCCGTGCAAAACTCACTCCTATTTTCAAGACTTTTTCCAGATGTGACCCAGAGTTTCATCGGGGTTGCCTTTGATTACATGTATTTGAATACTTGCAGCAATGGGCATCCATTGAGGAAAGCATCCTTCCTTTCCATCCCATAGTCATTAATCCTCATCAGTCTCTTACTGAGTTGTGAAGGTTGATTGTTACTAATAGCACTCCAATTGTAAGATACAACCAGATAGAAACATTCTATGTTATTAGTGTACAAAAAATGCTTTTAAAAAAGACAGAGGACATATCCTATACAAGGAAACACAAAGAGGAAGAAAGGGCAAAATGGAAAATGCCCTGCAATGTTCCAACTAAACCCATACACAACTAAACATTATTCTAAATGCTTTCCAATAAGTTTCTGGTCTACAAAGGTCTCAAAGCCTCCACCCCAAATATAAGCTTTAGCCATTGCTCTTGATTACTCTCCAGAATCTGACAGTAAGACTCTATTGCCGAAGACATGTTAATCACAGAACATGGGAAAGAAACAAACTGGAACTGGTCTGGAAGCTTCTTTTTTGCTTGATAGTTTTCATAATACTAGAAAGTACTATGCAAGCTGCTGGAGGACAAAAGTGATCAATAGTCTCATCAATCCATGAAAGCTGAAAATTACAATAAAAACTACCTCAGCAAAATTTAACAACTGGTGCAATAGTGGCATGAATGTCAAAAGGGTAACCTACAGTTTTCTGATTGGATTTAACTCTTACTTTTCATCAGGGAACACATTTCTGGTTCTGTAAGCTAGGTAAGCTAGGTAAAGAACCTGTGAAAGAGGAGAACATGGCCATAGAGGTGAACAAACTATTAAGGTTTAGCTCCAAAGACACTGTATCAAACTACCTTTTAAACATCTGTCATTATACCCATAGATTAGAGAAGCACTAAGCACTCAACCTAAAAGTTTCCTTTTGCAATGGAGGATGTTTATCGCAGAAAATCGTAACTTCAGAAAACAAATGACTATGGACTGCTCAGCCCTAAATATAACATCTAAACCAAAACTGCCCACATACACACACCCACACACACGCACACACATACATGCACATGTGTGTTCACATACATACTCCATAAGCTTCAGGGGACATCACGTAAGAGGGCTGAGTAAGACTTTAAGAGACTGAAAAGAACAAGACTGAAGTTATACATATTTTCTGGACATGGTGAGGCTGTTGCACCCATGAATATATATTTTCACAAGACCTGTATGGGGATTGTCCTAACATTTCACCATGGAAGGGAAAAGACCTCAAGAGGCCCCATATCTCCCTGAGAGATTGATGAGAGTTACTGCTTATGAAAGTGGGAAAATGAGGGGCTGGAGAGGTGGCTTAGGGGTTAAGCCTCTGCCTTGCAGGCGGAAGGTCCTGAGTTCGGATCCTAGACCCCATGTATAGACGCCGGGTGGAAGCGGGGGTGGCCTGCGTTTCTGGTCCTGGTAGGGCAGAGCCTGTGAATCCCGGGGCAGAGTAAAGAAAGAGGACGTGGAGGTGTCCATGGTGGTTCCCGAATTAGTCCGTGGATCTACACACCCACACATACATATGCGCACACACACACATACACACACAATTTAATAAATAATAAAAAAAGAAAGTGGGAAAATGAAAAATACTTTCTTCACTTGTGCATCCACTGATTTATGATTCATACTCCAGCAAGTATTCAGGCACTTGCAATCCAAAATACAGTGGACCATATATGTAAAAAGACATGAAAATAGGGAGGAAACTGGTAGGGAAGAAGGGTTGTAATGACAAGAAGCAGGGGGATGGAATTGGGGATTAAGGTGTGAAGATACCATAAATTCACTGTATTTGTATATGAAACTGTAAAGGAATAAAAAATGTTAAAAAGTAAAAGAAATACTTTCCTTTTCCAGTATAGAAATTTTTTGTCTTGCTTTATCATATAGCTTTAAAAAGATTATTGTGATTAAAGAAATCAAATATTACCTTATTTTACTTTGATAAGCTTTATCTATCCACCATCTAAATGTCTTAATATTAGTGGGTAGCTCCTTTAGACACCAATCAGCAATTATTACCATCACTAACTTTCTAACCCATGTAAATTCAAAGCCACTCTCCCATAAAAAAAGATCTCTCTAAAATGGACACATAAAATCCTGATATAATGCTGTTTGTTGTTTTAGGAAGAGACAGATACCAGTTTCTATAGAGCATCCTATGAGGAATTGTTTTTCTCTGAGATGTATAGTTCAGACATCGATATTTTCGCACCTATGTTACAGTGAAGATGGCTAACACAGAGTTCTACATTTAATTTTTCAGACTCAAGGAAAATTTTCTTTTTCTATCCTTCAAAGATTGAGAACAAAACACAATTTTCTAGGCAAGATATTTTACTACTAAGGGTTTGGATTAAATTAAAATTATGTTTATAGAATGCTCCACAATAGCACACACAGACCATCTAATTCAAGGGAAGCTTCTATTTCTCCCTCTTTATAATAATGATAATCAAGCAACTGACTTTGACATTGAAGTGCATAGGAATGAGGGGACAAGGTATAAGCAGAGATGGGGGTTAAAACAGTAACACTAAGAATATATGACAAAGTCATTGTATGATCTGCACAATGACCAACATATCATTGACACCCCCAAAGTCTAGCATGGATCACAGGCACTAGGATCCTTAGAAGCAAGGGATTAACAGCCACAATAGTGTTCTTATACTAAAGGGGAACACAAGAAAGAGCTTTAGCAATGCTACTGAGTCCTTACACCTCATCAAAGAGGAGGACCCAGAGGGAAGTTAGACATGCACACTAAAGGATGCTCCAGGGATGGGGAAAGAGGGGGACTGGAAGAAAGGGAGGGGGGAAGAAAGAAGGGGAAGAGGGGGGAGGGAGCAAGGGGATCCAGGGAAGGGTGGAGGAAGGGAGGGGACCGGGGTACCTATTAAGTTTGTATGAGTGGAAAAACTAAATTAAAAAAAGAATATATGACAAAGTTGGACAGAAACCTTTTATATTATAAATTTATATGAAAATGCAACTTAAAAAGTGTGAACAGAGATTCTCTTTATAGGGTTACAGAGACAGGAAAAGATAAGAGTAACAGAAACTATCCAGAGATGATCCACTAGAATCCAAAGGCAAACAAACAAAATTTTGAGTACCAAATATGTTGTATCTTCTAATAAGATCTTCATCAGAGAGAACTCACAGATCCCCCAAACAATATAGACTTTTGCTGTTTTTCTTGATTACCTCCAGAATCTGATAGCAACACCCTACTACAGAAGATACCACAGAGGTTGATCATAGGACATGAAAAAAAAACAAGCTGGAATTGATCTCAAAGCTTCCGTCTTGACCACCTTTCACAATACCAGAAGGTAAATTACAGGGAAGAAAAGTAATCAAGAGTCTCACCCAGCTATGAATTTTGCAAGCTACATGACAACCATTGTAGAAAGAGGTCTCCATTGGTGTAACAGCAGCATGACTATTATGGGGGTTAACCAGCTTGTTTTGGATCGAATTTGAGGCCCACATTTAACCAGTGTACATAATCTTGGTAATGTAAATCAGGCCAAAAATCTGCAGATGGGGAGGTCATAGGTGTTAGGGAAAAACTATAATTGTTCAGTTGTAAATGATATTAAGTTGACATCTAAACACTTTTCATTATAACCATAGATACAACATCTCTCATTCATTGGTCAAGAAACTTTGCACAATATGATTTGTTTAAAACAGAGATCCACAACAGGCCAAAGTATAGAGAATAAGTTACTATGGACTACTTGGCCCTAAATAACACATATAAATTACTTCCCACCCTAAAGATAAGGTAACATCATGAAAGAGTATGCGTTAAGAATAAAAGAGCCAGAAGTTATTGAACAATGTTGTCAAATAGTATCTTCTAGACAGGTCAATGGTGTTGCATCCAAGAACTCACTGCAGCTGTGTCTACTGCATCAAGACCTGAGTAAGAGTTGGGCCGTCAAGAGTTCACTATGCCTTGCTGGATTGCTTACAAAATACCAGAGAGTACTATGGAAGCTACCAGGTGAGAAAAGCAAACAAAAGTCTCATCAATATGTGAAATCTGCAAGTCTCAATAACAATCACCATGGCAAGAAGTGACCATCTGCATAATAGTAGTATGAATATCAAGTAGGCAACGAACAGCTTTTTGGTCAGATTTAAGGTCGACTTGTCAGAAAGGACCACATTCCTGTAAACTAGAATAAGAACCTATGAAAGGGGATGACCTAGGTTCTAGGGAAGATAAGGCTATGAAAGTTTAGCTATGAATACACTACATCAAACTGCCTTTTTAACACCTACTATGATACCCATAGATTTGAACAGCACTTAGTACTCAACCCTAAAGCCTCCTTTTGCAACAGAAGGTGTTTACTAGAGAAAAACACAGCTGGCCAAAGTGCAGAAAATAAGTGATAGAGAACCACATGGCCCTAATCAAGACATCTAACATCCACCCCCACAACAAGGTTCAGGGAATATTACAGAAAATGGCACAGTAAAATTGTAAGGGCTCAAAGTGAGTCAATGATGTGCCAGACACCATCTTCCGGACATGACAAAAACTGCATAGGAACTGTCCTATCAATATCTCACCAGGAAAAGAAGCCCCACACATCCCTGAAACACACCCCACTCATGAAAATTACTAGGGGAGAAAAGAAAGTATCCTCAATAGTATGCTCACTAATCTATGACACTTGCTTGAGCAGGAATCATGTCAGGTATATGATATCAAAGACAAACTAGATGAAGCACAGTGGTTCACACAAGTGAAAAGACTTGAAAATAGGAGGGAGTGTGACAGGGAGATAATAGGCTGCTAGAGGAAAAGCGGGGGCATGGAAATGGGGACTCAAGGGAGAGAAAAGGAAAACTAAAATTACAAAATAAGAAAAGCACAGGCACACAGTGCCCTGATGCACACAAAAAATTAAAAATTAAAGGAATTTTTTTAAAGTTCACCATGGAAGGGGGTAAACAGCTATTGAGAATTAATTTTGGATGGTGTAAAAGGAGTTACTTCTCTCAATTATAAACCCACCACTATATGGCCTAAACTCCAGTAAAGTCTCAAACATACACCAGGACAGGCAACCCCAGATGAAAATCAGTGGACCACACAAGCAAAAACAAGAAAACAAAATGGAGATAGCGAAGAAAAAATTTTCCATTAAGATAAAAAGGGGGTGACATTCGGTAACATGGGATGATTCACTGTATTCATGTGTGAAATTGTCAAAGACTAAAAATAAATAAAGTGCATAGGAATTTGGAAGGTATTCCCAGAAGTGATTGCTTAGAAATATCATATTGCCTTCACTGATCTTGCTTTGCAAATTCATAAAAGGGTGGGGTCTTTTAGTCTCAAGTTTCTCACCTGAAACCGCAACCTGAGAAGTGTTAAGATTGAAGGAGGTAACACATTATTGACCCCACAAAGTCTAGCATGGACTAAAGGCACTAGAATCCTTGGAGGCTAGGGACTGACAGTCACAGTAGTGTTCTTAAGATTAAGGGAACAACAGGAAAGGGTTCTGGGATATGCCCCTGGGTCCTTGCACCTCATCAGAGAGGAGGACCCAGAGGAGAGTTTGGCATGCACAGTAAAGGATGCTCTGGGGATTGGGGGGAGGGAATTGGGGGAGGGGGAGGGAAGGGAGGGGGAGGGGGAGCAGGGGAGTTAGAGAGAGGTGGAGGGAGGGAGGGGACTGGTGTACCTGTTAAGTTTATATGAGCGGAAATAATAATAATAATAATAATAATAATAATAATAATAATAATAAAAAGATTGAAGGAGGTAAATAAAGCTTTTTATTTTTTCGTGTTTGCAAGATGCACTTTACATGCTTTAGAAGTAACATCAGAAAAGCAAAACTCCCCTGTTGATATCAACAATGTTCTCTGTAAAACAGTTCCAGAGGATCGCAGCAGCTGGATTCTCCAGTACTACCCTGAGCACACAGCTGTCCCAAAGAAGGAGTCACGAAGTGGAAAGAGAAATATTCTATTATCGATTTACATTCCTAGAAATCATCTCTTGCTTTTCAAGGCTTGTTTATTTGCACGTCATTGACCGTTACAACAAATTCTTCTTCAGCAACATAGGAAATATATGACCTTCATGAATCTTTATTCAATTAGAACCAGCTGTGATGCTAAAAGAATTAACTGTTCAAACTAATCAATCCCACAAACACTGAAACAATCATAAAAAAAGTTACAGGATTGAGGGCTGAAGCTAGTAATGTTAAGTCTCCTGTTTCTTTAGAACTTAACCCTTTAGGGCCTGGAGAAATGACTCAGTGACTAAAACTTTTGCCTTGCAAATCAAAAGACCAAAGTTCAGATTCTAGATCCCATGTAAAAAATAAATTCAGGTGGATATAACTGAGGCCTATGTAATTCTGGCCCTAAAAGATAGAGCTGGGAAAGCTCAATACAAAGCAATAAGGTGGAAAAGAAATCCAGGATGATTCTAGATTTCACACTTGGACCTCCACAGGCAAACACTCAAGTGTCCTCTTGCACACTTTTACACACACAAATACACCCACCCACATATAGCGCGTGTACACACACACACACACACACACACACAAAGAACTCAACACTTTAATTTCTAGATGGTTCAAAAGAAATAGGCTTACTCTGCTCAAAGAGCAGCCAAACACTGTTCTGACTAGAACTTAACCGAGGCTTCCCTGACTTCAGCACAGCTATATAACACAAAGTTACCACTCCTACCAATGGAAGGAAAAGTCATGGTCATAGCAATGGAAACAGTTATAATTACAGTAGCAGCACAAATTAAGCTACCACTAATTGAGTATGAAGTGAATGAGAATTATATTTATCATCTCTAAGCTTCATAATTTTGCCACACACATTAACTACAGCCTATAGTATGATAGAAACAATATAAAAACTCGAAACTCTAAAGCCTACCTAGTTCTTATGCAGGACTGGTTCCTTCCCATGAAGAAGAAAATGAAAAAAAATAGTGTAATCCTCTATGGATTCTAATCCATGACTTAATTCTGACTTGTAACTTAAAGTTAAAAAATAAAAGGTTCTTCCATGAAAAAGAAAAGTGGCAGTTTATATGGAAAATATCAACCTCAAAGACTAATGGGTTTTACCAATAAATTTAGGGATTGGAAAAGGTGTATAACCAGTGTTTTGAAGGATAGATGATGCTGCACATTTGCATTTAAAGATAGTATAATCCAATCACTTTACAGCAGCCAAGTATCCCCTTTCCCAAATCTAACCTCTCATAATTTTCACAAAGAACATTTAAATGTTGGATTTGGGTGACAAGTGTCACAATTAACATTCTAATAGGTAATACGGGCTCACTTTTAAGCTTTAGAAAACAAAAAAATTAAAATTACTTCAATCCATTTTTCCCAAAAGTAACCATAGTTTAGAATATTGATACATTTCCCTTTGATATTTTGCTATGCATTTATAGGTGACACATGCACATATGTACACACAAATTGAGATTACATATATTTGAAAACCAAATGTCATATGAGTGTGTCAATGGTTAATGAATTTGACACACAAAAGGTAAAGCTTTCTTTATATTCTATCATATAGATGCAATATCATTTATTTAGCCATGCTCCTATCTTCGGAGAACAGCATTCCTTGGCCAGGAAAGAAATGTTTATAAAAAATAATTGGACCTGGATTAAGTGCAGAAGATATAAAACCCCAGGTAATTGCTTGGACTCTGCAAGTTAATAGAATCCAGGGAGTCAGGAAAATCAAATGCAATATTTTCAGCCCTTTCAATGATCTATCTGTATGTATGTATATTTAGCCTTTGTTGCTGATGTGTCAGTGCTGAAAGGGGCCCCAGCACAAGATGCTAAAAAGAGAAACTCTTGGCCAAAATGATGAAAGTCACTTTCACATATGTATGCATTAGAAACCAGTACTAGAGAACTAGCCAGATACCTCAATGGATAAGGTACCTGCTTACAGAATGCACCGATGGCCCGGGTTCAATCCCTGGAAGCCCATACAGTGGAAGGAGGGAACTGACTTCAAAAGTTGTCTTCTGAACTCCCTTCATATGTCGTGCATGTGTGCATACACATTCCCCGTCTGTGTGTGTGTGTGTGTGTGTGTGTGTGTGTGTACATCTGTCGGTCTGCCTGTCTTTTTGTCATAAGTAAATAAAGGAAGTGTTTAATAAAGAAAGAGAGCTGGAGAGATGGTTCAGGGATTAAGACTCCCTCGCAAGCAAAAGCTTCCAAGTCCCACTTAAAAAGGCCAGACTGAAACAGGGGCAGTCTACACTTCCGGCCCCAGGTTGTGCAGCCTGGAAAATCCCAGAGCAAAATAAAAAAGGAGGTAGAAACAATCCAGGATGATTCCCCAAATCACTCTTGGTTCTCCACAGGGCCACACAGTGCCCTCTGATACACACATACACACACACACACACACACACACACACACACACACACACACACGCACACGCACACGCACACGCACACACGCACGCACAATAAATAAAGCTTAAAAAGTAAAAATAAAAAGAATGATATCATTAGAGAATGTAACTGGCTTCATCAAACCCAGTTTCTGTCTAAGGAAAGCAGAAGTGATTACAAAACGATACCTCCAAGTCATTATATTTCACAAATGCTGAAATACGATCTGAATTTGTCAATTATTTTGTTATTCTCTAGATGATAACCCAGCTTTTTCTAGGCTTATAGAAATATAAGTGGTAAAACATGCATATATATGTGTCATAGTTAAGAACAGGTGTTAATTTGACTGTTGGGAGTTTGAGCTCTGGGCACATTTGTAGAGAATTAGTGGTTGAGTTAGGCCCAGAGCAAACCTGCAGGAGATTGTCTAGCTGATGGAGAAGGCCCAGTCTATGGTGAGTGGGATTAGGCCCTGGAATAAATCACAGAAACCTGGTTGAGAGAGTCAGCATCCTTCTGTATACTTGGTTAGACATGCTGGTCTGGCAAGTAAGGATTGTCCATCTCCCAGCTGTTATGTGGTGATGGTGTAGCCAGTTCCTTTGGCCCTGGTGTTGGTGCGTGCTCTCCCGTTGAGCTAGACTAAGAACTGTAACCAGTAATCATAAGAGAAAATAAACCCCTTGTTCCCTTATGCCGTATGATGTCATTTATCAGCAACCATGCAGGCTGACTATAACAATATGGTCATAATTTGATGTTTGATGTATGTATATATTGTGAAATGTTTACTTCAATCAAGCTAATTATTTCATTTATCACCTTTGTTGTGGTGAGGATGTTAAAAGTCTGTTCTCTTAGTAAATCTCAAACATATAGACAATTAACTATAGGCAACAGACTGTATCTCAAGTCATGTGAAGCTATTCATACTATAAATTAAAATTTATATCTCTGATAATTATTTCCTCACTTTCTCAGCTCTCAACCACTGGTAATCACCATCTACTCTATTTCTCTGAGTATGACATTTTCAGATTTCACATACAAGTGAAAATATGCACTGACCTTTCTGTCATAATGGTTCAATTTTAGTGGGGACATTTCTGAATTTAGAAAGCATAAACAAGAAGGGGGGCTGGAGAGGTGGCTCAGGGGTTAAGCCTCTGCCTTGCAGGCAGAAGGTCCTGAGTTCGGATCCTAGACCCCACATATAGACGCCAGGCAGAAGCAGGGGCAGCCTGCGTTTCTGGTCCTGGTAGGGCGGAGCCTGTGAATCCCGGGGCAGAGTAAACAAGGAGGAGGTGGAGGCGGTCCATAGTGGTTCCCGAATTCGTGCGTGGTTCTACACACACACACACGCATACATACACACACACACGCACATATGCATACACGCACAATTGAATAAATAATAAATAATAAATTATTTTTTAAAAAAGAAAGCATAAACGAGAAGATAGTATAACTATCTGTATAAAGAACTGTTTTATTCTCTATACATACTGCTTAAGTGGGGAAAGAATCATACAGTTTTTTGTTTATTTTCATTTTTTAACACAGGATATCACTAAGCACCCTAAGCTATCCTCAGATTCATGATAGTGAATAGTACAGGATAGTATTCAACTAAGAAGCACCGGGAATGTACTTTCTATGGGCTAGCATTACTTATATAAATCACCATACAATGCTATGAGCAAAATTTCTTATGGTTGGCTTTGCCCTATAGAAGATTTTGTGTTTACCCAAGAAAATAAATAGCCCAAATAGAAAATGGGCCTTGGCACAGTAGTGTTCCTATGCTTAAGGGGAACACAGGAAAGGGTTCAGGGAAATGCCACTGGGTCCTTGTACATCATCAGAGAGGAGGGCCCAGAGGAGAGTCTGGCATGCACATTAAAGGACTCTCTGGGGATCGGGGGGGAGGCACTGGGGGATGGGGAGGGAGGGGTGAGGGGAGGGGGAGCAGGGGGTTCGGGGGGAGGAGAAGGGAGGGAGGTAAGTGATGTACCTATTAAGTTTGTATGAGCAGAAATAATAATAAAAAATGTTAAAAAAAAAAAGAGCCCTTTACACCCTACCCCACTCCACCGGTCGGGACTCGCGCGCGCGGTCCAGCCGGGCCTCTCCCCGCGCCCTAGGACCCCAGGTCAGCCCACAGGGACCCGGCTCCGACTCCCACCATCCAGCCGGAGCCGCACGGGCGGGGCCGAGGGACAAGGAGGACCTCCCCCTGCGCCCAGGCCCCGCCCCAGCTGCCGTCGGGTTGAATAGCCCCACGCCGATGCCCTAATCCTCCCTTTACACCCCACACCGCTCCACCGGTCGGGAAGTGGGCGCGCGGTCCAGCCAGGCCTCTCCCCTCGCCCTAAGTAATTCTCCGCCTCGCGCACCGCCCACCAGGACCCCGGGTCAGCCCACAGGGACCCGGCTCCAACTCCCACCATCCAGCCGGAGCCGCGCTCGCGGGGCTGAGGGATAAGGAGGACCTCCCCCTGCGCCCGGGCCCCACCCCAGCTGCCCTTGGGTTAAATAGCTCCACGCCAATGCCCCTATGCTCCCTTTACACCCCACCCCGCTCCACCGGTCGGGACTCTTGCGCGGTCCAGCCGGGCCTCACCGGGCGACCTAGGTAAGTCTCCGCCCACGCCTGCCCAACAGAACCCCAGGCCAAATAATTCAGTTTAGTGAAATTGAGAGATCTTAAGAGTTAAAATGACAATGCCAAAGTCAAAGTGCAAATACATGAGAAGCAACACTCAAGTAAACAAATTTCCCACTGAAGAAATTAATCCCATAATGTTAGACTCCAACCAGAACAAACCCGCGGAAAAAGGCCAGGAAAGCCTCACCCAGGATAAAGACTTTCAAAATATGATCATTACCATGTTCAATACTATGAAAGAGGAAATCAGGGAGGAATTACATAATCGAATCAATCGCTTTGAAGAGGAACACAACAGACATCTGGAGGAGTTGAGAAAAAAAACAGTGCAAGAAACAAAAAGTGGCATAGAACAGTTAAAACAAACTCAAGCAGAGATTAAAACTGAGCTAAAAGACAAGTTATCTTCAACCCAGAACGCCACAGAGAGTCTTATCAACAGAACTAACAAAGCAGAAAACAGAATTTCAGACCTTGAAGATAAAGTGGGAGTACTAACCAGCTCAATGGAAAAGGTCGTTAAAGCCAAAAAGATACTTGAGAGAAATATTCAAGAGGTATGGGACACCCTGAAGAAGCCTAACATGCGTATTCATGGAATACCGGAGCAAGAATCTCAAAATACAACCCCTGAGGAAATTTTTCAAACCATCATCAAGGAAAACTTTCCTCATCAAAAAAAAGAGAGGCCCATCCATATACAAGAGGCATTCTGCACCCCAAACAGATACGACCAAAATAGAAGCACACCTCGGCAAATAATAGTTAAAACACTCCACATTCAAGATAAAGAACTGGTGCTGAGAGCTTCAAGGGAGAAAAAACAAGTCACTTTTAAAGGTAAACCTATTAAAATAACAAATGACTTCTCAGTCGAAACAGTAAAAGCAAGAAGAGCTTGGAGAGACATACTTCAAGTATTGAATGAGCAAAAATGTCAACCCAGGCTGATTTACCCTGCAAAACTATCAGTCATGATCAAGGGAGAAAGAAAAACTTTCCAGCACAAAGACAACTTGAAGGGATACATGTCCACCAAACCAGGCCTTCAAAAAATGCTAGAAATGATACTCAAGCTTAAAGAAAAACAGGCATATTCAGGAGAACAGAAGGCAAATATAACACCATTAACAGCGAAGCAATATACTTATAAAAATCACAAAACATAATAAATGTCTGGAATTAAAAATAGTTTCTCCACTATAACATTAAATGTTAATGGAATTAATTCACCGATCAAGAGACACAGATTACAATCTTCGATTAAAAACCACAATCCATCAATCTGCTGCCTGCAGGAAACCATTCTCACCACAAAAGATAGGCATGCCCTAAAAATAACAGGCTGGTCAACAATTCTACAAGCTAATGGAAGCAGAAAACAGGCAGGGGTAGCCATTATGATATCAGACAAAGTAGACCTCAAACCAAAGAAAATTATAACAGACACAGACGGATACTACATTTTAGTCACAGGTACAATTCACCAGGAAGACTTCACAATACTGAACATATATGCACCCAATACGGGCCACTCCACATTCATTAAGAAAACCCTACAGCGTCTAAAGCAAGAAATCAACCCCCAAACGATAATTCTTGGGGACTTCAAAACCACCCTCTCAACATGGGATAGATCAACAGGTCAAAAGCTTAACAGAGACACTTTGGAACTTAATCAAACCCTGAAAGAAATGGACCTTACAGATCTCTATCGAACTTTTCACCCACGTACCAAAGAATACACATTTTGCTCAGCAGCACACGGAACTTTCTCGAAAATAGATCACATACTGGGCCACAAAATGAATCTACACATATACAAGAAAGTTGAAATTCTAACCTGTGCCCTATCAGAACACCACGGCCTAAAGCTGGACATCCACAACACAACAAACAAGAGAAAATACACTAACTCCTGGAAACTTAACACTATGATGCTGAATGAGAACTGGATTCTGGAAGAAATTAAAAAGGAAATTCAAGATTTCCTGAAAGTGAATGATAACGAAAATACAACTTACCAAAATCTCTGGGACACAATGAAAGCTGCTATAAGAGGTACGTTCATAGCTCTTACTGCCTACATCAAAAAAATGGAAACATCAGAAATAAACAACTTAACAATGCAGCTTAAAGCTTTAGAGAAACTTGAGCAATCTGATCCCAAAAGTAGTCGAAGCGAGGAGATTAGCAAAATAAGGGAAGAAATATCTAAAATCGAGATTAAGAAAACGATAGAAAAAATCAACCAGTCAAAAAGCTGGTTCTTTGAAAAAATCAATAAGATTGATACACCCCTAGCTAAATTAACCAAAAGCAAGAGAGAGAAAACCCAAATTAACAAAATTAGAAATGAACATGGAGTTATCACTACGGATACCCAAGAAATCCAGAGAATTATAACATCATATTTCAAAAACTTATACTCTGTGAAGTTTGACAACACAAAAGAGATGGATGAATTTCTAAGTAAACACAACTTACCTAAAATGAATCAGGAAGTTGTGAATTATTTAAATAGTCCTATAACATATAAGGAAATTGAGGAAGTAATCTCGAATCTTCCCACCAAAAAATGTCCTGGACCAAATGGATTCAGCACAGAGTTCTACCAGACATTTAAGGAGTTAATAACACCAATACTCCTTAAACTGTTCCAGCAAATAGCAAAGGAAGGACCACTACCAAATGCCTTCTATGAAGCTAATATCGTCTTAATCCCAAAACCTAATAAAGATTCACTTAAAAAAGAAAACTATACACCGATCTCCCTCATGAACACAGACACAAAGATTCTCAACAAAGTCTTAGCAAATCGGATTCAAAAACATATTAAAAAGATCATTCACGGGCTTCAAGTAGGCTTCATCCCCGGCACACAAGGTTGGTTCAACATACGCAAATCAATAAATGTAATTCATCATGTAAACCAGTCCAAAGTCTAAGACCACATGATACTTTCGATAGATGCAGAAAAAGCTTTTGACAAGATCCAACAGCCTTTTATGATCAAAACGCTAGAGACAGTAGGAATGGAAGGAACCTTTACCAATATAATAAAAGCTATATACAACAAGCCCACAGCAAGGATTATGCTCAATGGGGAACAATTGGAAACATTCCCACTTCGATCAGGAACTAGACAAGGCTGTCCACTCTCACCACTTCTATTCAATATTGTACTTGAAGTCTTAGCTGAAGCCATAAGACAAGAAAGGGACATAAGAAGGATTCAAATCGGCAAGGAAGAAGTCAAGCTATCCCTATTTGCAGATGACATGATCTTATACCTGAGGGATCCCAAAAACTCCACCAGGAAGCTCCTGGAACTAATTGAGAAGTTCAGCAGGGTGGCAGGATACAAAATAAATGTGCAAAAATCAGAGCCCTTCCTATATGCCCAGAATGAAAGAAGCGAAAAAGCCTTGAGAGAAACAATCCCATTTACTATAGCCCCTAAAAAAATGAAATACCTTGGTATAAACCTAACTAAGGAGGTAAAAGACCTTTACAATGAAAACTTTAAAACCCTAAAGAAAGAAATAGCAGAAGACACCAGAAGGTGGAAAGACCTCCCTTGTTCCTGGATTGGCAGAATCAACATCGTGAAAATGACCATCCTACCAAAGGCAATATACAGATTCAATGCTATATCAATCAAAATCCCAAAGCAATTCTTCAAAGAAGTTGACCAAACAATCTCAAAGTTCATATGGAGGCACAAAAGACCCAGGATAGCAAAAACAATCCTGAGTAACAAAAACACAGCTGGAGATATTGCCATACCAACCTCAGTCTATACTACAAATCCATAGTTATAAAGACAACCTGGTACTGGCTCCAAAATAGACACACAGATCAATGGATAAGGGTTGAAGACCCAGATATAAGCCCACAAAGTTACAGCAATTTGGTCTTTGACAAAGGGGCCCAAAGAATCCAATGGAAAAAGAATAGCATCTTCAACAAATGGTGCTGGCAAAACTGGATCTCCACATGCAGAAGATTAAAGCTGGACCTGTACTTGTCACCATGTACAAGACTTAATTCCAAATGGATCAAGGACCTTGATATCAGGCCAGAGACTATAAAAACCATAGTTGAAAGGACAGGGAACTCCCTCGAGCTGATTGGGCTAGGACAACAGTTCCTAAACAGACCTCCAATGTCACAGTCACTGCTACCAACTCTCAACAGTTGGGATCTTGTGAAATTAAAGAGCTTCTGTTCAGATAAAGAGATTGTAACGCGAGCTCAAAGGCAACCCACAGAATGGGAGAAAATCTTCACGAGCCACATATCTGATAGAGCTCTATTGTCCAGAGTGCACAAAGAACTTAGAAAACTAAACACCAAGGAAACCAATGGCCCAATTAAAAAATGGGCCCTGGAACTTAAAAGAAACTTTACCAGGGATGAAATTAAAAATGTCTAACAAATATCTTTAAAAATGCTCCACTTCTTTAGCCATCAGGGAAATGCAAATCAAAACTTCCCTGAGATATCATCTCACCCCGGTCAGGATGGCAAAAATCCACAATACTAACAACGACAAATGCTGGAGAGGATGTGGAGAGAGGGGAACTCTCCTACATTGCTTGTGGGAATGCAGGCTCATACAGCTACTCTGGCGAGCCGTCTGGAGATTCTTAAAGAAATTAAAGATTGAAATGCCATATGACCCTGCTATTCCACTTTTGGGAATAACCCCCCATACAGCAGAGGTTCACCTCGATAGCACAAGCACAACCATGTTCATAGCAGCACTGTTTACAATAGCCAAGTCATGGAATCAGCCCAAATGTCCAACAGTTGACGAGTGGATAAGGAAACCGTGGTACATCTATACAATGGAGTACTACTCAGCCATCAAAAATGATGAATTACTGGAATTTGCCGGGAAATGGATGTCATTAGAAACAATTATATTAACTGAAGTATCCCAGACCCAGAAAATTAAGCGACGTATGTGCTCCCTAATAGGTGGCTCCTAGTACCAAACCCACCCAGCCCACCTAGAGACAGTAATTGCAAGGATTATGAACAGGAGGGATGGGGTAGGAGGGCCACACCAGAAAGAAGGAGAGAAGGGACCATGTTACAGCAGGGAAAATAGGCCTCCACCATGGACCCAAATAAGTAATGAGACATCTGATTAAGTTCACAGACTTTTGTTCCTGATCATTTACTACTGAGGGGGAGTGATCTCACCAGAAGAGGAGTGCATATAGTCTGGCAGATAAAAAGTAACCATTTTGCAAATGGGTGATAGACCCCTCCCTTACTGTGGTTTCCCACTTTTATTACATCTACCTTTGAATGTGCTTTTATCACAAGACTCTAACAGCTTTTTGTCTCTGGCCAGGGGGTAACATACAATGCCCACCAGGATGGAGTGAAGGGCATTGCAGGAGCAGCAAAACTGCAAAAGAAAATCAACAAACCACAATCCAGGACTTCAGAGACTCTATATCAACCACCTAGAACTAGGCCAGTTTAGTCTCTCCCCATCTTGAAGCTCAGGGAAATTTGCGGAAGAGGGGGCAGTAAGAGTGTAAGAGCATAAGGATGGGAGGAGCAATGATATGTAAGATACTCTATACTAGTTAGGGCTGAAGCAATCATAATTGGACTTTGCATGCCCTGCGCATTGTCCAACACACTGTTGACCTCACAAAGTCTAGCATCTGCTAAAGGCACCAAGATCCTTGGAGGCAAAGGAATGGCAGCCAAAGCAGTGTTCCTATACCTAAGGGGAACACGGGAAAGGGTTCGGGAAAGGCCACTGGGTCCTTGTACGTCATCGGAGAGGAGGGCCCAGAGGAAAATCAGACATGCACAAGAAAGGACTCTCTGGGAATTGGGGAGGGAGGCACTGGGGGATGTGGAGGGAGATGGGTGGGGAGGGGGAGCAGGGGGTACGGGGGGAGGAGGAGGGAGGGAGGGAACTGGTGTACCTAATAAGTTTGTATGAGCTGAAATAAAAAAAAAAAAGAGATTGTAAGGCGAGCTCAAAGGCAACCCACAGAATGGGAGAAAATCTTCACTAACCACACATCTGATAGAACTCTTCTGTCCAGAGTGCACAAAGAACTTAGAAAACTAAACACCAAGGCAACCAATGGCCCAATTAAAAAATGGGCCCTGGAAGTTAAAAGAAACTTTACCAGGGAAGAAATTAAAATGTCTAACAAATATCTGAAAAAATGCTCCACTTCCTTAGCCATCAGGGAAATGCAAATCAAAACTTCCCTGAGATATCATCTCACCCCGGTCAGGATGGCAAAAATCCACAATACAAACAACAACAAATGTTGGAGAGGATGTGGAGAGAGGGGAACTCTCCTACATTGCTGGTGGGAATGCAGGCTCATACAGCCACTCTCGCGAGCCGTCTGGAGATTCTTAAAGAAATTAAAGATTGAAATGCCATATGACCCTGCTATTCCACTTTTGGGAATAATCCCCCATCCAGCAGAGGTTCACCTCGATAGCACAAGCACAACCATGTTCATAGCAGCACTGTTTACAATAGCAAAGTCATGTAATCAGCCCAAATGTCCAACAGTTGACGAGTGGATAAGGAAACTGTGGTACATCTATACAATGGAGTACTACTCAGCCATCAAAAATGATGAATTACTGAAATTTGCTGGGACATGGATGTCATTAGAAACAATTATATTATGTGAAGTATCCCAAACCCAGAAAATCAAGCACCGTATATACTCCCTAATATGTGGCTCCTAGTTCCAAACCCACCCAGCCCACCTAGAAACAGTAATTCTAAGGATTATGAACAGGAGGGATGGGGTAGGAGGGCCACACCAGAAAGAAGGAGAGAAGGGACCATGTTACAGCAGGGAAAATAGGCCTCCACCAAGGACCCAAATAAGTAATGAGACATCTGATTAAGTTCACAGACTTTTGTTCCTGATCATTTACTACTGAGGGGGTGTGATCTCACCAGAAGAGGAGGGCATATAATCTGGCAGATAAAACGTAACCATTTTGCAAATGGGTGATAGACCCCTCCCTTACTGTGGTTTCCCACTTTTATTACATCTACCTTTGAATGTGCTTTTATCACAAGACTCTAACAGCTTTTTGTCTCTGGCCAGGGGGTAACATACAATGCCCACCAGGATGGAGTGAAGGGCATTGCAGGAGCAGCAAAACTGCAAAAGAAAATCAACAAACCACAATCCAGAACTTCAGAGACTCTATAGCAACCACCTAGAACTAGGCCAGCTTAGTCTCTCCCCATCTTGAAGCTCAGGGAAATTTGCGGAAGAGGGGGCGGTAAGAGTGTAAGAGCATAAGGATGGGAGGAGCAATGATATGTAAGATACTCTATATTAGTTAGGGCTGAAGCAGTCATAATTGGACTTTGCATGCCCTGCGCATTGTCCAACACACTGTTGACCTCACAAAGTCTAGCATCTGCTAAAGGCACCAAGATCCTTGGAGGCAAAGGATTGGCAGCCAAAGCAGTGTTCCTATACCTAAGGGGAACACGGGAAAGGGTTTGGGAAAGGCCACTGGGTCCTTGTACGTCATTGGAGAGGAGGGCCCAGAGGAAAATCAGACATGCACAAGAAAGGACTCTCTGGGAATTGGGGTGGGAGGCACTGAGGGATGGGGAGGGAGAGGGATGGGGAGGGGGAGCAGGGGGTACAGGGGGAGGAGGAGGGAGGGAGGGAACTGGTGTACCTAATAAGTTTGTATAAGCTGAAATTCAAAAAAAAAAGAAAATGGGCCTTGGAACTCAAAAGAAACTTTTCCAGGGACGAAATTGAAATGTCTAATAAATATCTTTAAAAATGCTCCAGATCCCTAGTCATCAGGGAAATGCAAATCAAATCTACCCTGAGATATCATCTCACTCTGTCAAGATGGCAAAAATCCACAATACAAACAACACCAATTGCTGGAGAGAATGTGGAGAGAAGGGAACTCTCATACATTGCTGGTGGGAATGCAGGCTTATACAACCACTCTGGAGATCAGTATGGTGATTTCTAAAAATGTTAAGGATTGAAATGCCATATGACCCTGCTATTCCACTTCTGGGAATAATCCCCCCAAATGCAGCAATTTACTACACTGACACAAGTACAACCATGTTCACTGCAGCACTATTTACAATAGCAAAGTCATGGAATCAACCCAAATGCCCAACAGTTGACGAATGGATAATGAAAATGGTACATTTATACAGTGGAATACTACTCAGCCATCAAAAAAGATGAATTAATGAAATTTGCTGGGAAATGGATGGAATTAGAAGAAATTAATACTGAGTGAAGTATCCCAGACACAGAAAGTTAGATATCATATGTACTCCCTAATAAGTGGATCCTAGTTCCAAACCCACTTAATGACATATTCAAAGGTAAATTTCTGTAATACCCCTGTAATCACACAGGATTATAAGAGGAGGGAAGGGGAAAGAAGACCTCAAAAGAAAGGAGACAAAGGAACACACTTCAATAGAGAAATTAGGCTCGGTCATGTACTGCATGTAAGTAGAGAGACATCTGGTGAAGCTCACTCTCACTTCCCTTCCTGTTCACTTGGGACTGATCTCCCTAGTCAAGGAAGATACAGGGGCTGGCAGTTAGATAGTAACCAACTGGCAAATGGGCAACTGACCCCTGTCACTATTGTGTCCTTATTTTTCCACCTACCTTTGAGCCTCTTTTATTAAGATCTTCATTTAAACAGTGTTTTATCTTTGGTTAGATGACCTTGGCAACCAGTCAGGATGTAGCCAAGGGCAGTGCAGGAACAGCAAAACTGAAAACAACAAACCATATTTCAGAACACCAAAGACCCTACAATATTCATCTGGAACCAGATCAGCCAAATCTGTCTGCATCCTAAAGCTCAGAGAACCTTGTGGAAGAGGGCCCAGCAAGATTGTAAGAGCCTAAAGATGGGGAGGACCAATAATGTGCAAGATACTCCAAACAAGTTAGGACTGCAGCAACCAGGACTGGACTTTACCTGACATGCACAATGTCTGACATGTCAATAGCCCCCCAAATTCTAGCATGGATAACAGGGGAGAATGCTCCAGGCAGTAGGATCCTTAGAAGGGTGACTTAAGGAATCATCCTGGATTATTTCTACCATCTTTTTGCTTTGCTCAGGGATTTTCCAGGCTTTACCCACCAGGGCCAGATATACAGGCTGCTATCATTTTTGCCTAACACTTTTACATGAGACCTGGGATCCGAACTCAGGATCTTCTGCTTGAGAAGCAGAATCTTAACCCCTGAACCATCTCTCCAGCTCTGAGCCATTCATATAAAAATGATAAAATTCAAAATATGACAGAAATCATAAAACACTTCTTAATTATAAACCTAAAGGTCAATGGACTCAACTCCCCAATCAAGAAAGAGACTAGTACTATGAAATAAAAGCCACAAACCAATAATTTGCTGCCTTCAGAATACACCTCACTATGATAGACAGTACCAAAGCATTCCAGACAAATGGAACTAGAAAACAAGTAGGAGTACCCATTCTAAAATCTGACAAAATAGACTTCAAACCAAAACAAATCATAAGAGACACAGAAGGATACTACATACTTGTTAAAAGAACAATCCATCAAGAAAACGTTGTAATTCTAAACATACACACAACAAACATAGACTCACCTACATTGGTTAAGCAAGTACTACAACAAGTAAAACAACAAATAAACATAAACATGTCAATAGCAGGGGATTTCTATACCCACTGATACCAAGAGTTAAGCCAACATGTCAAAAACTGAACAGAGATACACTGGAACTGAATCAAGCCATGAACCTGGACTTGTTCAGTATCTATTGAACCCTCCATCCTAAAACCAAGAAATATATTACTTTAATAATCCATGGAACATAGGCCACAAAGCAAGTCTACACAAATACAGAAAAACTGGAAAACATACTGCTCATCATAAAATAAAGCTAGACATCCACAATAAACAGTAAGTATAGTAATAATAAACATAAGTTTATAGCATAATAATAATCATAAGTGATTATAAACATAATAAGCATAAGGAAAACAGTGTAGTATACAAACTCTTAGAAACTAAACAACATGCTAATGAACTAGGAATGGATCTGGGCACAAATCAAAATGGAAATCCAAAAATCTCTAGAATTTAATGAATAAAAAATAACAACATACTTAAATTTTGGAACACAATGAAGGCAATCTGAAGAGGAAAATTTATGGCACTCAATGACCACATCAAAAAAAGGAAAACAACAACAACAAAAAAGAAAATAGGGCTAGAGAGATGGCTCGGGAGTTAAGAATCTGCCTCACAAGCAGAAGGTCTTAAGTTTGGATCCCAGATCCCAGTAAAAACGCCAGGCAGAAATGGTGGTGTCCTGTTCTTCTGGTCCTGGTGAGCAAAGCCTGGGAAATCCTACAGCAAAGCAAAAAAGAGGTAGAAGAAATCCAAGATGATTCCCAAAATCACTCTTGGTCTTCCACAGGGACATATATTGCCCTCTGATACACACACACACACACATACACACACACACAATGTGAAAAATGAATTTTAAAAAAGTGAAAGCATTACACTAAAGGACACTCCAGGAATGGGGGGGAAGGGGCACTGGGAAAAAGGGAGGGAGGGGGGAAAGGAAGAGGAAAAGGGAGAAGGGAGCAAGGGGATCCAGGGAGAGGTGGATGGAGGGAGGGGAATGGGGTACTTATCAACTTTGTATGAGTGGAAGAAATTAAAAAAATGAAAGCATTCCAAATAAACAACCTAATATTCCCAGTAAAACATTAGATAAACAAGGACAAACCAAACCCAAAAGAGTAGATAAGTGAGTGAGGATTAGCAAGATAAGGAGAGAAATAACTGAAATTGATACAAAGAAAACAATACAAAGAATCAAAGAGTTGGTTTCTTGAAAAACAAACAAGATTGATAAACTACTCTGGCAAAATATATCAACTAGAATTGGTCTGAGGACTTTCTCCTTGTTGGATAGCTTATGCAGTACTAAGCAATACTGTAGAAGTTACTGGTGGAGAGAAATAATTACAAGCCCCATCAATGGCATGAGATCTGTAAGTTGCAATATAAATCATCATGGCAATAGGTGACCATCAGATAGTAACATGAGTATCAAGGAGACAACCAACAGCTTTCTGATTGGATTCAAGACCTGCTTGTCAGAAGGGTATATATCCCTGTTACTGTAAACTAGAACAAGAACCTATTAAAAAAAAAAGGGAAGGAAAAAAATCAATAGGGAACACAGCCAATAAACCTATGGGTAGGAAGACAGTACATCAAAGTACTCTATTGGCAACTATTATTATTCCCATAGAATGGGCACTCACAGTAGAAACCTTTGCTTCTAAAGCTGGATGAATGAAGGGAAATGCACGTATCAGTGGGGTGGCCCGAAGAGAGGTAACTGATATACCACAGAGGCCTGAGCACCCACAGGAGTAGACAAAAGTCAGAGTGAACCCTGGAGTCCATAGAAGCACACCGGCAGAACGGTGGGAGGGAATGGAAGAGAATAGTTAAGGGAAAGGAGAGGATGAAGAGAAGGGAGAGAAGGAGGGAAGCTGAGATAAATATCCAATATACTTGTAAAAGCAGAAGAATTTAAAAAAGATTGATAAACCATTAGTTAAATTAACCAAAACCAAAAGAGAGAAAACTCCACATTAGTAAATTTAGAGATTTAATTGGAGCTATTTCAGAGAATCATAAGCTCATACTATAAAAATTTATACTCCAAATTTGGCAAAAGAAAGAAATGGATGAATATCTAAGCACAAACAACCTACCAAAGTTGAAACAGGATGAATTGAGTCATATAAACAGTCCTATTACAAGTGATGAACTTAAATCAGTAATTACAAATCTCACAAACAAAAAAGCCCAGGAATTGATGGATTAAGTACAGAATACTATCAGACATTAAAAGAACAACTAACACCACTAATCCTCCAATTATTACACAAAATAAAAGAGTAGGAACATTTCCAAACTCTTCTTTGAAGACAATATTATACATATCACAAAACCAAAGAAAGATACAACAAAAAGAAAACTATAGGCCAGTTTCATTGATGAACACAGGAATAAAACTTCTCAATAAAATACTAGTAAACAAAATTGAAAGTCATAACAAAAAGATCATTTACTATGACCAGGTTGAGTTTATTCCGGAAACACAAGGTTGGTTCAATATATACAAAACAATAAATGTAATTCATGATATAAACAAAAGCGAAGAGAAAAATCATATGATTCTCTCAATACACACAAAAAGGCTTTTTTTTTATTTATAGTGTATTTTTTCCACTCATACAAACTTGACAGGTACCCCATTCCCCTCCCTCCCTCCACCCTTCCTTGAATCTCCTTACTCCTTCCCCCCTTTTCCCCTTCCTTTTCCCCCTCTCTCCCTTTCTCTCAGTGCTCCTCCCCCAATTCCTGGAGCATCCTTTACTGTGCATGTCAACAAAAAAGGCTTCAACACTCTTTTATGATAAAAGCCCTGAAGACAATAGGGATGGAAGGAAACTATATCAACAAAATAAAAGCCATATATAACAAATCTATAGCAAAGATCATTGTAAATACTGAAATACATGAAACATTTCCACTTAGATCAGGAACTAGGCAAGACTGTTCACTCTCACCATGTTTGTTTAATATTACATTTGTAGGTTTAGCTACAGCTATAAGACAAGAGAAGGAGATGAAAGGGATACAAACAGGAAAGGAAGTAGTCAAGCTATTCCTATTTGCAAATGATATAATTGTGTACCTGACAGATCCAAAAGGTTCCACCAGGAAACTCCTGGAACTAATAAATATGTTCAGTGGAGTGGCAGGCTACAAAATTAATGTTCAAAAATCAGTAGCTTCAGGAACATTTGCGGAAGAGGGGGCGGTAAGATTGTAAGAGCAAAAGGATGGGGGGAGCAATGATTTGAAGAGTCTCCACACTAGATAGGGCTGAAGCAATCATAATAGGACTTTGCATGCCCTGCGCCACGTCCGTCACACTATTGACCTCACAAAGTCTATCATCAGCTAAAGGCACCAAGATCCTTAGAGGCAAGGGATTTACAGCCACAGTAGTGTTCCTGTGCTTAAGGGGAACATGAGAAAGGGTTCAGGGAAATGCCACTGGGTTCTTTTACGTCATCGGAAAGGAGGACCAAGAGGAGCGTTAGGCATACACAATAAAGGACTCTCTGGGAATTGGGGGGGAGGCACTGGGAGATGGGGAGGGAAGGAGGGGGAGCAGGGGGTTTGGGGGGAGGAGGAGGGGGGAGGGAACTGGTTTACCTATTAAGTTTGTATGAGCGGAAATAATAATAAAAAATGTTAAAAAAAATCAGTAGCTTTCCTATACTCCAAGAATGAACACAGCAAGAAAATCCTGAGAGAAACAATTTCATTTACCATAGCTCCAAAAAGAGATGAAATACAGGGGAATAAATATAGCCAAGGATATGAAAGAACTTTACAATGAAAACTAAGATTCTAAAGAAAGAGATTACAGAAGACAGCACAAGGTGAAAGAACCTCCCACTTTCCTGCATTCGTATAATTAACATTATAAAAAATGACCTTTCCGCCAAAAGCAATATAGAGATTCAATACAATCCCAATCAAAATCCCAATGCAATTCTTCACAGAAATTGATAAAAGAATCTCAAAATTCATATGAAAGCACAAAGATCCATCCCAGCAAAAACCATTCTTAATAATAAAAACTTTGCTGGAAGTGACTCTAAATTGTACTACAAAACCATAATAAAAACATGATACTGGCTCCAAAACAGAGCTATAGAGCAAAGGATTAGAATTGGAGAGCTAAATATAAGCTTATGCACCTACAGTCAATTGTTTTTTACATAGGTGTCAAAAAATGGAAAAAGTACAGCATCTTCAACAAATGATGCTGGCAAAACTGACCATATGCTAACTGATCTATATGCAGAAGAATGAAACTAGACACTCATCAGTCACCCTGCATGAAAAATTACTCCAAATGGATCAAAGACCTCAATGCTATATCAGAAACTATAAAATTCCTAGAAGAAATAATAGGAAGTCTACTGGAGCTGATTTGCCTAGGTCAGCATTTTCTGAACAGGACCACAAATGCCCAGGAAACAAGACCAACCACATTTAACAAGTGGGATTTCATGAAATTAAAAAGGTTTTGTTTGGCAAAAGGTGTTGGCAATCACACAAAAGGCAACCCAGGGAATGAGAGAAATATTTGCTAACCACATATCTGATAGAGGACTAATATCCAAAGTATATAAAGAACTCAAAAAAATAATATCAAGGAAACACACAATCCTATGTAAAAAATGGGTTTTAGAACTAAAATAAAAATTTTTATAAGATACAATTCAAATATCTAGCAATTATCTTTAAAAATGTTCTGTCTCCCTAATCATTATGGAAATGCAGATTAAAATCACCCTGAGATTATCATCTCACCCCAGCCAGAATGGCTAAAATCCAAAACACAGTAAATGCCAGAGGAGATGTGAGAAGAGACCACTCATTCATCTCTGTGGGAATGCAAATGTGTATAATCCCTTTAGGGATAAGCCATGAAGTTCCTAAAAATTTAATAATTGATATGCCAATAATTGATATACCACTCTTGGAAATATTCCCAAGGAATGCTATATGTTACTACAGAGACACATGTACATCCATGTTCATTGCAGCTCTGTTCACAATGCAAGGAAATGGAATCCACCTAGATGTTCAACATTGGATGAATGAATAATGAAAACATGGTATATATACATAGTAGAATACTATATACCCTCAAAATAATGAATTAATGGCATTTTCTGGTAAATGGATGGAGTTGGAAGAAATTACACTAAATGAAGTATACCCAGATTCAGAAAAATAGACACCACATGATCTCCCTTTTAAGCAGATCTTGAGGGTTGAACCATCAAAATGATGTACCTAAAGGGAAATGTCTATAACACCCACAAATTATAAATGAACATACCTTGAGAGAAGAAGAAGATCCCAATAGAATGAAGACAAAGCAACATAGGCAAATAGGTGAATAAGGCAATTTTAGGAGAAAAATCTTAAAGAGTGAAGAAAGTAGATAGCACTTAGCAATAGGTAAGGGAACAGAGAGAGAAAAAAGGGCAAGTGGCTGGGGGAAAATTATCAATGGCTTCACTGCAAACTAAAACAACTCTGACAAGAAGGATCAAGTGTGGGCTGGAGAGATAGATAGTTCAGGGGTTATGATTCTGTCTGGCAAGTTCATATCCCAGGTCTCACATAAAAAAACCAGGCACAAACAGAGATGTCTTACATTTCTGATTCTGGTGGTCAGAGCCTGAGAAATCCCAGAACAAAGCAAAAAGGAGATAGAAGCAATCCAGGATGATTCCCAAAGTCACCCTTGGTCCTCTATAGGGACACACAGTATCCTCTGATGTGCGTGTGCATGCGCATGTGCGCACGCATGCACACACAGAACAAAAGGATCCAGTGGAGCAACAGTGGTATGAAAGGGCCACAGGTAGACAATAACTCTCTAAATATGATCTAACACCTCCCTTACTATCAGTGAACACACAACTGGTACTGTAAGACTATCCAAACAACAGTGGAAGGGAAGAAAATAGACACTAGACAGGAACAGATGTGTTAGGGTTACCCATAAATAATTGATTGCAAATTACTTTCTAATCACTTATTATAACTTTAGGTAAGAAAAGTTCTCAATGCTCCACCAAGGTGCACCATGCTGCAAAGGAAGATTAATAAGGCAGAAAACCAAAATTAGATCAGCCTTTCATTTTTAGGATGTACCTAACTTTTGTGGTGAGATGAGCTTCCTGAAGGCAGCAAATTGCTGGATTGTGGTTTTTAATCCAAGTTTGTAATCTGTGTCTCTTAATCGGTGAATTAATTCCATTGACATTTAATGTTATAATGGAGAAATTATTTTTAATTCTGGACATTTTTTATGTTTAGTGGATTTTGTAAGCGTATTGTTTGATATTTATGTTTTGGTGGTATTATACTTCCCTTCTGTCCTCCTGGATACGCTTGTTCTTTTCTTCAAGCTTGAGTATCATTTCTAGCATTTTTTGGAGGCCTGGTTTGGTAGATATGTATCCCTTCAAGTTGTCTTTGTGCTGGAAAACTTTTCTTTCTCCCTCAATCATGACAGATAGTTTTGCTGGATATATCAGTCTGGGTTGGCATATTTGCTCATTTAATACTTGAAGTATGCCTCTCCAAGCTCTTCTTGCTTTTACTGTTTCCAGTGAGTAGTCATTTGTTATTCTAATAGGTTTACCTTTAAAAGTGATTTGCTTTTTTTCTCTTGAAGCTCTCAGCACCTTTTCTTTGTCTTGAATGTGGAGTGTTTTGACTATTATTTGCCATGGCGATTTTCTATTTTGGTCATATCTGTTTGGAGTACGAAATGCCTCTTATATTTAGATGGGCCTCTCATTCTTTAGTTGTGGGAAGCTTTCATTTATGATGAATTGAAATATTTCCTCTGGTGTGGTATTTTGGGATTCTTGTTCTGGTATTCCATGAATGCGCATGTTAGGCTTCTTCAGGGTGTCCCATATCTCTTGAATGTTCCTCTCAAGTATCTTTTTGGCTTTAACAATCCCTTCCATTGAGCTGCTTAATTATCCCACTTTGTCCTCAAGATCTGAAATTCTATTTTCTGCTTCATTTGTTCTGCTGATAAGACTCTCTGTTGAGTTTTGGGTTGAAGATAACTTGTCTTTTAGTTCAATTTTAAACTCTGCCTGAGACTGTTTTAACTGCTCTATACCTATTTTTGTTTCTTGAACTGTTTTTCTCAACTCCTCCAACTGCCTGTTGTGTTCCTGTTCAAAGTGGTTGATTTGGTTGTTTAACTCTTCTCAGATTTCCTCTTTCATACTATTAATCATGGTAATGATCATACTCTGGAAGTCATTATGTTGGGTCTGGCTTTCTTGGCTATTTTCTGTGAATTTGTTCTGGTCGGAATCCATCATTATGGGGTTAATTCAGGAGGGATGGGGTTGGAGGGCCACACCAGAAACAAGGAGAGAGGGGACCATGTTACAGCAGAGAAAATAGGCCTCCATCAAGGACTGCAAGTAAGTAATGAGACACCTGGTTAAGTTCACAGATTTTTGTTCCTGATCATTTACAACTGAGGGGGTATGATCTCACCAGAAGGGGAGGGCATATAGTCTGGCAGATAAAAAGTAACCATTTTGTGATGAATTACTGGAATTTGCCGGGAAATGGATGTCATTAGAAACAATTATATTAAGTGAAGTATCCCAAACCCAGAAAATTAAGTGCTGTATGTACTCCCTAATAGTTGGCTCCTAGTACCAAACCCACCCAGCCCACATTGAGACACTCAAAGGTAAATCTATGTATTACCTACAGTAATTGCAAGGATTATGAACTGGAGGGATGGGGTTGGAGGGCCACACCAGACACAAGGAGAGAGGGGACCATGTTACAGTAGAGAAAATAGGCCTCCATCAAGGACTGCAAGTAAGTAATGTGACACCTGGTTAGTTCACAGACGTTCATTCCTGATCATTTACAACTGAGGGGGTATGATCTCACCAGAAGGGGAGGGCATATAGTCTGACAGATAAAAAGTAACCATTTTGCAAATACGTGATTGACCCCTCCCTCACTGAGGTTTCCTACTTTTATTACATCTACCCTTGAATGTGCTCTTATAATAAGACTCCAGTTTAACAGCTTTTTGTCTCTGACCAGGGGGTGACATACAGTGCCCAGCAGAATGGAGTGAAGGGCATTGCAGGAGCAGCAAAACTGCAAAAGAAAATCAACAAACCACAATCCAGAACTTCAGAGACTCTATATCAACCATCTAGAACTAGGCCAAACTAATCTCTCCCCATCCTGAAGGTCAGGGACATTTGTGGAAGAGGAGGCGGTAAGAGTGTAAGAGCAAAAGGATGGGAGGAGCAACGATTTGCAAGATACTCCACACAAGTTAGGGCCAAAGCAATCATAATTGGACTTTGCATGCCCTGCACAATGTCCCATACACTATTGACCCCACAAAGTCTAGCATTTGCTAAATGCATCAAGATCTTTGGAGGCAAGGGATTGACAGCCACAGTAGTGTTCCTGTGCTTAAGGGGAACACGGGAAAGGGTTCAGGGAAATGCCACTGGGTCCTTGTATGTCATCGGAGAGGAGGGCCCAGAGGAGAGTCAGGCATGCACAAGAAAGGACTCTGGAAATTGGGGCAGGAGGCACGGGGGGATGGGGCGGGAGGGTGAGGGGAGGGGGAACAGGGGGTTCGGGGGGGGGAGGGAACTGGTGTACCTATTAAGTTTGTATGAGCTGAAATAATAATAAAAAATGTAATAAAAAAGAATATTTAAAAGAAAAAAAAAAGAAAGAAAACCACAATTAGCAAGAGAGCAAAGTACTGACAGTGCTGGAATGCTCAGTCTTAATCGGACAATCAAAATCTCTCCTCATCCCAAGATTTAAGGAACCCTGTGAAAGAGGGGGCTGTAAGATTGTAAGAACGTAAAGGAGGGGAGGTGTAATGCCAGCCACGACACTCTCACAACAGGGCTACTGCATTGAGGAGCTTATTGCAATGAGATCTACTACCATCAGATCTATATAATGGCTTACATATCAACATTTCCCCTAAGAACTAACAAGGAAACAATTGCACTCTGAAATAATTTCCTGGGCAGGTGGTGGCCAAAAGAAGGAGAGCCTCCCCACTTGTGAGTTTGCCCACCAAAGGGTCACATATACTACTACCACAGAAACCTGGTTCCTTACTAGCACAGGCACCCTAAAGAGAGCCCCATGATCCACATATACAGAGGGACAGGAGGATTGGAAGAACAAGGCTGGATTGGTGAAGGGAGAGGAGGAAGAGGAAGAAAGTGGGAAGAGAGGAGGATGGGGCAAGGATATAAAATCATTTTGTTTCAGCTGACTGAAACATTCTCTATAAAAATTAATTTAAAATAAAGTAATCGGTGTATAGATGGGGTTCATTAAAAAGGCCTTTGCTATCTATGTGCCAGATGTGGAAGATATAAAAAAAGAGAGAGAGAAAAGACAAGCAGAAAATAATTCTTCAAGATGAGAAACACAAATCAGGCAAGCACAGGGCAAAGGAGAAGACAAAATACAAACAGCAACAGCCACAGGAATGAAACGGTAAGATTCAGAAAAATCAAAGGTGCCAGAGGGAAATCTAAAATCAAATTTCTTTTTGATAAAATTTGCACTCTTGATTTGTTGCATGCCTTCATGAGCAATGAAACAATACTTCCAAGTATATATTTCTGTCAACAAGCAGCATTTTTCTTTGTTATTCAAATCATTTCTGTTCCCTAAATAATCTCCCTCTTTGATTGATGATTATTCACTCATGATTTTGGAGCATGTTCTAATTCATTGTGTCCTCCTGAGGTTTTTGGTTACTCGTTCAGACAACAAAAAAGGTATGAAAAATAGTCTGAGATTTCATTACACAGATTAAAGATGTTAATGAAACCTTTTTGATCCTAAGTAAAGTATTTGGAGGTTTTTAGTTAGCTATTGCTTTTTCAGACTACAGATACTATGCACAGTGACATAAATCTATGACAATCTGTTTACTGTTATCTTCAGTGCTGAAATGTTCCTTGTATTACTCTCTGCAGAAAAAAATAAAAATGTTGACCTGGTACAAAATGTCAGCCTTTCCCTTTGACTGAATTATTGAACCTGATCTCTATCTGTTTGTCTGCCCGTCCATCCGTCCATCCATCTGCCTGTCTACCTGCCTGTCTACTTGCCTGTCTACCTGCCTAACTATTTATCATCTATATATCCATTAATCTATCATCTATCTCTCAATTTTATACCCTATTAATGAACTATGTGGGTAATTACTAAACACTCATGCAAATCCTAACTAGGGCAAATAGTCTTAGAAGCTTAGCCTTTTCAAAATGTGGGAGGTCAGGCTGGAGATATGGCTCAGCAGTAGAATACATGCTTAGCATGACTGAGGTTGAGCTCAATTCCCAGCACTAAAAAAGTAGACTCTAACATTCTTGACACCATTATAAGATTATAGTCTACTTGATATGTACTATATCTTCTATCATCTGAAATCCTTACCTTCTGGGGGCAATATATCTTTACTTCATGACTCTGATCTTCATATATTTACTAGAACTAAAGTTTTTAGTACTCAAAGTCAAATATTTTTGGTGGTCTTCTTAATTGTTAAAGTCTCTTTATGTAGCCTTCTTCCTCATTTTTTACTAGAGCTGGATATTAACCCTACAAGACACCCATCTCTAACACTGATCCAGCCCCTTCTAGAAGAGGCTAGGCCCTATTCATAGTGGATATATCTATCACTTCAGCATATTCTTCAAGTAACAAGAAGAAACCTCTGTTTGAACTGGAAATATTACTCATCCCTGCTACATACACAGGGTGGATTTCCTCCCACCATACACATATATGTAGTCTAGAACTTCAAAGATTTCTATACCAGTTTTAGTAAAGAAAAAGTTCACCCCTCTTTGTTCAGTTATATTTCCTATTTTTTTAATTTTTTTATTATTTATTCAATTGTGTGTGTATGCATGTGTGTGTGTGTGTGTGTGTGTGTGTGTGTGTGTGTGTGTGTGTGTGTGTGTAGAACCATGAACGAATTTGGGAACCACCACGGACCACCTCCACCTCCTTGTTTACTCTGCTCTGGGATTCACAGGCTCCGCCCTACCAGGACCAGAAACGCAGGCCGCCCCACTTCCGCCTGGCATCTATACATGGGGTCTAGGAACCGAACTCAGGACCTTCCGCCTGCAAGGCAGAGGCTTAACCCCTGAGCCACCTCTCCAGCCCCTATATTACCAGTTTTAGTAAAGAAAAAGTTCACCCCACTTTGTTCAGTTATATTTCCTATTATTGGATAGTCATGTATATTGGAACATAGCCAATAATTCTACATCTTTTTTAAAGATACCTTCCTATTTAGACTGCCTCTTGCTCAATACACACTGTGAAGACTTCCTTAAGTCTTCTCACTCACAAAGACCCAGGCAAAGATCTAAAACAAATTTCACATGATCTATTCTACTTATCAAACCTGAAGCTTACTGTATATAAACAAGTATAGCAGTTCACCTGCATGGTTGCTGATAAAAAAAAAATCACCACCAAATGGCTTAAGGGAACAAGGAGTTTATTCTCTTACACTAGTTCAGTTACACTCCTTAGTCCAGTTTGGCAGGCAAGCCCACAACAATACCAGGGCCAAAGGAACTGGCCACACCATATTCCACATAGCAGCTGAGAGAGGGATGATCCTTATTTGCCAAACCAGCATGTTTGGCCAAGTATACTCAAGGATGCCAACTTCCTCAACCAGCTCCCTGTATTTTATTCACCTGTCCAGGGCCTAGTTCCACACACCATGGAATGGGCCTTCCCCATCAAAAAGGCAGACTCTTGCAGGTTTGGTCTAGGCTTAACTAACTACTAATCATCTACAAATATACACAGAACTTGAATCCTCAATCATCAAGTTGACACCTGTACCTATGACATTCCACCCCTTGTCTACTTGATACAAAACCATATCCTTTTAAACTGTAACTTTCACTTTGTACCCACAGGTATTAAATTTTCTTACAATATAAATACATTTAATTTTAAAATTCTAAAAGTCCTAAATAAAGTTTTTATAATCCAATTTTAAAATGTCAATCATTAAAAGTCCAACTATCAAGATGTTGGAACTGAATGTCTCTTTTAATTTACCTCTTTATTTTTTTTTTATTTCCAGTCTGATTCCTATTATTCTTTTTTCTATTTTTTTCTACATTTACAGACATTTTGATTATTCATCACAGCTTCCCTCCCATGTCTTTCCCATCCCCTTCCTTCCCTTCATCATTCCCTACCACTCCCTCCTACCTCTCCACTTGTATGCTTCTATGGATCCCAGGGTTCACTCTTGCTTGTCTATTCCTGTGGGGGCTCAAGTCTCTGTGGTATATCAAGGTACCTCTCTTTAGGCCACCCCACTGATATGTGCATTTCCCTTCACTCATCCAGCTTTAGACACAGAAGTTTTCACTGTAAATTCCCATTCTACAGGTATAACTACAGCTGCCTATAGAGCAGTTTGATATACTGTCTTCCTACCTATAGACTTATTGGATGTCTTCCCTACTGATCTATTTCTTTCCTTTTTTATTTTTGTTCTAGTTTACACTAACAGGGATGTGTACCATTCTGACAAGTGAGTCTTGAGTCCAATCAAAAAGCTATTGGTTGTCACCTAGATATTCATGCCACTATTAACACTGGTGGTCACCTGTTGCCATGGTGATTTATATTGCAACTTACAGATCTCATGCCATTAATGGGGCTTGTGTTTATTTCTCTCCCCCAGCAGCTTCTACAGTATTGCTTGGTACTGTGTAAGCTATCCAGAAAGGAGAAAGTCCTCAGACTAGTTCCAGTTGCTATACTTTGCCCATGTTCTGTAATCCATTTGTGTCGTATCTTCAGTAATAGGGTCTTACTGACAGTTTTTGGAGAACATAAGGACCATGGCAAAAGCCTGTAATGTTTTGGGGCATTTAATACCTCTCTGACCAACATTTTATCAGGAAGTGCCACATTCCTGTTACTTCTAGTATAATTTTTCTCCTGGGTTCTAAGTAGATCAGCTCAAGGCTTTTGTTCCTCAGTATAGGGACTGCCCATACTTAATCCTTCCTCTTTTTTTTTTTTACTTATTACTGGCATAGGATGCTATTTGGGGGGGTTATTTTCCACAATCTTTAGATTTCTCTATAAGTCTCTCTGTCCCTCCTATGTCCCATGTCCCATCTACCTCATATCCCCTCATTCCCTGCTATGTATTTTTCCCAAATATTCCCTCCCTTGTCCTGGGATCCTAAATCTCCCATTTAAAAGGTTTCACCCTAACCATCACTTCCCATCTTCCCACATATAGATCCTTTTTGAATTTTCTGACTCTTACAATGCTTCCACTCCAAATAAATTGACAAGGATATCAGTTCAGTCATCTGCATGTAAGAGAGAACATGCAGTTCTTAACTTTCTGTGTCTGAGATATCTCACTCGATATTAAAGTTTCCAGTTCCATCCATTTACCAGAAAATTCCATAATCTCATACTTTCTACCAACCTCTATACCTTCCCTGATTGGTGAGATCAAACCCTCTCAGTCGCAAATGACCAGGAAGGAAAGTGAGAATGAGATTCACCAGATGTCTTGCTACTTATTTGCAATACTTGATGGTGACCTATTTTCTCTACTAAAGCATGCTCCCCTCTCTCCTTATTTCTGGGGGGTACCATCCTTCCCCTTCCCTCCTGTTTATAATCTTTGCAATTACTGTAGGTAATTGAGATTTATCTTTGAATATGTCATTAAGTGACTTTGGTACTACAATCCACCTATTAGGGAGTCCATATGGTGTTTAATTTTCTGTGTCTGGAATACTTCATTCAATATAATTGTTTCTAATTCCATCCATTTCCTGGCAAATTTCATTAATTCATCTTTTTTGATGGCTGAGTAGTATTCTATTACATAAATGTACCACATTTTCTTTATCCATTCGTCAACTGTTGGGCATTTGGTTTGATTCCATGACTTCGCTATTGTAAACAGCGCTGCTATGAACATGGTTGTGCTTGTGTCATTGAGGTGAATTTTTGCTTTAAGAGGGATTATTCCCCAAAGTGGAATAGCAAGGTCATATGGCATTTCAATCTTTAACTTTTAAAAAAATTTCCAAACTAAATCGCCAGAGTGGTTGTAAAAGCCTGCATTCCCACCCGTAATATAGGAGAGTTCCCTTCTCTCCATATCCTCTCCAGCACTTGGTGTTGTTTGTATTGTGGATTTTTGCCAGGGCCCATTTTTAATTGAAATGCCTATTGTCTTGGTGTTTAATTTTCTGAGTTCTTTGTATACTCTGGAGATTAGTCCTTTGTCAGATTCATAGCTAGCAAAGATTTTCTCCCATTCGGTGGATTGTATTTTTGCATAATTAACAGTTTCTTTTGCAGAACAGAAGCTTTTCATATCCATTCCTCCATTGATGGGCATGTTGGCTGATTCCATTTTTTCACTATTGTAAATAGAGGTGCCATGAACATAGATGAACAAGTGTCTTTTTAATAAATGTAGAGTCTTTTGGGAATATAGCTCGTTCATATGGCAGTTCCATTTTTGGCTTTCTGACAAACTTCCACACTAATCTCCATAGAGGTGTACCAGTTTACACTCCACCAGCAATCTCTGTTGTTTGTATTCTTGATCTTAGTCACTGAATGTCTCTTTTTAAAAAATGTCCCTAATCTTTTAACCTTAAGAGCCTAACAAGTCAAAATAAGTTAAATACTTCAACACAGATAAAACATCAAAACAGAAGCATCATGACACAGTAAGAAAATGCCATCTAGTACTAAGAATAATCCCCCATAATGCAGAAAATCACTACAGTGACATAAGCACAATCATTGCAGCACAATTCATGGAATCAACCCAAATTCCCAAGAGTTGATGAATGGATAATGAAAATGTGGTACATTACTACAATGGAATACTACTCAGCCATCAAAAATGATGAATTAATGAAATTTGCTGGGAAATGGATGGAATTAGAAAAAATTAAATTGAGTGAAGTATTCCAAACACAGAAAGTTAGACACTGTATGTACTCCCTAGTAAGTAGATCCTAGTTTCAAACACACTTAATGGCACATTCAAAGGTAAATCTCTGTAATACTTACTTTAATTGCAAAAGATTATAAATAGGAAGCAAGGGGAAGGGGGACCTCAAAAGAAAGGAGATTGGGGATCACACTTCAGTAGAGAAAATAGGCCACAGTCAAGTATTACATGTAAGTAGTGAGACATCTGGTGAAGCTCATGCTCACTTTCCTTCCTGGTCATTTGAGACTGAACAGGTTTGAGCTCACCAATCAGGGAGGATATAGGTACTGGCAGATAGATGGTAACCATCCTGCAAATGGGACACTGACCCCCACACACTGCAGTGTTCTATTCCTATTCTTCCATCTACCTTTGAGTCCCCTCTTATATTAAGATCTTCATTTCAACAGTCTTTTATCTTTGGTTAGGAGGTGACTTTTGATACCAATCGGGATACAGCCAAGGGCAGTGCAGGAAAAGCAAAACTGAAAACAACCACAAACTATAATTCAGAACACCAAAGACCCTACATTAATTACCTGGAACCAGACCAGACAAATTTCTCCCCATCCTAAGGCTCAAGGAATCTTACAGAAGAGCCAGCAGCAAGATTGTAAGAGTCTAAAGATGGGGAGGACCAATGATATGCAAGATATTCCACACAAGTTAGGGCTGCAACAGCCAGGAGTGGATTTTGCCTGACCTGCACAATGGCTGACCTGCACAATGATCCCCCAAAGTCTAGCATGGATCACAGGGGCAAAGGCTCCAGGCAATATTATCCTTAAAGGTAAGGGATTAAATAGTCATAATAGACTTACCTCACTAACAGGGATCCCAAGAAAGGGCTCCAAACTGTGCAGTGAGTCCTGAACATTCACTAGGGTGGAAGACTCAGAGGGAGATTTGGCTGTTCACATAAAAGGATGCTCCAGGGGATGGGAGGGAGGAAGGGAGAGGCACTGGTAGAGGGGGAGGAAGAGATGGGTTGAAAGAAGGGGGTAAGGGCGAAAGTGCAATGGGGGACAATTGAGGAATATAGGGGGAAAGGAGGAGACGAGGGTATCTATTAAGCTTATATGATTAGAAAAAAAATAGTATGGGAGAAAAATTTAAAAAAAGAAAATACCAAATTACAATCAAGTCTAGCAAATCAAATACTGCATCCTGTACTTCAATGTCCATCTTCTACCACTCACCATGCAGTCACAGTGGCTCAGACATTCTGGACAATCCCTCATCACAGCTCAAAGTTATACAAGCAGTATTTCTTTGAACCAGGTTGAATTTCCACTCATAGGTTGCCCTCAGCATATACTCTTTGGTTCTGGCATCTCCAGCAACACTCTAGGTTTCCCTCTGCAGCTAAAAGCCTCACCTTTCCTTGCAGGAACTCCAAGCCTGCTAGTTAGTGTGAAGCTTCTGCCACTCTCAATGAACCCATTAACTGTGCATCAAAACCAGTAAATCCTGGATAATGCCAACAAACTCTGCAGTGAGACTGAAATTTTAGCTTGGTCCGTTCAAACACAGCTGTACCAACTTTTGCATACTGACTCTAGAAAAGCCCATTTCTAGGCAGCCAAAACTGAGGGGCAATAAACCGCTTTATCTTAGGCTTTTGTTCCCTGAGGAATCTGTGTTTTCAAACCACAGACTCTCCATATGGTGGTATTCATGTCTTCCACCATCCCAGTGGAAATCACTAGGATTTCCATCACTGATGTTAATTTCTATAACATTGGTAGCTGTTGTGCTGCCTGCCCTTTCCACATCCAAAGCTTCACCGGCCATTAACACAGCTCTCCTCTATCAAGCAAACCAGTCCATTGTCTTTAAATTCAACTTTATCAAAGTCCTTGTTCCCTTCATCACAAACTGGGTACAAACAATCAACGATCGCTCAGCATTGCTATTTTTCAATAGCCCACACAATCTCAATGTTACAAACATTGCCACAGTCCTCCAAAAAAGCTTCTCAAAATCCATAAAGTCCAAATAGCCAGACTTATCAACAGTACCCCAACTTCTCAGGTACCAACTTCATTAGCAGTTCACCCACATGGTTGCTAATAAAAATCACCGTCAAACAGCTTAAGAGAATAAGGGGTTTCTTCTTTTAGTATAGTCCAGTTATATTTCTTAGTCCAATTTGGCAGGAGAGCTCATACCAACACCAAGGCCAAGGGAACTTGACCATGCCACCTCCACATAACAGCTGAGAGAGATGATCCTTACTTACCAATCCAGTATGTCTGGCCAGGTATGCACAAGGATGCCAACTTCCTCAACCAGTTCTTTGTATCTTATTCACCTGTCCAGGGCCTAGTTTTTCCCACCATGAATTGGGCCTTTCCCCATCAACTAGACAATCTCCTTCAGGTTTGCTCTGAGCTTAGTTCAACTACTAATTATCTACAAATATGACCAGAGCCCGAACCGTCAGCCACCAAGTTGATACTTGTACCTAACCATGACAATAAGTATACACATAATTAGAAGCATACAGACTGTGGTTGTTTTCAACTAGTCATTCATGGTTAAGTTAGGAGAACTCCATCTACTTTACAAAATAAGTGACATATATTTGTAAATAAATTACACAAGAAATAAATGGGGATAGAAAGTATATGTGGTTATAAGGAAACAACATGAGAAATACTTTAGAGGATGTAACTATTCTGTATGCTGATGAGATAAGTATCATTACCTTGGGTTTGACATTGACTTTTGATAAAATGTGGCCAGTGGAAAAAGTGAATACAGTCTGCATTACTTCTTACAATTTTATATTGGCCAACAATTATTTCTAAATAAAAGTTTCAGCTACAATTAATGCATGGGAGTTTTAAAAGAAACACTGCAGACTATGAATGTTTAGCCACAAAGGCACTACATAAAATTTCCTTTGAGACATCTGTTATATAACCATAGATTGGAGAAGTACTTGGCACTCAACCTCATAGTCTTGTTCTTCAACAGAATGTGTTTACTACAGAAAAGCACAACTTTCCAAAATGCAGAAAATAAGTGGTTTCAGACTGTTTGGCCCTAAACAGGACATCTAAGTCATATCCACCCCCCCATCCCAAGATAAGATTGTAAAAGCCTAGAGTGAGACAAGAGTGGACATTATCTGCTACACATGACAGGGAAGTGGAAACCATAGTTTTATGGATACTTTCACAAGAACTTCACAGGAACTGTCCTATTAACATCTCCTCATGGAAGGCAAAAGATCCCGGAAGGTTCCACACCTTCCTGCGAGACTGATGATCACTAATGTTGAATAAGGAAGAAAATAAAGATGTTTTCCTCAGTGGTATACTTACCGATCTAAGACACTTGCTGGAGCATAAAACATGTCAGGTACATGTCATCAAAAGCAAATTAGATGAAATATAGTGAGGCACACAGGTGAAAGACTTGAAAGTAGGAGGGAGTGTGGCAAGGAGATGAAGGGTTTTAAGAGGAAAAGGAAGGAGATGGGATTGGGAATCAAGAGATGAAAATATCATAAATTCACTACATTTTTATGTGTAACACTAAAAATCAAATATGTATATATATATATATATATATATTTAAAATAAAAGTAAGTACTTTAAAGTTGCTATTAACATAATTCAGAAACCAAAGACCCTACATCACTCACCTGGAACCAGACCAGCCAAATCTCTCCCCATCCTAAAGCTCAGGGAACCTTGCAGAAGAGGGGGCCGCAAGATTGTGAGAGCCTAAAGATGGGGAGGACCAATGATATGCAAGATACTCTACACAAGTTAGGGCTGCAGCAATCAGGATTGGACTTTGCCTGACATGCACAGTGTCTGACATGTCAATGACCTCCCAAAGTCTAGCATGGATTACAGGGGAGAATGCTCCAGGCTGTAGCATCCTTAAAGTCAAGGAATTAAACAGTCATAATAGAGTTCCCACACTAACGGGGAGCCCAAGAAGGGCTCCAGACTATGCCACTGAGTCCCAAACACTTACTAGGTTGGAGTACTCAGAGGAGGTTTGGGGCTTACATAAAGTTATGCTCCAGGGGATGGGAGAGAGGAAAGGGGAGGCACTGGGAGAGGGGGAGAAAGGGAGAGGGTGAAAGGAAAGGAGAAAGGGGGGAGAGTGCAATGGCGGACGACTTGGGAGGGGAGGGGGAAGAAAAGGACCAGGGTACCTGTTGAACTTGTATGATTAGAAAAAAATAATATTTTGCTGTTAAAAGTTCTGTATGTATATATAGAAAGCTTTAGTTTAAAATGACTGAATTGACTTGCTAATAAGCAAAATTCAGAAAATATACAAGTTTGACAATTTTCTGCAAGGAAAATTAAAAGCAAGTAAAAGAAACACAGTACAATGTCCAGAAATCACCATTTAAATAATTCAATTCCTAATAATAATAAATAATAAAAACAAAACATTTAATCATTTCAATATACATACGATCCATGTTATAATGATAGCTGTAATATTTCTACAAGATTCCAGTTGGAAATCTAGTACATTAAATATCAAATGAATTTCTTGTTATTCTAAGTTAAATGAAAAAGACTATGGCTAAAACTTGTATTGTGTGATAACCAAAGAAAGAAGTGCTAAGTTATAATGCAAAAAAAAAAAATCAGTTAACTATATTCCTGGTATTAACTTGGAACTCTTTTTGATAGTTGTAATTTGTAACATAAAACAAATTATCAATGATACAATGGCTGATTTGTTACAGTTGTCTGAATAATGATGCTAAGCTGTACTTCTGTAGATTTAGAAGGAAATCATTGTTACATTTAGTACAGCTTGAACTATCAATAAAAATGATGACTGCCTAAAAGTGCAATATTATTGACAACATGAATGCTAACAGTATGAACAAATGATATTAAAATTCTTACCTAAGAACTAATGCCAAAATAAGGAAAAGCAAATCTTTTTCTGTGAGACACCCAGAATGAGCTACAAGTTATAATGTTTCCCTGTGAACTAGGATGGTATAAACTGGATAACATAAAAGATAAGTCCTAAATTTTAAGGGATTTTTGGACCCCTGTTTTGACTGGAAATGAAGGATAGCTTACACCTTCTATTTGTAGAGACAAGGTTTTTAATTTCCTTAGACAGAGACCCAGAGAATAGGTAACACCAATATCCAATAAAGTAGGAAAAATCCAGTTCTCCAAGTTGGTACTTTAACAGTACAGCTTTGACCGGAAATGAAAAGTCATAAGGTAAGTTATAAAAGAAGAATCATGTACTCATTCATCTAAAAATGCACCTAAGCCTCACAGGATTCAACCAAGGACAGGCATGTGCACATTTGCCTTTCCCAATTTCAAGTCACACTGCTTTTGATCATTTTTATATATAGTCTATTTCATTGTTAAGTCATCTCTTTTTTTACACTCTTGCAAGGTTTTACACATGAATTCTTGTCATTTTCACCATTGATCACCCAATCCCAATACCTTATTTTCCCTTTCCTCATACAAACTTTCTTCTTCCCCACAAACATCTCCCACTCTCACATTGTTCTCTGTGTGTGGCCTACTAAGTCCCACCTGGGTTGCTGTTAATGGTATGTGTTTGGACACTTGACGGAGTAAGTATGACATTCCAGTAAGCACACCATTAGGGTGAGTATCTATCTCTCCTTCTCCCTCATTCAGCATCATACTTTCTTAGTCTCTGATGGAGGTGTGATGTCTCTTGAGATTTTTCCCCTTCAATGTTGTAATGGTGACATGATAAATCTTGTGTATCATGGAAGTAGACACTGTTGTAGTGGGTTCATGGATACTGTGGCCCTATTATCTCCAGAAGATACAATCTGGTGGCACCCTTTTCCTCCCTCTGACTCCTATATTCTCACCACCACCACCACCACCACCTTCCACAATGCTCCCTGAGCTCTGGGGCAGGGTGTCTTGGATATATTATTTAGGGTGGAGCAGTTCACAGTCAGGAAGTCATCTCAAATCACTTTTAAGACTAAGGTACACCTCCCTTCCCCAACTCCACCGCCCGGGACTGCGCGCGCGGTCCCAGCCGGGCCTCAACCTAGGTAAGCTCCAGCTCCCACTCCCCCCCCCCGCCCACCCCCAGAACCCCAGGAAGCTCATAGGGACCCAGCTCCTCCCGCCATCCTTCCGGAGCCAGGCAGGGCTTGGGAGGAGGAACAACCCTCTGCGCCCTGGGCCCCACCCCAGCTACCCCCAGGTTAAATAGCGCTCCACGCCTGCGCCTCATTCTCCCTTCCCCCACTCCGCCGCCCTAGACATGCGGTCCAGCCGGGCCTCACCGCGACCTAGGTAAGCTCCCTCCCAGCCCACCCCCAAAACCCCAGATCAAATAATTCAGTTCAGTGAAAGACGCACAGAAATTGAAGGAAGATCTTAAGAGTTAAAACAACAAGGCCAAAGTCAAAGTGCAAATACATGAGAAACAACACTCAAGTAAACAAATCTCCCACTGAAGGAATTAATCCCATAATGTTAGACTCCAACCAGAACAAACCCATGGAAAATGGCCAAGAAAGCCTGACCCAGGATAACGACCTTCAAAATATGATCATTACCATGTTCAATACTATGAAAGAGGAAATCAGGGAGGAAATAAATAATCGAATCAATCGCTTTGAAGAGGAACACAACAGACATCTGGAGGAGTTGAGAAAAAAAACAGTGCAAGAAACAAAAAGTGGCATAGAACAGTTAAAACAAACTCAAGCAGAGATTAAAACTGAGCTACAAGACAAGTTATCTTCAACCCAGAAAGCCACAGAGAGTCTTATCAACAGAACTAACAAAGCAGAAAACAGAATTTCAGACCTTGAAGATAAAGTGGGAGTACTAACAAGCTCAATGGAAGAGGTCGTTAAAGCCAAAAAGATACTTGAGAGAAATATCCAAGAGATATAGGACACCCTGAAAAAGCCTAACATGCGTATTCATGGAATACCAGAGCAAGAATCTCAAAATACCACCCCTGAGGAAATTTTTCAAAACATCATCAAGGAAAACTTTCCTCATCTAAAAAAAGAGAGGCCCATCCATATACAAGAGGCATTCTGCACCCCAAACAGATATTACCAAAATAGAAGCAGGCCACGGCAAATAATAGTTAAAACACTCCACATTCAAGATAAAGAACTGGTGCTGAGAGCTTCAAGGGAGAAAAAACAAGTCACTTTTTAAAGGTAAACCTATTAAAATAACAAATGACTTCTCAGTCGAAACAGTAAAAGCAAGAAGAGCTTGGAGAGACATACTTCAAGTATTGAATGAGCAAAAATGTCAACCCAGGCTGATTTACCCTGCAAAACTATCAGTCATGATCGAGGGAGAAAGACAAATTTTCCAGCACAAAGACAACTTGAAGGGATACATGTCCACCAAACCAGGCCTTCAAAAAATGCTAGAAATGATACTCAAGCTTGAAGAAAAACAGGCATATCCAGGAGAACAGAAGGCAAATATAACACCATTAACAGCGAAGCAATATACTTATAAAAACCACAAAACATAATAAATGTCTGGAATTAAAAATAGTTTCTCCATTATAACACTAAATGTTAATGGAATTAATTCACCGATCAAGAGACACAGATTACAATCTTCGATTAAAAACCACAATCCATCAATCTGCTGCCTGCAGGAAACCCATCTCACCACAAAAGATAGGCATGCCCTAAAAATAACAGGCTGGTCAACAATTCTACAAGCTAATGGAAGCAGAAAACAGGCAGGGGTAGCCATTATGATATCAGACAAAGTAGACCTCAAACCAAAGAAAATTATAAGAGACACAGACGGATACTACATTTTAGTCACAGGTACAATTCACCAGGAAGACTTCACAATACTGAATATATATGCACCCAATACGGGCCCCTCCACATTAATTAAGGAAACCCTACAGCGTCTAAAGCAAGAAATCAACCCCCAAACGATAATTCTTGGGGACTTCAAAACCACCCTCTCAACATGGGATAGATCAACAGGTCAAAAGCTTAAAAGAAACACTTTGGAACTTAAAAAAAACCCTGAAAGAAATGGACCTTACAGATCTCTATCGAACTTTTCACCCACGCACCAAAGAATACACATTTTTCTCAGCAGCACACGGAACTTTCTCCAAAATAGATCACATATTGGGCCACAAAACGAATCTACACATATACAAGAAAGTTGAAATTCTAACCTGTGCCCTATCAGACCACCACGGCCTAAAGCTGGACATCCACAACACATCAAACAAGAGAAAATACACTAACTCCTGGAAACTTAACAATATGATGCTAAATCAGAACTGGATTCAGGAAGACATTAAAAAGGAAATTCAAGATTTCCTGAAAGTGAATGATAACGAAAATACAACTTACCAAAATCTCTGGGACACAATGAAAGCTGTCCTAAGAGGTAAGTTCATAGCTCTTAATGCCAACATCAAAAAAATGGAAACATCAGAAATAAACAACTTAACAATGCAGCTTAAAGCTTTAGAGAAACTAGAGCAATCTGATCCCAAAAGTATCAGAAGAGAGGAGATTAGCAAAATAAGGGGAGAAATATCTGAAATCGAGATTAAGAAAACGATAGAAAAAATCAACGAGTCAAAAAGCTGGTTCTTTGAAAAAATCAATAAGATTGATACACCCCTAGCTAAATTAACCAAAAGCAAGGGAGAGAAAAACCAAATTAACAAAATTAGAAATGAACATGGAGTTATCACTACGGATACCCAAGAAATCCAGAGAATTATAACATCATATTTCAAAAAATTATACTCTGTGAAGTTTGACAACACAAAAGAGATGGATGAATTTCTAAGTAAACACAACTTACCTAAAATGAATCAGGAAGTTGTGAATTATTTAAATAGTCCTATAACATATAAGGATATTGAGGAAGTAATCTCAAATCTTCCCACCAAAAAATGTCCTGGACCAGATGGATTCAGCACAGAGTTCTACCAGACATTTAAGGAGTTAATAACACCAATACTCCTTAAACTGTTCCATCAAATAGCAAAGGAAGGAACACTACCAAATGCCTTCTATGAAGCTAATATCGTTTTAATCCCAAAACCTAATAAAGATTCACTTAAAAAAGAAAACTAAAGGCCAATCTCTCTGATGAACACAGACGCAAAGATTCTCAACAAAGTCTTAGCAAATCGGATTCAAAAACACATTAAAAAGATCTTTCACAGGGACCAAGTAGGCTTCATCCCCGGCACAAAAGGTTGGCTCAACATACGCAAATCAATAAATGTAATTCATCATGTAAACCAGTCCAAAGTCCAAGACCACATGATACTCTCGATAGATGCAGAAAAAGCTTTTGACAAGATCCAACAGCCTTTTATGATCAAAACGCTAGAGACAGTAGGAATGGAAGGAACCTTTATCAATATAATAAAAGCTATATACAACAAGCCCACAGCAAGGATTATGCTCAATGGGGAACAATTGGAAGCATTCCCATTTCGATCAGGAACTAGACAAGGCTGCCACTCTCACCACTTCTATTCAATATTGTACTTGAAGTGTTAGCTGAAGCCATAAGACAAAAAAGGGACATAAGAGGGATTCAAATCGGCAAGGAAGAAGTCAAGCTATCCCTATTTGCAGATGACATGATCTTATACCTGAGTGATCCCAAAAACTCCACCAGGAAGCTCCTGGAACTAATTGAGAAGTTCAGCAGGGTGGCAGGATACAAAATAAATGTGCAAAAATCAGAGGCCTTCCTATATGCCCAGAATTAAAAAAGTGAAAAAGCCTTGAGAGAAACAATCCCATTTACTATAGCCCCTAAAAAAATGAAATACCTTGGTATAAACCTAACCAAGGAGGTAAAAAACCTTTACAATGAAAACTTTAAAACCCTAAAGAAAGAAATTGCAGAAGACACCAGAAGGTGGAAAGACCTCCCATGTTCCTGTTTTGGCATTTTCAACATCATAAAAATGACCATCCTACCAAAGGCAATATACAAATTCAATGCTATACCAATTAAAATCCCAAAGCAATTCTTCAAAGAAGTTGACCAAACAATCTCAAAATTCATATGGAGGCAAAAAAGACCCAGGATAGCAAAGACAATCCTGAGTAACAAAAACACTGCTGGAGGTATTACCATACCAAACCTTAGTCTATACTACAAATCCATAGTTATAAAAACAGCCTGGTACTAGCTCCAAAATAGACACACAGATCAATGGATAAGGGTTGAAGACTCAGATATAAGCCCACAAAGTTACAGCCATTTGGTTTTTGACAAAGGGTCCCAAACAATCCAATGGAAAAAGAACAGCATCTTCAACAAATGGTGCTGGCAAAACTGGATCTCCACATGCAGAAGATTAAAGCTGGACCCATACTTGTCACCATGTACAAGACTTAATTCCAAATGGATCAAGGACCTTGATATCAGGCCAGAGACTATAAAAACCATAGTTGAAAGGATAGAGAACTCCCTCGAGCTGATTGGGCTAGGCCAACATTTCCTAAACAGACATCCAATGGCACAGTCACTGCTACCAACTCTCAACATTTGGGATCTTTTGAAATTAAAGAGCTTCTGTTCAGATAAAGAGATTGTAACACGAGCTCAAAGGCAACCCACAGAATGGGAGAAAATCTTCACGAGCTACATATCTGATAGAGCTTTACTGTCCAGAGTGCACAAAGTACTTAGAAAACTAAACATCAAGGAAACCAATGGTCCAATTAAAAAATGGGCGCTGGAACTTAAATTTTACCAAGGATGAAATTAAAATGTCTAACAAATATCTTAAAAAATGCTCCACTTCCTTAGCCATCAGGGAAATGCAAATCAAAACTTCCCTGAGATATTATCTCACCCTGGTCAGGATGGCAAAAATCTACAATACAAACAACAACAAGTGCTGGAGAGGATGTGGAGAGAGGGGAACTCTCCTACATTGCTGGTGGGAATGCAGGCTCATACTGCCACTCTGGCGAGCCGTCTGGAGATTCTTAAGGAAATTAAAGATTGAAATGCCTTATGACCCTGCTATTCCACTTTTGGGAATAACCCCCCGTACAGCAGAGGTTCGTCTCGATAGCACAAGCACGACCATGTTCATAGCAGCACTGTTTACAATAGAAAAGTCATGGAATCAACCCAAATGTCCAACAGTTGACGAGTGGATAAGGAAACAGTGGTACATCTATACAATGGAGTACTACTCAGCCATCAAAAATGATGAATTAATGGAATTTGCTGGGAAATGGATGTCATTAGAAACAATTATATTAAGTGAAGTATCCCAAACCCAGAAAGTTAAGCGCCGTATGTACTATCTAATAGGTGGCTCCTAGTACCAAACTCACCCAGCCCACATTGAGACACTCAAAGGTATACCCATGTAATACAGTAATTGCAAGGATTATGAACAGGAGGGATGGGGTCGGAGGGCCACACCAGACACAAGGAGAGAGGGGACCATGTTACAGCAGAGAAAACCGGCATCCAAGGAATGCAAGTAAGTAATGTGACACCTGGTTAAGTTCACAGACGTTCGTTCCTGATCATGTACAACTGAGGGGGTATGATCTCACCAGAAGGGGAGGGCATATAGTCTGGCAGATGAAAGGTGATCATTTTGCAAATGGGTGACTGACCCCTCCCTCACCGAGGTTTCCTGCTTTTATTACATCTACCCTTGAATGTGCTATTATAACAAGACTCCAGTTTAACAGCTTTTGTCTCTGACCAGGGGGTGACATCCAGTGCCCATCAGGATGGAGTGAAGGGCATTGCAGGAGCAGCAAAACTGCAAAAGAAAATCAACAAACCACAATCCAGAACTTCAGAGACTCTATATCAACCACATAGAACTAGGCCAGCCTAATCTCCCCCCATCCTGAAGCTCAGGGCCATTTGCGGAAGAGGGGGCGGTAAGATTGTAAGAGCAAAAGGATGGGAGGAGCAATGATTTGCAATATTCTCCATAGTAGTTAGGGTCGAAGCAATCATAATTGGACTTTGCTTGCCCTGCGCAATGTCCAAACCACTGTTGACCTCACAAAGTCTAGCATCTGCTAAAGGCACCAAGATCCTTGGAGGCAAGGGATTGACAGCCACAGTAGTGTTCTTATGCTTAAGGGGAACATGAGAAAGGTTTCAGGGAAATGCTACTGGGTCCTTGTACGCCATCGGAGAGGAGGACCCAGAGGAGAGTTAGGCATACACAATAAAGGACTCTCTGGGAATTGGGGGCGAGGCGCTGGGGGATGGGGAGGGAGGGAGGGGGAGTAGGGGTTCGGGGGGGAGGAGGAGGGAGGGAGGGAACTGGTCTACCTATTAATTTTGTATGAGCGGAAATAATAAAAAATGTATTAAAAAATAAAAAAAGAAAAAAGAAAAAAAAAGACTAGGTACAGATGAAAGGGTAAAAATTGATCAACAAGACACCAGCCTCACTTGCTACACTTGAAAATTATCCTTTGTGTAGCACTTTACTTATCTATATAAAGTGGTTTATAAGGTTGAAAATAACCAATCATAAATTGTTGATTTTGACATGGGCACTTTGGGGGAACTGTTCTCATCAGGAGATAAGCCACTTGGATCGATTTAGCATTGGTCTCCAAATAAATAAAACTGCACAAATCCATTTGAGAGTCATGCCATTATAAACAGGACCCATACTGAGATCTTCATCCGTATGTCCCTTCAATATCTTCAATATCAGTTGTGTCCATGATTTCTTTTGCCTATAAGTCTGTCACCAATGTGAAAACAGGAACTGTATCTTATCATTTCTACATATCCCTTGGAATTGATACATTTAAAAAACAGGATATGAATGATGATGGCACACAGGAAAAACAGAATGTTTGCACTCTAAGATCCAAATGGGCACAAGAGTTGCATGTTTCACATTTACAAAATATGCTACAATTTCAGTGTATTGCTCCACATCATTTTTCTGCAAAGTCGATTGTGGATATGAACTACAGAGTTGAATTTGTGGAAGGGATCACATTTGGAAAAATATGAAACATCTTCTGTGAGAGTATCTTTTAATTTCTCATTGTTTTCTCCCTTAACTCCAGACCTATGAAGTACAAACAATGTATTAACATGCAATATATCTGGAAGCTATGTATTTATCATCTTCGACTACAAGAGAGTCATTTAAAATACAGAAAGAAGCATAAAATTCCTTTGAGCAGCCAAAGTACATTTTGCAAAGTATAAACAATGAAAAGAAATATACTGCACTGATTCTTCTGTTTATTCACTGTAATTATTGATTGTGCATGCTTTCTCTGAGCCAGCAGTTCACTCTGGGACTCTTAACTCTAATTTTGGACTTGAGTCCAACAGGTATAGATATCTAATTTTCATTTCCAACACCCAGTAAAAAGCACCAACCAAAACATGGAAAGGTTGGCCAGAAGCAGGCTATTATTCTGCCCCATCCTCCTAGCTCATCGTAATTCCAAAAGCTGGGAATTTGTCATAAATGACAAAGTATGAATACAAGGCAGTGCCAATCTATGGGTTATAGTGCTTCACATTTGTGAAATATGATGTATAAAATAAAAATATACCGTACAAGAGAATTTGAATTTCTTCTTAGCAACAGTCATCTAATGATCAAAACATAATGGCTAATAGAAGAACTATTCATTTCTCTTCCTGCACTTAAAAGGCAAAATCATTAACTAGGAACAAGTGAAGGCACTTTATTACCATGAGATTCTATTCACTTGCTGTAAATTGCTCAGCTTCTGAGCAGAATACATGTGGATTATTTTCACCAGCAGGGAGAAGTTCAAAACAAGGAGGTTTAAAAGTTCTACGTTTTGGCAGACCATAAACTTTTCCTGCAATATGACCAAGGGTTGCAGCACTGTATAATTTACAAAGGTCAGGAAAATAGCATTCAACATCTATTGAGACAGAAACTTACCCAAACAAAAACAGCCATACGAAACAAAACAAAACAAAAAAAAACACTCTCCACAGGACTGCCACTGTACATGACTCCAAGAAGAGGTGGTAGAGAAGTTCACCAACGTTTGTACCCTTATACATTGAGCAGATGTCATTCTCGTCTTTAAGTCCCCTTGGTGTTATTCAAGGTGGTAAGATATGAATTCAACCCAGAGAGCATTTGCTCTCTGTTACAAGGAGATGGTATAACATCATAAGATAGTCCGTGTGCTTGCAAGGACCAGGACAAGAGGCAGAAAGAGGCCAGTTTCTTGCTTCTGTGGCCTGGAGACTTAGAAGACATCTGAATGAGCACCTGGGAAAGACCCTAAGATTCTCCCAGGTACCTACTGAGCTTTTTTAATTAGACGAAAATGTAATAAAAATTGTAATAAAAGATTCTTCCAGGGAGGCTAAATAATTATAGAATCTATTTATACCCTAATATATCTATCTATTGATCAATCAAACCCCATGCAAGGAGCAAAGTGGGATCTGGTGTTGAAAAGTGCAAATTTTGCTAAATCATCTTCATCTCCTGAGGGACAAGAACAAGAGCAGCAAAGCTGAACAAGTGGAAATCCAAGGTCTAACATGAACTTAACTTGCTGTGTAAAAGACTGGCTTTCATATGTCATCACTCCTTTCTTTACTTCAGTTCCTCTGTCTGCAAATCCAGGAAAAAAAAATAATGAACTTGAGAACTGATAATCTCTCTGGAGCCTAATACTTTCAACTCTATTAATTAACTGCCAGATTGGAAATGTGTGAATAGCATTATCTTCCCAAACAAAGGTTATCACATGTGTATGTTTATGCACCTTAAGAAAGATGGGGTGGATAACCCACCACTCTCCAACTGGATTTAAGGCCCTCTCCACAGAAGGAAACTCCTGCCTCATACAGTAAAAGAGGCTGAAAATCTGTGGATGTGGAGATCATAGGCCCTAAGGGAGACTTACGACTATTGTTTTATTAAATGGATGCTGTATCAAACTATCCTCTAAATATTTATCGTTTAGCCCTTTCGTTAATGTATCCTCAGCCTACATCCCAGAAGCTTCTTTATGCAACAGATAGGGTCAGCAGACAATAGATGAAGGCAGAGTGTTCAGGCCTAGTTGGGACATCTAACTCTCTCCTTCTCAAAGATCAAGGAATACCAGTGTGAAGAGGGAGCAGAAAATTACAAAGACTACTCTCAGCCTTAACCAAATCAGAGGACTCTTTGATTGCAGTGACTAGAAGTGATTGCAGAGAATCATTCACTTCAACCATTCAAGTACAAGATACTAAGAATAAGTGGAATTTGAAGAAACAACCCTCAGCAGGACTTACAGGCTATACCTAGCAGCATCGGGATCTTTATAGAAAAGAGGGTAGAAAGAACGTCAGAGTCAAAAAGCAGGGGAGTAAGTTGGGACACGACATCTTCCTAGAAAGACATGGGCATACCAACAATAAACCGACATAGAGGTGTTCTTGACACTAAGACTGCAATGGATCTGCCTGGTCAATGGCCTGGTCAATGAACTGAAGAGAAACCCAGGGGGTCTTATAAAGTACTGATGAATAATATAAGACCAACATCTTGAAGGGCATGGAACGAAAATAACCAGTTGGGTACCCATAGGGGAGCCTACAAGAGATAATCCCAAGCCCAGGATCCACAGAATAGGCTTGGTAACCTAGTTAAAAACCCAGTTTGACACAAGGCAAAACAGGAAGACAGAAATGAGGGAGGAAGTATTGCAGGGAGAAGAGCCTGGTGAGGGGAAAAAGGAATGAGTAGAAGAGAAAATAATCAGAATGTACTACATACATGTGTGAAATTGTCAGACAGCAAAATTCATCGGTATAGAAAAGAGGGGGATAAGCTGACTGCTCTGATTATAATAGGTCAATCTTCCCTCATGAACATACTATTTCTCTCAGTGTTTGCTGCATAACCATACTGAGGAACATGAAAGCTTGCGACTTTTATTCATTATATAATTCCTCTCTGGGAGAGAACTGTTTTATTTAGGACAAAGACCATGTTTAGTTATGAAGATTAGTCCCCTGGGCAGAACCAGAATGGCCTCGGCTGAAATCAACCTAAGAGCTGAACTACTTACCATAAGAAAATTAAGATTGGGTGGTTGGAAGGAAATGAGCTGGAGAGGAAAGAAAAAAGGTAGAAGACAAGAGTGAAAAGCCACAACGCTCTAAACAGTTCTATCAAGAACATAAAAGATATAGCACATCTGGAGGAATGTCCACTAGCTTCTATGGTCGATTGATCAAATTTAACTGGACATCGTGTGTTTTAATATCAAGTAACAAGAAATGGGGTTTTAGTGTCACTATGTCCCAAATATTATTTGAGACAAACACCCATAATAGTAAAATGTTCCACTTATCAGAAATTCAAATTTTACTGGGTATCATAATTTTTATTTGCTAAAGTGAACAATCCTATCAGAGACAGAAATAGAAAACATTTTCAGAACTTTAGCCTGTGATTACCTTAGCTGAACTAGTATCTAACCTCCCTTAAGGCTGCCACTAACCCATAACATTCAGGTTAATTAGAAAAAGATATTCCTCCCTCCCAGGCTCAAACTACCACACATAGCTTGTTGAGTGGTTCATAGAATGGATTTCAGCCCACCTCTCCCTTCCATTTTGTCTCCCTTCCATATCTTTAAATCCCTTGCAAAATCAGCCTCACAAAGCCCTAAGTCAAAGATAGTAAAGGATCCATGGCACTGGAGAGCAGGATTTGCAGAGAGAAATGCAGAAGAAAAGCTGGCTTATATGGAGAGATAAGCCTCGGATCAATAATAAGGTTTCAGTGGCCACAGAGACTCAGATGCACGACAGTCAGCCTTCAGCCCTCAGCAAGCATCCCAAGAGATACTAGAGCACTTCTAGCTGATTGCTGTGTATTGAAGGAGATTAGTATTGATATAGAGGACCAGGGAAGATCTGAAAAAGGATGACTTGGATGTGAATGCGGCTGCATCACTGAAGAAAGAAATAAAAGAATTTGTGAAGAGATTTCGGGGAATTTTTACTCATCCTTTGCAACAGGTCGACCCTTACCTATTCTGAGAAGCTTTTCTTGAGCGCTCCAGGCAGAATTCATTTCTTATTTTTTGTGCACCTTCTCTTTTCTGTCTCTTCTTCCCAGTCATCTTACTTTGACTACCCTCGTTCCCAACTAGTCTATGAGAAACCAGGACTGACTTATCAACATATTAATCATATATTCTCAGTGATGGGCATGTATTAGCCAATTGATAGATCTACAGAAAAGAGAAAATATAACTTGAACTTGAATGTAAAACTATTATATTGTGCAACAATATAATAATGGTATGTAAGTACTAGAGGGCTGGCATAGCTGAATTATTTGTCTACAGAGAGCAAAAGAAGGGTAGACATATCAGATACAGGATGAAAGTTCTAGGTTAACCATAAGGAAAAACAGAGAAATAACTCCAGTGATTGAATGATCCATCCCTGACTTGGGCTTCTAAAAATAGCAAACGATTTTTCCTTTACTTTGGTCTGTTTTATAGGGTGCCAGATCAAGGTCTTTGGCACTTCTAGAATTGTGATTCTCATGACTCTGAACTGTAAGTATAGCAGAAGCAGGAGCATCACCATCTCCTTAAGCCAATAAATAGTATAACTATCCAAGGTATAATGCTGTGCTAATAGTCAGGTAAACTTCCACTTTGGGAACATTAGAAAGAAAAACATAGCCCCGAAAGGGAAAAACCACACCAGTCCACAGTACTGTGCAAACTAAATCATGTACTTTTGTTTAACTCTGAACTTTTCCTTTAAGGAGGGAGCAATTCGATGGACTCTTGAAAGCTTGCTAATTCAGTCCTGTTGACTAATCATCCTGGGTTAATTATGGAAGTGCTGGAACTGTTTGAACACTCATATGAAAGAATTGTAAATAGAAATCTGGAGAGGAGAAAGGAAGAACAGGTCAAGTCTCAAAATAATATTATTAAGGGGCTGGAGAGGTGGCTCAGCAGTTAAGCCTCTGCTTTGCAGGCGGAAGGTCCTGGGTTCGGATCCTAGACCCCACGTATAGACACCGGGCAGAAGCGGGGGCGGCCTGCGTTTCTAGTCCTGGTAGGGCGGAGCCTGTGAATCCCGGGGCAGAGTAAACAAGGAGGAGGTGGAGGCGGTCCGTGGTGGTTCCCAAATTCATACATGGTTCTACACACACACATACATACACATACACACACATACACGCACAATTGAATAAATAATAAATAATAATATTATTAATAGTGGTGATGAGAATTTTTCTGCATCTCCCCCCCCATATTTCTCAGAGGTTACATTTACCTTTTTGCTTACATGTTATCTTGAAAAAAGGAAATTCACACTTCCTTTCCTAGGTTAAAACCACCCCACTTCTTGCTTTTGTGGGGTTTTTTTTTTTGTCCATTCCTATCCCAAGATGTCACTTTATTCATTTTCATTTCTTCATTTTTCTCTCCCTTTTTCGCCTTTCGAAACCTTCTTTCTCTGTCATTTTTCTCTTGTCCTACACATTTGCTCACTTCTCTGCCAAACTTAAATCACCTTTTCCTTCTCTGCTCCTTTCCAAGCAAATATGAATGATCCTCAGCAATAGCCAGTTTGTCTATCCTGCCATGTATACAAAGCATAAGCTTACTACACTTGCAGTTGGGCAGGCACACGTGGCTACGTCTGGTCCATGAATTATAAATGGAGGTAATGTGTCACTTGGTGGCAGAAGCAAAGAAGAGCTATGCACCCTTTTTCTTTGTAGTGAATTAGGGGTTCCCATATTCCAGAATGTACAACAGGTGACCCCTATCTCTGTCCATCTGGGTCAAACAGAGGCCTCTCCCCTACATTAAAATGATCATGTAGTTAAAAATCTGCTTGTATGTTATAGCATTCAGACAACCAGTTTATTTCCTAGTGCAGTATCACTGTGACAATCTTGATCAATATTGCCCTATTTTCTCCATCTCTATTTTACTTTACCACCAACTTCAATAATAATAGTCCAGGCAGAAGTCTTCAAATGGATCTGAGCATGAGATACCTGAAGTGTATTGTAAGGTGACAGATTTCTAGGTTCTACCCCAGATCTGATTAATCTGAATACAATTCTGGAGCTGGCAACCAATATTTTTATGGGCTTCCCCAGGTAACTCTTCAGCAGCCAAAGGGCACTATTCCTCGTGTTTGGGTTCAAACAGATACACATAGTTTGTACTTCCATGTATTCCATAACCTGGCTCCTTCATCCTCTACCCCTTACCACTTCTTTTTTTTTAACATTTTTATTATTATTTCCGTTCATACAAACTTAATAGGTAGACCACTTCCCTCCCCCCCTCTTCCTCCCCCTGAACCCCCTGCTCCCCTTCCCTCCCTCCCTGTCTCCCAGTGCCTCCCCCCCAATTCCCAGAGAGTCTTTTATTGTGTATGCCTAACTCTCCTCTTGGTCCTCCTCTCCGATGACGTACAAGGACCCAGTGGCATTTCCCTGAACCCTTTCTCGTGTTCCCCTTAAGCATAGAAACACTACTGTGGCTGTCAATTCCTTGCCTCCAAGGATCTTGGTGCCTTTAGCAGATGCTAGACTTTGTGAGGTCAACAGTGGTTTGGACATTGCGCAGGGCAAGCAAAGTCCAATTATGATTGCTTCGACCCTAACTACTATGGAGAATATTGCAAATCATTGCTCCTCCCATCCTTTTGCTCTTACAATCTTACCACCCCCTCTTCCGCAAATGTCTCTGAGCTTCACGATGGGAGGAGATTAGGCTGGCTTAGTTCTATGTGGTTGATATAGAGTCTCTGAAGTTCTGGATTGTGGTTTGTTGATTTTCTTTTGCAGTTTTGCTGCTCCTGCAATGCCCTTCACTCCATCCTGATGGGTATTGTATGTCACCCCCTGGTCAGAGACAAAAAACTGTTAAATTGTAGTCTTGTTATAATAGCACATTCAAGGGTAGATGTAATAAAAGCAGGAAACCTCGGTGAGGGAGGGGTCAGTCACCGATTTGCACAATTATCACCTTTCATCTGCCAGATTATGTGCCTTCCCCTTCTGGTGAGCTCATATCCCCTCATTTCTACATGATCAGGAACGAACGTCTATGAACTTAATCAGGTGTCACATTACTTACTTGCATTCCTTGGAGGCCGATTTTCTCTGCTGTAACATGGTCCCCTCTCTCCTTGTGTTTGGGGTGGCCCTCCAACCCCATCCCTCCTGTTCAAAATCCTTGCAATTACTGTATTACATAGGTTTACCTTTGAGTGTCTCAATGTGGGCTGGGTGAGTTTGGTACTAGGAGCCACCTATTAGGGAGTACATACGGCGCTTACCTTTCTGGGTTTGGGATACTTCACTTAATATAATTGTTTCTAATGACATCCATTTCCCAGCAAATTCCATTAATTCATCATTTTTGATGGCTGTATAGTACTCCATTGTATAGATGTACCACTGTTTCCTTATCCGCTCGTCAACTGTTGGACATTTGGGTTGATTCCATGACTTTGGTATTGTAAACAGTGCTGCTATGAACATGGTCGTGCTTGTGCTATCGAGGTGAACCTCTGCTGTATGGGGGGTTGTTCCCAAAAGTGGAATAGCAGGGTCATATGGCATTTCAATCTTTAATTTCTTTAAGAATCTCCAGACGGCTCACCAGAGTGGCTGTATGAGCCTGCACTCCCACCAGCAATGCACCAGAGTTCTCCTCTCTCCACATCCTCTCCAGCACTTGTTGTTGTTTGTATTGTGGATTTTTGCCATCCTGACCGGAGTGAGATGATATCTCAGGGAGGTTTTGATTTGCATTTCCCTGGTGGCTAAAGAAGTGGAGCATTTTTTAAGATATTTGTTAGACATTTTAATTTCATCTCTGGTAAAGTTTCTTTTAAGTTCCAGGGCCCATTTTTTAATTGGGCCATTGGTTTCCTCGGTGTTTAATTTTCTAAGTTCTTTGTGCATTCTGGACAATAGAGCTCTATCAGATATGTGGCTCGTGAAGATTTTCTCCCATTCTGTGGGTTGCCTTTGAGCTCGTGTTACAATCTCTTTATCTGAACAGAAGCTCTTTAATTTCACAAGATCCCAACTGTTGAGAGTTGGTAGCAGTGACTGTGCCATTGGATGTCTGTTTAGGAAATGTTGGCCTAGCCCAATCAGTTCAAGGGAGTTCCCTATCCTTTCTTTTTTTATATATATAATACATTTTTTATTATTATTTCAGCTCATAGAAACTTAATAGGTACACCAGTTCCCTCCCTCCCTCCTCGTCCCCCTCGAACACCCTGCTCCCCCTCCCCTCACCCCTCTCGCCCCATCCCCCCGTGCCTCCTGCCCCAATTCTCAGAATCCTTTCTTGTGCATGCCTGACTCTCCTCTGGGCCCTCCTCTCTGATGACGTACAAGGACCCAGTGGCATTTCCCTGAACCCCTTCCTGTGTTCCCCTTAAGCATAGGAACACTACTGTGGCTGTCAATCCCTTGCCTCCAAGGATATTGGTGCCTTTAGCAGATGCTAGACTTTGTGAGGTCACTAGTGTGTTGGACATTGCGCCGGGCATACAATGTCCAATTATGATTGCTTCGGCCCTAACTTGTGTGGAGTATCTTGCAAATCATTGCTCCTCCCATCCTTTTGCTCTTACACTCTTACCGCCCCCTCTTCCACAAATATCCCTGAGCTTCAGGATGGGGAGAGATTAGTCTGGTCTAGTTCTAGGTGGTTGATATAGAGTCTCTGAAGTTCTGGATTGTGGTTTGTTGATTTTCTTTTGCAGTTTTGCTGCTCCTGCAATGCCCTTCAGTCCATCGTGATGGGCACTGTTTGTCACCCCCTGGCCAGAGACAGAAAGCTGTGAAACTGGAGTCTTATTATAAGAGCACATTCAAGGATAGATGTAATACTTATATCCAAAATTGGAATCGCAGGGTCATATGGCGTTAGGCAATGGTAGGGGTCAATCATCCATTTGCAAAATGATTACTTTTTAATCTGCCGGACAATATGCCCAACCCTTCTGGTGAGTTCATACCCCCTTAGTTGTAAATGATCAGGAACGAATTGTGAACTTAACTAGGTGTCACATTACTTTCTTGCAGTCCTTGACGGAGACCTATTTTCTCTACTGTAACATGGTCACTTCTCTCCTTGTTTCTGGTGTGGCCCTCCAACCCAATCCCTCCTGTTCACAATCCTTGCAATTACTGTAGGTAATACATAGATTTACCTATGAGTGTCTCAAGATGGGCTGGGTGGGTTTGGTATTAGGAGCCCCCTATTAGGGAGTACATACGGTGCTTAATTTTCTGGGTCTGTGATACTTCACTTAATATAATTGTTTGTAATGACATCCATTTCCCGGCAAATTCCAGTAATTCATCATTTTTGATGGCTGAGTAGTACTCCATTGTATAGATGTACCACTGTTTCCTTATCCACTCGTCAACTGTTGGACATTTGGGTTGATTCCATGTCTTGCTATTGTAAACAGTGCTGCTATGAACATGGTCGTTCTTGTATTATCGAAGTGAACCTCTGCTGTATGGGGGGTTACACTCAAAAGTGGAATCGCGGGGTCATATGGCATTTCAATCTTTAATTTCTTTAAGAATCTCCAGACTGCTCGCCAGAGTGGCTGTATGAGCCTGCACTCCCATCAGCAATGTAGGAGAGTTCTCCTCTCTCCACATCCTCTCCAACATTTGTTGTTGTTTGTGTTGTGGATTTTTGCCATCCTGACCGGGGTGAGATGATATCTCAGGGAAGTTTTGATTTGCATTTCCCTGATGGCTAAGGAAGTGGAGCATTTCTTAAGATATTTGTTAGACATTTTAATTTCATCCCTAGTAAAGTTTCTTTTAAGTTCCAGGGCCCATTTTTTAATTGGGCCATTAGTTTCCTTGGTATTTAGTTTTCTAAGTTCTTTGTGCACTATGGACAGTAGAGCTCTATCAGATGTGTGGTTAGTGAAGATTTTCTCCCATTCTGTGGGTTGCCTTTGAGCTCGTGTTACAATCTCTTTATCTGAACAGAAGCTCTTTAATTTCACAAGATCCCAACTGTTGAGAGTTGGTAGCAGTGACTGTGCCATTGGATGTCTGTTTAGGAAATGTTGGCCTAGCCCAATCAGTTCAAGGGAGTTCCCTATCCTTTCTTTTTTTATATATATAATACATTTTTTATTATTATTTCAGCTCATAGAAACTTAATAGGTACACCAGTTCCCTCCCTCCCCGTCCCCCCCCCAACACCCTGCTCCCCCTCCCCTCACCCCTCTCGCCCCATCCCCCCGTGCCTCCTGCCCCGATTCCCAGAGTCCTTTCTTGTGCATGCCTGACTCTCCTCTGGGCCCTCCTCTCTGATGACGTACAAGGACCCAGTGGCATTTCCCTGAACCCCTTCCTGTGTTCCCCTTAAGCATAGGAACACTACTGTGGCTGTCAATCCCTTGCCTCCAAGAATATTGGTGCCTTTAGCAGATGCTAGACTTTGTGAGCACCAGCTCTCAGCACCAGTTCTTTATCTTGAATGTGGAGTGTTTTAACTATTATTTGCCGTGGCGTGCTTCTGTTTTGGTCATATCTGTTTGGGGTACGGAATGCCTCTTTTATATGGATGGGCCTCTCTTTTTTTAGATGAGGAAAGTTTTCCTTGATGATGGTTTGAAAAATTTCCTCAGGGGTGGTATTTTGAGATTCTTGTTCTGGTATTCCATGAATACGCATGTTAGGCTTTTTCAGGGTGTCCCATATCTCTTGGATATTTCTCTCAAGTATCTTTTTGGCTTTAAGGACCTCTTCCATTGAGCTGGTTAGTACTCCCACTTTATCTTCAAGGTCTGAAATTCTGTTTTCTGCTTTGTTAGTTCTGTTGATAAGACTCTCTGTGGTGTTCTGGGTTGAAGATAAGTTGTCTTGTAGCTTGTCTTGAGTCTGTTTTAACTGCTCTATGTCAGTTTTTGTTTCTTGCACTGTTTTTCTCAACTCCTCCAAATGTCTGTTGTGTTCCTCTTCAAAGCAATTGATTCGATTATGTAATTCCTCCCTGATTTCCTCTTTCATAGTATTGAACATAGTAATGATCATATTTTGAAAGTCGTTATCCTGGGTCAGGCTTTCTTGGCCTTTTTCCGCGGGTTTGTTCTGGTTGGAGTCTTACATTATGGGATTAATTTCTTCAGTGGGAAATTTGTTTACTTGAGTGTTGCTTCTCATGGATTTGCACTTTGACTTTGGCATTGTCGTTTTAACTCTTAAGATCTTTCTGTTTCACTAAACTGAATTATTTGGCCTGGTGTTCTGGGGGTGGGCAGGGACAGAGCTTACCTAGGTCACGAGTGAGGCCCGGCTGGACCAGGGGAGCGGGGTGGGGAATGGGAGGATGGGGGCGTCGGCGTGGAGCTATTTAACCCGAGGGCAGCTGGGGCGGGGCCGGGCGCAGGGGGAGGTCCTCCTCATCCCTTGGCTCTGCGCGTGGCTCTGGCTGGATGACGGGAGTCGGAGCCGGGTCCCTTTGGGCCGACCTGGGGTTCTGGTGGGCGGGTGCGGCCGGGGCTTACCTAGAGTTGCGGGGTGAGGCCCGGCTGGACCGCGTGCGTGTCCCGACCGGAGGAGCGGGGTGGGGTGAAAGGGCTTGGCTAAGCTGTTTGACCAACACAACCCATATAAACTCCATCTTTCTCCCTGGTGTTAGAGTTATAGACATTTGTAATGTTGCCCAGCATGTTACATGGGAGCTGGTATTTGAACACAGGTCAGATACCTGTGGCAAAGTAACAACTCTTACCCACTAAGCCATCTCCCCAGCATTTATGTTGGTGATCATGAGACTGTGAGAGGAAATTGACTCCAGGCCTCTCAAATCCATTCCAGCTCTCATGGCTTATCTGTGTGTTTTTTTACAATGTCTTGCCTCCATCTATATATTTTTGTGTCCATTTTCCCATAACAGTATCACTAATATGATGTCAGGGTCTGCACTAATGAACTTGCTTTCACTTGATGCTACTGAAAAGATCCTATCTTTAAATAAGGTCAGGACACCAGCATCTGAATTTTCTGGAGACACAGTTCAGTCAGTAATATTTTCCCTGAAATTTCATCTACTCAATGACTTGAACTCTGGGAATGTAACCCATCATTCTTAGGTCCAACTTGAGAAACAAGCATAGTTATAAACTTTTGACTTCCCAGTTATATGCAGAAGAAGCATGGTCCTTCTCTGCACAGTTTGCTAACACAAACTCATTGCATAAATAATGGTAAATTTATAGAGGTGAATGCTGCTTTAGGTAAATCATAAGAATCTATAGGAAAGTATTATAGTGGGATCTGATTTTCTTTTAGCTTGCATTTCCAACTGCACTTTGGATATCTCCATTGAGATATTTAATCACCATTCCAAAGCCAATGTGTTAACCACCGTAAAACAAATCTTCCCATTTGATTCAGTGATTCAGATAATTTCACTTTTTCTGTAGTTGCTATTTACTTCCTCATCCTGACCTGTAAACTCTCAATAATCTTTGCTTCCTCTTTCTCATTCCCAACAGTCCATCATTAGTCACCAAGTCCTAAAGGCATAAATCCTCCAATGTGCCCGTCAATATTGTTCCCTCCTTACCACTCCTGCAACCAGACTAAGTCCAGTACACATAATCCCACTTACAGGAACACACGGACCTAACTCACTCCCACAATTCCAAGGTATTTTATATAGTGCTACTTGACACATCTCTATAAAGAAAGCTGCTCTAACTGGAACTGACATTTGTCCCAACATATCTTTCCAGCCTCATTTCCTGTCATGTCTCTACTTGTCACTGAAATATGACCTATGTCTTCCAATCCCTCTCTGTGCTATCATTTTGTAAGATGATGCAATCTTCACTGAGAGCATTCATTGCTCAACCCTTGGTACTTTAATGCAACAAACACGAAATATAGTTCAAAATATATTTGTTGAAGTCATGTTTTATGGTTTACACAATACAGTGTATCATTAATCCTAAGATTCACCCTTTAACATGGTAAAGCATTTAGTAGAGGTCTACTCCCCAACCTAAAACAAAATTCTTCCAGATTGTTAGTCCTCAACTAACCTGACTGGACCAGAGAATTTGGAACAGTAGCTTTTAGAGCATGTTTACTGCCTAATGAAGCATGACAGATCATGCAGAGAAAGGCTGTGCTTAAAAAAAAAATTACTTGGTCAGAGACATGGGTCTCAGCTGCCAACTTGTGGATTCCAAGCCTGGAGGTCCATTTTTATTAGTTTGGAGTGAAGGTCAGGAAGCTATGTGTTGACAACCTTCACATTGGGTAGAACTGAAATGTCTGCTTGTCATGAAATAAAACGACAGATGCTAAAAAAAATTACTTGGGGCACTAGTTCCAACCTCTTGTACCTTTCTCTCCTCTTTGTTCTCCATGCTTATCTTGCTTCCCAGGTACCAATTCAGACCCTTTTTCTTTGTAGTGACTGGGAGTCCTCGTGTTCCAGAAGGTATAGCAACAGATGACCCCTCTTTGACGTCTGTAACTTACTCAGACTTGGTTTGAAGACAGACTATAAATAGCATACTTCTGTCCTATTCCAGGAGGGACCATATAATTCTGAGGCTTCCTTTATGCTCAGGTCTGACAGCAATAAATCAAAAGTTCATGTTCCTGGGCTGAAGAGATGGCTCAGGGGTGAAGATTCTACCTCACAAGCAGAAGGTCCTGAGTTCAGATCCCAGGTCCAATTGCCAGGCAGAAACAGCAGCAGCCTGTACCTCTGACACTGGTGGGTGGAGCCTGGGAAATCCCAGAGCAAAGCAAGGAGGTAGAAGCAATCCAACATAATTCCCAACGTCAACCTTGAGCCTCCACAGGGACACACAGTGATGTATGCACGCATACACACACACACACACATACACACACACACACACACAAATAAATAAATAAATGAAGTTCAAAAATACTTGTTTCCCTTTCGCATAAGCAGTATAGCTTGCAAATGCCCTGGGTACTACTTTCTATCAATTATTCCTAAAATCCTGGGTCCTGTTATGAAGGGCTTTCAGGACCAAAGTTGATTGGTTGGTCTCTTAGCAAAATCTCCTCTGGCACCACTGTGTTTATTGACCAGAGGGACTTTGCATTGATTTCCCCCATTGTGTGTGGCATCCTTATCACCTCCCAGCATACAGCTCCTTGTTGGTACTTTTTCGAGCCTTAAAAAAAAAAAAAAAAAAAAAAAAGAGCTAACATTATCTGCTTTTTCCCCTTTCCACTGCTAAAACGCCTGTCATATTTTCATGCTTTTGAGATAGGGTGATAGGAAGGTCTTGTGTAAAGGGCTCTGGGATGCTAATCTGGATAAATGGCAGATCTAGTAGCAAAGTGCTCTGCTTCTCTTCATAGCTCCTGAACAGAAAGTGTGGGTCTATGAGGAAGATAGTTACTAGCTCATTCTTTCCACAAATATCTAGTGAGCACAAACTGTACTAAGTACAGGAAATCCAGATCTTGCCTCCCACAAGTAGTACGTGGTAGAGTCAGGAAGCATCAAAAGATCGGGGCTGGAGAGGTGGCTCAGTGGTTAAGCCTCTGCCTTGCAGGCAGAAGGTCCTGAGTTGGATCCTAGACCCCACTTATAGACACCGGGCGGAAGCGGGGGTGGCCTGCGTTTCCGGTCCTGGTAGGGCCGAGCCTGTGAATCCCGGGGCAGAGTAAACAAGGAGGAGGTGGAGACGGTCCATGGTGGTTCCTGAATTCGCCTGTGGTTCTACACACACATACATACATACACAAGCACAATTAAATAAATAATAAAAAAAAGATCATTCCCTTCTTATGATCACTCCAAACAAGCATTTCTCACATTCAAGAGACCTCTATTCAAATTCTTCTCATCAGCTTCTGTCTTAATTTTTGCAAGATAAAATGATAGTTTTTCTTAGCGGACTTAGTACACAGATCCACTGGGCAAAAAAAACCTGAAAGACTTACAAGGCAGTGGCTTGTTGATGGCTTTATTCTATACAATGGTTATTCAGTCGTCAAAAAGGTTTCCCTTACAGGAAAATTTAGTCCACTTTACATTCTTTTATTTTATCTTTTGGAGACCTGATTGGAACTGAATACAAATTTGAAAACTGTCCTATCTTAACCAAAAAAAAAAATTATTCCAAAACACTGAATATGGAGCAGAGGAAGAGAGGATGGCAGGGACCTACAGAAATACAAGGGGACAGGCCTGGCACTAGGATCAGACTGGAAAGTGTGGCACAGAGGTAGGAGAAAATTATCAGGCTAAGCTAAATCTGCAAAGCTATTAGAGCCAAAGAGAGTGAATCAGATTGAAAGGGACAGAAGGATGAGGGTTCAGCCCAGACAGAGCAGAGTGATAGTTAAAGCCTGGAGTTGAAGAATGTAAAGGCTAAAAAACTTAAAGGTCACTAGACACCAACAACACAGGAGACATGAGGCCGGACTGGGTCTGATCTCCAGTGAACCTTTTTCACTTCTTTAGAAAATAGAAACAACAGGCTATCTGACAATTTTCATCCTCTGGTATTTGGGAAATTGGTGACTTTGAGGATGGTCTTATTCCCATTGATTGCTTAAAACTGGGCTGGGGATATGGCTCAGTGTTCAAGTGCTTGCCAAACAAGCAAAAGGATCAGAGATTGAAACCCCAGATCCCACAGTAAAAATGCCCAGTAGAAGTGACAGCCCACCTGTAATTCCAGCCCTAGAAGAAGATAAGCTGGATAGCCTAACTATTCTATCAGAAAGATATGGCTTTATTTAGGGACCCAGCCTCAAAGAAAATATGGCAAAACAGCCATAGGGATGATTCCTGAGATTAACCTTGATCCTGAGATTAACACACATGTGCATACTAGTGCTCATGCACACACACACACACACACACACACACACACACACACACACACACCATGCATGTATGCACATACCTTCCCCACATAAAAATGGAAATAGAGAGGAAATTTCCTATGTCATTATGAAAACTTTAAAACCCTAAAGAAAGAAATAGCAGAAGACACCAGAAGGTGGACAGACCTCCCATGCTCCTGGATTGGCACAACCAATATCATAAAAATGACCATCCTACCAAAAGCAATGTACAGATTCAATGCAATACCAATCAAAATCCCAAAGCAATTCTTTAAAGAAATTGACCAAAAAATCTCAAAATTCATATGGAGGCGCAAAAGACCCAGGATAGTAAAAACAATCATGAGTAACAAAAGCACCATACCAGATCTTAATCTATACTACAAATCCATAGTAATAAAAACAACCTGGTACTGGCTCCAAAACAGACACATAGATCAATGGATAAAGGTTGAAGACCCAGATATAAGCCCACACAATTACAGCCATTTGATCTTTGACAAAGGAGCCCAAAAAACCCAATGATAAAGAACAGCATCTTCGAATTACTGGAATTTGTCAGGAAATGGATGTCATTAGAAACAATTATATTAAGTGAAGTATCCCAAACCCAGAAAATTAAGTGCTGTATGTACTCCCTAATAGGTGGCTCCTAGTACCTAACCCACCCAGCCCACCTTGAGTCACTCATAGGTAAATCTATGTATTACATACAGTAATTGCAAGGATTATGAACAGGAGGGATGGGGTTGGAGGGCCACACCAGTAACAAGGAGAGAAGTGACCATGTTACAGCAGAGAAAATAGGCCTCCATCAAGGACTGCAAGTAAGTAATGTGACACCTGGTTAAGTTCACAGATGTTCGTTCCTGATCATTTACAACTAAGGGGGTATGATCTTAACAGAAGGGGAGGGCATATAGTCTGGCAGATAAAAAGTAACCATTTTGCAAATGTGTGATTGACCCCTCCCTCACTGAGGTTTCCTACTTTTATTACATCTACCCTTGAATGTGCTCTTATAACAAGACTCCAGTTTAACAGCTTTTTGTCTCTGGCCAGGGGGTGACATACAGTGCCCATCACGATGGACTGAAGGGCATTGCAGGAGCAGCAAAACTGCAAAAGAAAATCAACAAACCACAATCCAGAACTTCAGAGACTCTATATCAACCACCTAGAACTAGGCCAGCTTAGTCTCTCCCCATCCTGAAGCTCAGGGACATTTGCGGAAGAGGGGGCGGTAAGAGTGTAAGAGCAAAAGGATGGGAGGAACAATGATTTGCAAGATACTCCACACAAGTTAGGGCCGAAGCAATCATAATTGGACTTTGCATGTCCTGTGCAATGTCCAACACACTATTGACCTCACAAAGTCTAGCATCTGCTAAAGGCACCAAGATCCTTGGAGGCAAGGGATGGACAGCCACAGCAGTGTTCCTATGCTTAAGGGGAACACAGGAAGGGGTTCAGGGAAATGCCACTGGGTCCTTGTACGTCATCAGAGAGGAGGGCCCAGAGGAGAGTCAGGCATGCACAAGAAAGGACTCTGAGAATCGGGGCGGGAGGCACGGGGGGATGGGGCGAGAGGGGTGAGGGGAGGGGAAGCAGGGGGGTTCGGGGGGGAGAAGGAGGGAGGGAGGGAACTGGTGTACCTATTAAGTTTGTATGAGCTGAAATAATAATAAAAATGTATTATATTAAAAAAGTAACCATTTTGCAAATGTGTGATTGACCCCTCCCTCACTGAGGTTTCCTATTTTTATTACATCTACCCTTGAATGTGCTCTTATAATAAGACTCCAGTTTAACAGCTTTTTGTCTCTGGCCAGGGGGTGACATACAGTGCCCAGCAGAATGGAGTGAAGGGCATTGCAGGAGCAGCAAAACTGCAAAAGAAAATCAACAAACCACAATCCAGAACTTCAGAGACTCTATATCAACCACCTAGAACTAGGCCAGACTAATCTCTCCCCATCCTGAAGCTCAGGGACATTTGCGGAAGAGGGGGCGGTAAGAGTGTAAGAGCAAAAGAATGGGAGGAACAATGATTTGCAAGATACTCCACACAAGTTAGGGCCGAAGCAATCATAATTGGACTTTGCATGCCCTGCGCAATGTCCAACACACTATTGACCTCACAAAGTCTAGCATCTGGTAAAGGCACCAAGATCCTTGGAGGCAAGGGATTGACAGCCACAGCAGTGTTCCTATGCTTAAGGGGAACACAGGAAAGGGTTCAGGGAAATGCCACTGGGTCCTTGTACAACATCGGAGAGGAGGGCCCAGAGGAGAGTCAGGGATGCACATTAAAGGACTCTCTGGGAATTCAGGCGGGAGGCACTGGGGGATGGGGAGGGAGAGGTGAGGGGAGGGGGAGCAAGGGGTTCTGGGGGAGGAGGAGGGAGGGAGGGAACCGGTGTACCTATTAAGTTTGTATGAGCAGAAATAATAATAAAAATGTTAAAAAAAAAAAAAAGAACAGCATCTTCAACAAATGGTGCTGGCAAAACTGGATGTCAACATGCAAAAGATTAAAACTGGACCCGTACTTGTCAACATGTACAAAAATCAATTCCAAATGGATCAAGGACCTCAATATTAGGCCAGAGACTATAAAAACCTAGTTGAAAGGGTAGGGAATTCCCTTGAGCTAACTGGACTAGGCCAACAGTTCCTAAAGGGAAACCCAATAGCACAGTCACTGCAACCAACACTCAACAAATGGGATCTTATGAAATTAAAGAGCTTCTGTTTAGATAAAGGGATTATAAACTGAAGAAAAAGGCAGCCTGAAGAGTGGGAGAAAATCTTCGCTAACCACATATCTGATAGAGCTCTATTATCTAGACTGCACAAAGAACTTAGAAAATTAAGCACCAAGGAAGTAAATGGCCCAATTTAAAAATGGGCCTGGGAACTCAAAAGAAACTTTACCAACGACAAAATTGAAATGTCTAACATATATCTTAAAAATGGCAAAAATGCATAATACAAACAACACCAAATGCTGGAGAGGATGTGGAGAGAAGGGAACTCTCCTACATTGCTGGTGGAAATTCAGGCTTATACAACCACTCTGACGATTTAGTTTGGAAATTGTTAAAAAAAAATTTAAAGATTGAAATGCCATATGACCCCGCTACTTTGGGAATAATCCCCCATAAAGCAAAAATTCACCTCAATGGCACAAACACAATTATGTTCATAGCAGCATTATTTATAATAGCAAAGTCATGGAATCAAGCCAAATGCCCAACAGTTGATGAGTGGATAAGAAAAATGTGGTATATTTATACAATAGAATACTACTTAGCCATCAAAAAGGATGAATCAATGAAATATCCCAGGAAATGGATGGAATCACAAAAAATTATATCGAGTGAAGTATCCCAGACACAGAAAATTAAGCGCTGTATGTATTCCCTAATACGTGGATCCTAGTACCAAACCCACTTAGTGACATATTCAAAGATAAATCTCTGTCATACCTACAGTAATTGCAAAGATTATAAACAGGAGAGAAGGGGAAGAAGGGACCCGCCAGAAACAAGGAGAAAGGGGATCACCATCAAGTACTGCAAGTAAGTAGTGAGACATCTGGTGAAGCTCACTCTCACTTTCCTTCCTGGTCACTTGCGACTGATGGGGTATGATCTCACCAGTCAGGGAGGGCATAGAGTTGGCCAGATAGATGGTAACCATCCTGCAAATGGGAGACTGACTCCCCCCCCACCTCACCACGGTCTCCTACTCCTATTCCATCTACCTATGAATCTACTCTTATAGGAAGACTCCATTTTAACAGCCTTTTATCTCTAGCTAGGAGGTGACATCCAATACCCATCAGGATGGTGCCAAGGGCGGTGCAGGAGCAGCAAAACTGAAAGTAACAAGAAACCATAATTCAGAACATCAGACACCCTACATTAGTCACCTGGAACCAGACCAGCCAAGTCTCTCCCCATCCTAACGCTCAGGGAAATTTGCGGAACAGGGGGCGGTAAAACTGTAAGAGCCTAAAGATGGGAAGGAGCTATGGTACATAAGATGCTCCACACAAGTTAAGGCCGCAGTAACCATAATAGGACTTTGCATGACCTGTACAATGACTAACATATCATTGACACCCCAAAGTCTAGCATGGATCACAGGCACTAGGATCCTTAGAGGCAAGGAATTAACAGTCACAATAGTGTTTCCATACTAAAGGGGAACACATGAAAGGGCTCTGGGCAATGCTACTGAGTCCTTACACCTCATTAGAGTGGAGGACGCAGAGGGAAGTTTGATATGCATAGTAAAGGACGCGCTAGGGATTGAGGGGGAGAAGAAGGGGGCACTGGGAGAAAAGGAGGGGGGGGTAAAAGGAAGGTGAAAAGGGGGGAGGGAGCAAGGGGGACCAGGGAGGGGTGGAGGGAGGGAGGGGACTGCAGTACCTATTAAGTTTGTATGAGTGGGAAAAACGGTAAATTTAAAAAAAAATAAATTTACCTTCTCCTAAAAAAAACCTACATGATCAACGCAACCAAAAAATTCATTTTTTTCCTAATTTGAGGGGCCAGTGATTCGAAACCAAGATATTATTAAGGGAATTCCTCTGGAGGATCCAGAAGTTAGCCTCTTCTTTGCTGTTTTTGGCTTCTGGTGGCATTTCTTACCTTGTGCCCACATCCCTCAAATCTGACTCTATTTTCGTATTTCATTCCTTTCTGTCTGTTTTCTCCTCTTTGTCATTTGTGGAGACATATTGTTGATGGATTCCAGCCCCAGCTGGGTAAACCAGAATGATTTCCTCATGAGATCCTTACATTCATTTCCTGCAAAGGCTCCTTTGCATAGGGTTTGTTGCAGTTCACCTGCATGGTTGCTGATAAATGACCATCAGATGGCTTAAGGGAACAAGTGGTTTATTTTCCTACTGATAGTCTGGTTACAATCTGTAATCCAGCTTGACAGGAGAGCATGCACCAACACCAGGGCCAAGGAAACTGGTCACACAATCTCTAAATAATGGCTAAAAGAGGGATGATCCTTGCTTGCAGAGCAGCACGTCTGGCCAAGTATATAAAAGGATACCAACTCTTTCAATCAGCTGTCTGTATTTTATTCCAAGGCCTAATCCCACCCATCATGGGTTGGACTCTCCCCGTCTCCTGCAGGTTTGCTCTGGGCCTTATCTCTCAACCACTAATTCTCTACAAATGTGCCCAGAACTCAAACCCTGAACTGTCAAGTTGACAACTGTTCCCAACTATGACAGGGTTCTAGCAAATATGTGGTAGGCATATTTTAAGCAATCATCAATCAATACATGTCAGTTACTCTTCATGTTGCTGATACATTCATGATCAAACAGCTTACAGGAAAAGAAGTAGGTTTTATTATGGCTTATGATTGTCCAATTACAACTTCTTGTGCATCTCCACAGGAAGCTCATACCAAGACCAGAAATCAAGGGAACTGGACACATAGCCACAACATCACTGAGGGAGGGACAATCCTCAGTTGCCAGACCAGCATGTCTGGCCAAGCCTACAGAAGAATGCCAACTTCCTTAACCAACTCCCCCTATCTTAGCCACCTACCCAAGGACTAGCTAGTCCCTCCCACCATGGGTTGAGCCTTTCCCATGAGCTTGATGATCTCCTGTAAACTTCCTCTGGGTTTAACTCAAACACTGATTCTTTACAACTGTGCCAGAGCTCAAACCCTCAACTGTTAAATTGAGACCTGTATCTAACTAGGACAATACACTATATAATATTTCCATGAGAGAGGTACCCCTTCATTTCTGCTCCTGACTTATAAAGTTAATCATATTCATTACAAATATAGCATGTAGGAGAATAGAATTCATTTTGAGGATGTGAGCATGGCTCAGTGATAGAGCATTTGCCTAGTATGCACAAAAGTCTGAGTTCCAGTCTGAGCACAAAACTCATAGTCTTTATTTCTACAATAGTCAGCTATTGTCAGTAGTTTGAAAATTATATTCTGGCCTTCTGTCAATACATGTATTTATATTTTAGCCTTCTTCTCTACTTGCCACTGTGTAATATGATTTTCCTTGATTGCTGACACACTGTGAACAACATCCAATACTATTATAAGTAACACTCAGATAACAACATGCATGCCACAGTTTAAAAGACATATGACACAATAGGATACTGATTGTGTGCACTCTAAATTCTCTCAGCTTTGTAATAAAGCATACTCTCAACTGCAGTAATTTTTGCCAGAATTAAGCAAAGGATTTGACTAAGAACCAAGAGCCATTTGACTTCCATTTTATTCTTCAGAATAAAAGCATTTCATTTATTCCTTTATCTCCTCCACTTCTTGCCCTCGGCTTTTCATTTTCCAGGGAAACACCTGTTTGCCTTTTTAAAAATCTTGCTAATATTTTGTGGATGTTTATTTTTATAGAAACAAATATTCTTTTAAACTCTCTGATAGTGGCTGGGGTGATGCTTCAGTTGGTGAGAATACTTTATATTCAAGCAAGAAGACCTGATTTCAAATCCTAACACAAATAAAAATCCTAAAAATGTCACATATTTTGCAGCAGCGGTACTTGGGAGAGGTATCAGGCAGTCCTCTGGGGCTTGCTGATTACTAGCTCCAGGTTCAGTAGGAGATAGTCTCAAAGGAAGAAGGCGCAGCATTATGCAGACCTCCTTGGATGCACAACTACACTTGCACATGCACATGCATATGCCCATATACACATATGCACATAACACACACACACAGGTAAAGGTAAAGATGCCTGTTCACAAACTGGGAAACCTAAGTTTGATCCCCAGAACTCACATGGTGGAAAGTTACCCTCTGACTCCACATGTATGGCATTGCATGTGAATAACTGCTTGTTTGTTTATTCTCTCTCTCTCTCTCTCTCTCTCTCTCTCTCTCTCTCTCTCTCTCTGTATATATATATATATATATATACACACACATATGTGTATATATGTATATATAACATATACAAATATATGAATATGTGTGTATATATGTGTTATGAATAAAACAATAAGCTAGAGCTTGAAATGAATAGAACTATTATAGAAAATTACTTTGGTTTGTCTATGCATATATTGAGAAATATTTGTATCTGGACTCAAAAAACCTGAATGATCTAAGATGGAGCATAGGTAAACTGAGTCTATACAGGGTTGTTTAAAGAATACTTATTTAAAAGAAACAGAGAGAACCTCTTCAAAAGGAGAAAACTTGATCCTCGATCCTCATGTTGTGTTGTAATTATGTGAATGTCTTTCTGATGTGGATCTTAGCTTGTAATTTCTTTTATGTGCAGTCATGTGGGAGTGAGTATAGATAGCAGAAAACTAGAAAGGAACCAGTAGAGGGGAAAAGAGACTTTAGAGAAAGCAGAAGGGGAGGGTAATACAACACAAGATATGAAAACTAAAGAGAGAATATTAACGATGAAACATTTCAGGTGGGGAAAGAGGGTAGGGAGATGCCAGAGAGGAAAGATTTGGAAAGAGAAGCTTCAACGTATCACCATTGGTGTACAATTCTAGAGACATCTTCATCATCTCAGTCAAATTTCACCCTAGCTTCTCCTGGGACCTGCATCCTATTTCTTCAGAAACTTGTAGCTATAGCTTTATAACTTTTAACAGTTGTACACTTTTACCTTTATAATGTACCACTTGCCACTTGATACATAATGTCACATAGTTATTTCAAGAAAAAAACATTTGGATGAATGACTGAATAAAACACTAGACCGTTATAAAGAGGAGACAATGAGATGAAAAATAAGCAAGTCCCTTTTTTCTTCAACCTAACTGTAGTGCATTGGTCTGCAAAGCTGAGGTTAGGAATGCCTATGGCAAAGGCCTGTGGACACAGACAGGGAGAAACCGCTGAACAGGGCTCATCACAACCCAGATATGTGCCAGAGAGGATCCTTTATTGCTGCAGCTATTCACACTCCAAGGACAGGAGCAGAACAACAGCAAATGTCCTTAGTTTTGCTCCTTCCTGGAGCAGACAGCAGCTAAGTATGGACCTGAAAACTTTAACATACAACAAGTGGTTGAATGTAAATAATATGCAGAATATCAGTGCTTAAACCCAACAGTCGAGACTCAAATCATCCAGAGATAATACCTATAGCTGAGTACAAGGCTGGTATGTGGGACATGCTTATTTTGGATACAGGGATCTACCAGCCACCATGGTTCCAGTGCTTCTGGCAGTGTTTTATGGACTTGTCAGATCATAGCTCTTTCCATCATACAATGTTCATTTTGGCAAACTAAGAGATCTCACTTGAGAAAGTCGAAATGCTTTCCCCAGGATCTCTAACCAAGTCGGTGCAAGAAGTACAGAGTGTCACCTGGAAGGTGACTGAGATCCCATGAATGACAGTGGTGTAAGAATACAACATTATGCAGAAGGAATGTATGCCAGCCTTCTCAATGTTTCTCTCTCCCATATCACAGTTTCTCTTGGATTTGATATAGTGTGTATTTATAGAAAGAGATTCTATATAGTTTACCTAAGGACACATGATTGATTCCATATAAAATGTAACATCTTATACCTGAGCCCATATATTCTATAGATCTTATTCTTCCACTGATTTGACAGGGGAAGAGGTCTTAGAATGAAGACCTCTCATCAACCAGCACCCTCTCTATGTGTGAACATACATAAAGTAACTGATAAAATGCTTCGGTAAGCAAAGCAATACGGTCCTAAATATAATATGTCTGTCCCTGAAAGAAAATGAAGTTTTCACAGCACCTGAAATTTCAACCATGAAGTCTTCTCCATTTAAAACATTATTCACAGAAATGAGTTTTTGAAATTTATGTTAAATTATAAAAATAAGGAGCCAATCCAAATATTCCATGACCCATTCACAATTCCAATATTTTATTTTCAAAGTGCAGCTCATATGAAGAAATAGGCCCCCCAAAACAATGCTTGCAATAATCTATCAGTAATTCATGGCTCTCTCCTTCTCTCGGTTCAATTTGGGAGCCAAGAGGCAATTAGTGCTGTGTCTGTATGCTCTGGTTAGCCACAGAAGAACTCAATTCAGAAAGCCCAACTGTTGCTCACTCTCGCCAATTAAAGGACTCTGCTTCAATCTGCTCCAGGCCATCTTTTAGAAAAGGGCCTTTGTGAGCAAAATTCTCAGAAGAAGGAAGGTAGTGAAAATTAATTAGTGCTATTCCTAGGTACCAGCAAGGATGAGGCTGCACCACTGTGCTTTAGGAAAGCTCAGCTGGGACTTGAAACTCTATTCGGAAATTGTACTCTTAGCTCGCCTATTTTCTAAGCTGATTCTTCCAAGTGGCAGAAGCTGTCAGATCAGTTTGTGCAAAGTAAAATTCAGTGCAAAGCACTAAAAAGTTAGACTCATACAATACCCATGGCTTTAACCTTCTACCTCAGAAGTCTGAATAGCAAAAATGGCTCTCAGACAAGCAGAGACACTTTCTTCTGCTCTAAGTTGTCATGGGTGACATGACATTTAATGGTGACAAAAGGAAAAATAGGACTTGGATCTGCTTTTATGTAACCTGTTGTTGAATGTCAGAATAAATGACGTCATACATTCAAATGGTTAGTCTTTTTTCCCCCATGCTAACCTTTCCATTTTTATCCTACGCTGCCCTGCTTTTCTTCCACAAAAAAATGGCAAAGTTCTAAATTGAACTGTCATGAGGATTGAATACAACAATGTCTTAATTATAACATACTGCATTCATGAGAACAAAAACTGGTTCCATTGTAATATTTGCTTTGACACACTGTCACTGCCCAATATCTCTTTAACATCTTACAGTTGACCAAACTGTGAGGAAATTATCTCTCACAAAACTTTAAAAACAAGTGAGAAGTTGCTAATAATTGACTCTGAAGTCCTTCCAATACAGGGAAGGGATGCAGGCCTAGTAGAGTGATGCAGCATCTAGAAACAAATTTCATTCTACATCTATGCTATGAGGTACATACTTGGGATGTCTCAGATCCCCTAGCTGGCTTCTCATCTCCAGTAACTATTGCTAGCTCTTATCTATCTCCTGATAGCCTTCAAAAGTATTAGAGGAACCCAGTCTTTGGACATTCTGTCTTTTTTCATGCTTTTAGTAATATTAGAGCTTGAACCTGACATTTCATAAATAGTAGGTTAAGTGCACTACCACTGAAATACATATTTAGGTTCATCCCATCTTTGTGCTCACTCTCTTAGTAGCTCCCTTGTCTCATGGCTTTCAATGATATCTATAAAAGAGAACCCCAGATGGTGATATACTTTCTCAGAGATAGATGTGTGTGTATGTGTGTGTGTGTCTAGATACCCCTCATTAACTCCACTTGAGTATATCAATAAGCATCTAACATCTCTGAAACCCCACACTCAACTTTTTCCCACAATATTTTGTGTCTCAATCCTTGTCATTTAAACCAATGTTGCCTCCCGCCCACCTGTCCGCCCGACCATGTTCCCATTCCTCCATCCCAGGTGAGTTCGCCCAGTCCCCCAGGTGGCACTGTGTCCCAGCGCCTCCCCCCAGCCAACAAAAGCGACACCCAGGCTGCCTCCAGTTTTGCCTGGACTATGCCCTGGGCCCCAGCCCCTTTCCTCCTCCTGGCCGCCTGTCCGCCCAACTGGACAGGACTTGCTCACATTCTTCCATCCCTGGAGCTTGGGTGGGCCACTAAGCCAAGTCCCAAGTCCCAGGTGAAGAATTCTGCCATCAACATCAGCCCCTCTGCCTCTCCGGCCCACGGGGGACCCATGCACTTGATGCACAAAAGACACACTGCTACTCAGAATTCAATTGAATCCAAAGGAAACTCAAACAAAGTTCTAAGGGTCAAAGGCCATACATCTGAAGACCTCTACAATCATCCTATCACATGGGAGAGATTCTTTACATCCAGCCCAAAGATAAGTAAACCTCCTTTTTTTCACCTTACTGTTCCTTTCTAGTATTAATCACTGTAGATTAACTTTAACATACAGCCACCCCAAAAACATATACAATTCCAAGGATTACACCACTCACCCTCACATATCACCAAGATACTAAATCGTAAAAGTGCACTACCATACTAATATTCACCCCTTGTCTACTTAACCTGACTTAACTGATGTACTAACAGCCTAATAGCCTCATCTAGGAAATAACAATAAAAAAAGACAAACATACCCAACTCTAAGGAAAGCACTAGTAACAACTGCCCAAGTGTAGTAATACCAACTAAATCAGTTCAGGCAAAAACACACAGAAACTGAAAGGTCCTAAAAGACAAAACAACAATACCCAAGTCAAAGTGCAAATCCATGAAAAACAAAACCCAAGAAGACCAATCTCCCACCGAAAGAATTAACCCCATAATGATGGATTCCAACCATAACAAATTCACAGAAACTAGCCAAGAAAGACAGACCCAACATAATGACTTTCAAAGTATGATAATTACCATGATTAATATTATGAAAGAGGAAATCCGAGAAGAGTTAAAGACCTCATCAACCACTTTGAACAGGAACAAAACAGGCACTTGGAGGAGCTGAGAAAAATAGTTCAAGAAACAAAAATAGGCATAGAGCAGTTAAAACAGTCTCAGGCAGAGTTTAAAATTGAACTAAAAGACAAGTTATCTTCAACCCAAAACTCAACAAAGAGTCTTATCAGCAGAACTAACTAAGCAGAAAACAGAATTTCAGATCTTGAAGACAAAGTGGGAGAATTAACCAGCTCAATGGAAGGGATTGTTAAAGTCAAAAAGATACTTGAGAGGAATATTCAAGAGATATGGGACACCCTGAAGAAGCCTAACATGCGCATTCATGGAATATCAGAGCAAGAATCCCAAAATACCACACCTGAGGAAATTTTTCAAATTATCATAAATGAAAATGTCCCTCAACTAAAGAATGAGAGGCCCATCCAAATACAAGAGGCATTTCACACTCCAAAAAGATATGACCAAAACAGAAAATCGCCATGGCAAATAATAGTTAAAACACTCCACATTCAAGGCAAACAAAAGGTGCTGAGAGCTTCAAGAGAAAAAAAGCAAGTCACTTTTAAAGATGAACCTATTAAAATAACAAATGACTTCTCAATGGAAATAGTAAAAGCAAGAAGAGCTTGGAGAGACGTACTTCAAGTATTAAATAAGCAAAAATGCCAACCCAGACTGATATAACTGGCAAAAGTATCTGTCATGATCAAGGGAGAAAGAAAAGTTTTCCAGAACAAAGACAACTTGAAGGGATACATGTCTACCAAACCAGGCCTCCAAAAAATGTTAGAAATGATACTTAAACTTGAAGAAAAAAACAAGCGTATCCAGGAGGATAGAAGGGAAGTATAATACCACCAAAACATAAATGTCAAACAATACGCTTACAAAATCCACTAAACATAAAAATGTTCAGAATTAAAAATAATTTCTCCACTATAACATTAAATGTCAATGGTGTTAACTCACCAATCAAGAGACACAGATTACAAACTTGGATTAAAAACCACGACCCATCAATCCGCTGCCTGCAGGAAACTCATCTCACCACAAAACATAGGCACATCCTAAAAATGAAAGGCTGGTCCAAAATTCTGCAAGCTAATGGAAGCAGAAAACAGGCAGGGGTAGGCATTATACTGTCAGACAAAGTGGACTTCAAACCAAAAAAAACATAAGAGACACAGATGGATACTACATTTTAGTCACAGGTACAATTCACCAGGAAGACTTCACAATACTGAACATATATGCACCCAATACGGGCCCTCCACATTCATTAAGCAAACCCTACAGCATCTAAAGCGAAAAATCAACACCCAAACAATAATTCTTGCGGATTTCAACACCGCCCTCTCAACATGGGATAGATCAACAGGTCAAAAGCTTAACAGAGACACTTTGGAACTTAATCAAACCCTTACTTAAATGGACCTTACAGACCTCTATCGAACTTTTCACCCACGCACCAAAGAATACACATTTTTCTCAGCAGCACACGGAACTTTCTCCACATATTGGGCCACAAAACGAATCTACACATATACAAGAAAGTTGAAATTCTAGCCTGTACCCTATTAGACCACCATAGCCTAAAACTGGACATCCACAACACAACAACCAACAGAAAATACACTAACTCCTGGAAACTTAACACTATGATGCCGAAAGAGAACGGGATTCATGAAGAAATTAAAAAGGAAATTCAAGATTTCCTGAAAGGGAACGATAATGAAAATACAACTTACCAAAATCTCTGGGACACAATAAAAGCTGTCCTAAGAGTTAAGTTCATAGCTCTTAATGCCTACATCAAAAAAATGGAAACCCCACCCCGGAGCCGAGCCGCCCGGCCAGCAGCACCCGCGCGAGCGGCCGCCGGCTTTGCCCCCAGCCCCCCTCCGCGCCGAACCCCGACCAGGACCAGTGCCCAGGAACACAACAGGAACCTGGAGGAGTTGAGAAAAACAGTTCAAGAAACAAAAATAGGTATAGAGCAGGTAAAACAGTCTCAGACAGAGTTTAAAATTGAACTAAGAGATAAGTTATCTTCAACCCAAAACTCTACAGAGAGTCTTATCAGCAGAACAAATGAGGCAGAAAATAGAATCTCAGATCTTGAAGACAAAGTAGGAGAATTAACCAGCTCAATGGAAGAGATTGTTAAAGCCAAAAGATACTGGAGAGGAACATTCAAGAAATATGGGACACCCTGAAGAAACCTAACATGCGCATTCATGGAATACCAGAACAAGAATCCCAAAATACCACACCGGAGGAAATATTTCAATTCATCATAAATGAAAACTTCCCACAATTAAAGAATGAGAGGCCTATCCAAATACAAGAGGCATTTCGCACTCCAAACAGATATGACCAAAATAGAAAATCGCCACGGCAAATAATAGTCAAAACACTCCACATTCAAGACAAAGAAAAGGTGCTGAGAGCTTCAAGAGAAAAAAAGCAACTCACTTTTAAAGGTAAACCTATTAGAATAACAAATGACTACTCAATGGAAACAGTAAAAGCAAGAAGAGCTTGGAGAGACATACTTCAAGTATTAAATGAGCAAAAATGCCAACCCAGACTGATATACCCGGCAAAACTATCTGTCATGATTGAGGGAGAAAGAAAAGTTTTTCAGCACAAAGACAACTTGAAGGGATACATGTCTACCAAACCAGGCCTTCAAAAAATGCTACAAATGATACTCAAGCTTGAAAAAAAGAACAAGCGTATCCAGGAGGACAGAATTTCTGGAAGTATAATACCAACAAAATATAAATATCAAACAACATGCTTACAAAATCTACTAAACATAAAAAATGTCCAGAATTAAAAATAATTTCTCCATTATAACATTAAATGTCAACGGCATTAACTCACCGATTAAGAGACACAGATTACAAACTTGGATTAGAAACCACAATCCAACAATCTGCTGCCTTCAGGAAACTCATCTCACCAAAAAAGATAGGCACGTCCTAAGAATGAAAGGCTGGTCCAAAATCTTGCAAGCTAATGGAACCAGGAAACAGGCAGGGGTAGCAATTATGCTTTCAGACAAAGTGGACTTCAAACCAAAGAAAATCATAAGAGACACAGATGGATACTACATTTTAGTCACAGGTACAATTCACCAGGAAGACTTCACATTACTGAACATATATGCACCCAATATGGGCCCCTCCACATTCATTAAGAAACTCTACAGCGTCTAAAGCAAGAAATCAACCCCCAAACAATAATTCTCGGGGATTTCAACACCGCCCTCTCAACATGGGATAGATCAACAGGTCAAAAGCTTAACAGAGACACTTGGAGCTTAACCAAACCCTTACTGAAATGGACCTTACAGATCTCTATCGAACTTTTCACCCACGTACCAAAGAATACACATTTTTCTCAGCAGCACACGGAACTTTCTCCAAAATAGATCACATTTGGGCCACAAAATGAATCTACACAAATACAAAAAGTCGAAATTCTAGCCTGTGCCCTATCAGACCACCACGGCCTAAAGCTGGACATCCACAACAACACAACAAACAAGAGAAAATACACTAACTCCTGGAAACTTAACAATATGATGCTGAATGAGAACTGGATTCAGGAAGAAATTAAACGGGAAATTCAAGATTTTCTGAAAGTGAACGAAAATGAGAATACAACTTACCAAAATCTCTGGGACACAATGAAAGCTGTTCTAAGAGGTAAGTTCATAGCTCTTAATGCCTACATCAGAAAATTGGAAATATCAGAAATAATAATTTAACGATGCAGCTTAAGGCTTTGGAGAAACTTGAGCAATCTGATCCCAAAAGTAATAGAAGAGAGGAGATTAGCAAAATAAGGGGAGAAATATCTGAAATCGAGATTAAGAAAACGATAGAAAAAATCAACCAGTCAAAAAGCTGGTTCTTTGAAAAAATCAATAAGATTGATACACCCCTAGCTAAATTAACCAAAAGCAAGAGAGAGAAAACCCAAATTAACAAAATTAGAAATGAACATGGAGTTATCACTACGGATACCCAAGAAATCCAGAGAATTATAACATCATATTTCAAAAACTTATACTCTGTGAAGTTTGACAACACAAAAGAGATGGATGAATTTCTAAGTAAACACAACTTAGCTAATTGAATCAGGAAGTTGTGAATTATTTAAATAGTCCTATAACATACAAGGAAATTGAAGAAGTAATCTCGAATCTTCCCACCAAAAAATGTCCTGGGCCAGATGGATTCAGCACAGAATTCTACCAGACATTTAGGAGTTAATAACACCAATACTCCTTAAACTGTTCCATCAAATAGCAAAGGAAGGAACACTGCCAAATTCCTTCTATGAAGCTAATATCGTCTTAATCCCAAAACCTAATCAGATGCACTTAAAAAAGAAAACTATAGGCCGATCTCTCTGATGAACACAGATGCAAAGATTCTCAACAAAGTCTTAGCAAATCGGATTCAAAAACATATCAAAAAGATCATTCACGGGGACCAAGTAGGCTTCATCCCCGGCACACAAAGTTGGTTCAACATACGCAAATCAATAAATGTAATTCATCATGTAAACCAGTCCAAAGTCCAAGACCACATGATACTCTCCATAGATGCAGAAAAAGCCTTTGACAAAATCCAACAGCCTTTTATGATCAAAACGCTAGAGACTGTAGGAATGAAGGAACCTTTATCAATATAATAAAGCTGTATACAACAAGCCTACAGCAAGGATTATGCTCAATGGGGAACAATTGGAAGCATTCCCACTTCGATCAGGAACTAGACAAGGCTGTCCACTCTCACCACTTCTATTCAATATTGTACTTGAAGTCTTAGCTGAAGCCATAAGACAAGAAAGGGACATAAGAGGGATTCAAATCGGCAAGGAAGAAGTCAAACTATCCCTATTTGCAGATGACATGATCTTATACCTGAGGGATCCCAAAAACTCCACCAGGAAGCTACTGGAATTAATTGAGAAGTTCAGCAGGGTGGCAGGATACAAAATAAATGTGCAAAAATCAGAGGCCTTCCTATATGCCCAGAATGAAAGAAGTGAAAAGCCTTGAGAGAAACAATCCCATTTACTATAGCCCCTAAAAAATGAAATACCTTGGTATAAACCTAACCAAGGAGGTAAAAGACCTTTACAATGAAAACTTTAAAACCCTAAAGAAAGAAATAGCAGAAGACACCAGAAGGTGGAAAGACCTCCCATGTTCCTGGATTGGTAGAATCAACATCGTAAAAATGACCATCCTACCAAAGGCAATATACAAATTCAATGCTATACCAATTAAAATCCCAAAGCAATTCTTTAAAGAAGTTGACAAATAATCTCAAAATTCATGTGGAGGCACAAAAGACCCAGGATAGCAAAGACAATCCTGAGTAACAAAAACACTGCTGGAGGTATTACCATACCAAACCTTAGTTTATACTACAAATCCATAGTTATAAAGACAGCCTGGTACTGGCTCCAAAATAGACACACAGATCAATGGATAAGGATTGAAAACCCAGATATAAGCCCACAAAAATACAGCCATTTGGTCTTTGACAAAGGGGCCCAAAGAATCCAATGGAAAAAAAACAGCATCTTCAACAAATGGTGCTGGCAAAACTGGATCTCCACATGCAGAAGATTAAAGCTGGACCCATACTTGTCACCATGTACAAGACTTAATTCCAAATGGATCAAGGACCTTGATTTAAGGCCAGAGACTTTAAAAACCACAGTTGAAAGGATAGGGAACTCCCTCGAGCTGATTGGGCTAGGCCAACATTTCCTAAACAGACATCCAATGGCACAGTCACTGCTACCAACTCTCAACAGTTGGGATCTTGTGAAATTAAAGAGCTTCTGTTCAGATAAAGAGATTGTAACACGAGCTCAAAGGCCACCCACAGAATGGGAGAAAATCTTCACTAAGCACGTATCTGACAGAGCTCTACTGTCCAGAGTGCACAAAGAACTTAGAAAACTAAACTCCAAGGAAAACACTGGCCCAATTAAAAAATGGTCCATGGAACTTCAAAGAAACTTTACCAGGGATGAAATTAAAATGTCTAACAAATATCTTAAAAAATGCTCCACTTCCTTCGCCATCAGGGAAATGCAAATCAAAACTTCCCTGAGATACCATCTCACCCCGGTCAGGATGGCAAAAATCCACAATACAAACAACGACAAATGCTGGAGAGGATGTGGAGAGAGGGGAACTCTCCTACATTGTTGGTGGGAATGCAAGCTCATACAGCCACTCTGGAGAGCTGTCTGGAGATTCTTAAAGAAATTAAAGATTGAAATGCCATATGACCCTGCCATCCCACTTTTGGGAATAACCCCCCATGCAGCAGAGGTTCGCCTCGATAGCACAAGCTCGACCATGTTCATAGCAGCACTGTTTACAATAGCAAAGTCATGGAATCAACCTAAATGTCCAACAGTTGACAAGTGGATAAGGAAACTGTGGTACATCTATACAATGGAGTACTACTCAGCCATCAAAAATGATGAATTACTGGAATTTGCTGGGAAATGGATGTCATTAGAAAGAATTATATTAAGTGAAGTATCCCAAACCCAGAAAATTAAGCGCCGTATGTACTCCTTAATAGGTGGCTCCTAGTACCAAACTCATCCAGCCCACATTGAGACACTTAAAAGTAAACCTATGTAACACAGTAATTGCAAGGATTATGAACAAGAGAGATGGGGTAGGAGGGCCAAACCAGAAACAAGGAGAAAGGGGACCATGTTACAGCAGAGAAAATAGGCCTCCATCAAGGGCTGCAAGTAAGTAATGAGAAACCAGGTTAAGTTCACAGACGTTCTTTCCTGATTTCACCAGAAGGGGGGGCATATAGTCTAACAGATAAAAAGTAATCATTTCGCAAATGGGTGATGGACCCCTCCCTCACTGAGGTTTCCTACTCTTATTACATATACCCTTGAATGTGCTATTATAACAAGACTCCAGTTTAACAGCTTTTGTCTCTGGCCAGGGGGTGACATACAGTGCCCAGCAGAATGGAGTGAAGGGCATTGCAGGAGTAGCAAAACTGCAAAAGAAAATCAACCAACCACAATCCAGAACTTCAGAGACTCTATATCAATCACCTAGAACTAGGCCAGCCTAATCTCTCCCCATCCTGGAGCTCAGGGACATTTGCGGAAGAGGGGGCGGTAAGATTGTAAGAGCAAAAGGATGGGAGGAGCAACGATTTGCAAGATTCTCAACAATAGTTGGGGCCAAAGCAATCATAATGGGACTTTGCATGCCCTGCGCAATGTCCAGCGCACTGTTGCCCTCATAAAGTCTAGCATCTGTTAAGGTCACCGAGACCCCTGGAGGCAAGGTGATTGACAGCCATAGTAGTGATCCTATGCTTAAGGGGAACAAGAGAAAGGGCTTATGGAAATGCCACTGGGTCCTTTTATGTCATTGGAGAGGAAGACCCAGTGGAGAGTTAGGCGTACACAATAAAGAACTCTCTGGGAATTGGGGGGGAGGCACTGGGGGATGGGGAGGGAGGCACTGGGGGTTCGGGGGGAGGAGGGGAGAGGGAGGGAACTGGTAAAAAAATTTTAAAATGTATAATTCAATTTTTAATAAAAAAAAAAAGAAGTTAATAACACCAATACTCCTTAAACTGTTCCATCAAATAGCAAAGGAAGGAACACTACCAAATTCCTTCTATGAAGCTAATATCGTTTTAATCCCAAAACCTAATAAAGATTCACTTAAAAAAGAAAACTATACGCCGATCTCTCTGATGAACACAGACGCAAAGATTCTCAACAAAGTCTTAGCAAATCGGATTCTAAAACATATTTAAAAGATCATTCACGGGAACGAAGTAGGCTTCATCCCCGGCACACAAGGTTGGTTCCACATACGCAAATCAATAAATGTAATTCATCATGTAAACCAGTCCAAAGTCCAAGACCACATGATACTCCCGATAGATGCAGAAAAAGCTTTTGACAAGATCCATCAGCCTTTTATGATCAAAACGCTAGAGACAGTAGGAATGGAAGGAACCTTTATCAATATAATAAAAGCTATATACAACAAGCCCACAGCATGGATTATGCTCATTGCGGAACAATTGGAAGCATTCCCACTTCGATCAGGAACTAGACAAGGCTGTCCACTCCCACCACTTCTATTCAATATTGTACTTGAAGTCTTAGCTGAAGCCATAAGACAAGAAAGGGACATAAGAGGGATTCAAATCGGCAAGGAAGAAGTCAAACTATCCCTATTTGCAGATGACATGATCTTATACCTGAGTGATCCCAAAACTCCACAAGGAAGCTCCTGGAACTAATTGAGAAGTTCAGCAGGGTGGCAGGATACAAAATAAATGTGCAAAAATCAGAAGCCTTCCTATATGCCCAGAAGGAAAAAGTGAAAAAGCCTTGAGAGAAACAATCCCATTTACTATAGCCCCTAAAAAAATGAAATACCTTGGTATAAACCTAACCAAGGAGATCAAAGACCTTTACAATGAAAACTTTAAAACCCTAAAGAAAGAAATAGCAGAAGACACCAGAAGGTGGAAAGACCTCCCTTGTTCCTGGATTGGCAGAATCAACATCGTAAAAATGACCATCCTTCCAAAGGCAATATACAGATTCAATGCTATACCAATTAAAATTCCAAAGCAATTTTTCAAAGAAGCTGACCAAACAATCTCAATGTTCATATGGAGGCACAAAAGACCCAGGATAGCAAAGACAATCCTGAGTAACAAAAACACTGCTGGAGGTATTACCATACCAAACCTAAGTCTATATTACAAATCCATAGTTATAAAAACAGCCTGATACTGGCTCCAAATAGACACACAGATCAATGGATAAGGATTGAAGGCCCAGATATAAGCCCACAAAGTTACAGCCCTTTGGTCTTTGACAAAGGGGCCCAAACAATGCAATGGAAAAAGAACTGCATCTTCAACAAATGGTGCTGGCAAAACTGGATCTCCACATGCAGAAGATTAAAGCTGGACCCGTACTTGTCACCATGTACAAGACTTAATTTCAAATGGATCAAGAACCTTGATATCAGGCCAGAGACTATAAAAACCATAGTTGAAAGGATAGGGAACTCCCTCGAGCTGATTGGGCTAGGCCAACACTTCCTAAACAGACATCCAATGGCACAGTCACTGCTACCAACTCTCAACAGTTGGGATCTTGTGAAATTAAAGAGCTTCTGTTCAGATAAAGAGATTGTAACATGAGCTCAAAGGCAACCCACAGAATGGGAGAAAATCTTCACAAACCACATATCTGATTGAGCTCTAATGTCCAGAGTGCACAAAGAACTTAGAAAATTAAACACCAAGGAAACCAATGGCCCAATTAAAAAATGGGCCCTGGAACTTCAAAGAAACTTTACCAGGGATGAAATTAAAATGTCTAACAAATATCTGAAAAAATGCTCCACTTCCTTAGCCATCAGGGAAATGCAAATCAAAACTTCCCTGAGATATCATCTCACCCCGGTCAGGATGGCAAAAATCCATAATACAAACAACAACAAATGTTGGAGAGGATGTGGAGAGAGGGGAACTCTCCTACATTGCTGGGTGGGAATGCAGGCTCATACAGTCACTGTGGCGAGCCGTCTGGAGATTCTTAAAGAAATTAAAGATTGAAATGCCATATGACCCTGCTATTCCACTTTTGGGAATAACCCCCCATACAGCAGAGGTTCACCTCGATAGCACAAGCACGACCATGTTCATAGCAGCACTGTTTACAATAGCCAAGTCATGGAATCAGCCCAAATGTCCAACAGTTGACGAGTACAATGGAGTACTACTCAGCCATCAAAAATGATGAATTACTGGAATTTGCCGGGAAATGGATGTCATTAGAAACAATTATATTAAGTGAAGAATCCCAGACCCAGAAAATTAAGCGCCGTATGTACTCCCTAATAGGTGGCTCCTAGTACCAAACCCACCCAGCCCACCTAGAGACAGGAATTGCAAGGATTATGAACAGGAGGGATGGGGTAGGAGGGCCACACCAGAAAGAAGGAGAGAAGGGACCATGTTACAGCAGGGAAAATAGGCCTCCACCAAGGACCCAAATAAGTAATGAGACATCTGATTAAGTTCACAGACTTTTGTTCCTGATCATTTACTACTGAGGGGGAGTGATCTCACCAGAAGAGGAGGGCATATAGTCTGGCAGATAAAAAGTAACAATTTTGCAAATGGGTGATAGACCCCTCCCTCACTGTGGTTTCCCACTTTTATTACATCTACCTTTGAATGTGCTTTTATCACAAGACTTTAACAGCTTTTTGTCTCTGGCCAGGGGGTAACATACAATGCCCACCAGGATGGAGTGAAGGGAATTGCAGGAGCAGCAAAACTGCAAAAGAAAATCAACAAACCACAATCCAGAACTTCAGAGACTCTATATCAACCACCTAGAACTAGGCCAGCTTAGTCTCTCCCCATCCTGAAGCTCAGGGAAATTTGAGGAAGAGGGGGCGGTAAGAGTGTAAGAGCATAAGGATGGGAGGAGCAATGATATGTAAGATACTCTATACTAGTTAGGGCTGAAGCAATCATAATTGGACTTTGCATGCCCTGCGCATTGTCCAACACACTGTTGACCTCACAAAGTCTAGCATCTGCTAAAGGCACCAAGATCCTTGGAGGCAAAGGATTGGCAGCCACAGCAGTGTTCCTATACCTAAGGGGAACACGGGAAAGGGTTCGGGAAAGGCCACCTGGTCCTTGTACGTCATCGGAGAGGAGGGCCCAGAAGAAAATCAGACATGCACAAGAAAGGACTCTTTGGGAATTGGGGTGGGAGGCACTGGGGGATGGGGAGGGAGAGGGGTGGGGAGGAGGAGTAGGGGTACGGGGGGAGGAGGAGGGAGGGACGGAACTGGTGTACCTAATAAGTTTGTATGAGCTGAAATAAAAAAAAAAAGTTCACAGACTTTCGTTCTTGATCATTTACTACTGAGGGAGTATGATCTCACCAGAAGAGGAGGGCATATAGTCTGGCAGATAAAAAGTAGCCATCTTGCAAATGCGTGATAGACTCGTCCCTCACTGTGGTTTCCTACTTTTAATACATCTACCTTTGAATGTGCTCTTATAACAAGACTCTAGTTTAACAGCTTTTTGTCTCTGGCCAGGGGGTAACATGCAATGCCCACCAGGATGGAGTGAAGGGCATTGCAGGAGCAGCAAAACTGCAAAAGAAAATCAACAAACCACAATCCAGAACTTCAGAGACTCTATATCAACCACCTAGAACTAGGCCAACCTAATCTCCCCCCATCCCGAAGTTCAGGGACATTTGCGGAAGAGGGGGCGGTAAGAGTGTAAGAGCAAAAGGATGGGAGGAGCAATGATTTGCAAGATACTCCACACAAGTTTGGGCCAAAGCAATCATAATTGGAATATTCATGCCCTGAGCAATATCCAACACACTATTGTCCTCACAAACTCTAGCATCTGCTAAAGGCACCAAGATCCTTGGGGCCTGGGTTTGGCAGCCACAACAGTGTTCCTATACTTAAGGGAACACGGGAAAGGGTTCAAGGAATGGCCACTGGGTCCTTGTACGTCATCGGAGACGAGGGCTCAGAGGAGAATCAGGCATGCACAAGAAAGGACTCTCTGGGAATTGGGGCGGGAGGCACTGGGGGATGAGGAGGAAGGGGTGAGTGGAGGGGGAGCAGGGCGTTCTGGGGGAGGAGGAGGGAGGGAGGGAATTGGTGTACCTATTAAGTTTGTATGAGCTGACATAATAATAAAAAATGTAAAAAAAAGAAGCAGCTGAACAGTCAAAAAAAAATGAAAGAAATATTCAAGCACTATGGAATACCATGAAAAAGTCAAGCTTAAACAATCAAGGAATCTAAGAACAAGAAACTCAAGAAAAGCTCCAGTTTAGATCTTTCAGTCAATCATAAATGAAAACTCCCCACACCTAAGGATTGCACGCCACACACAAGTATATGATGTGTATCACACACTATCCAGATATGACCAAAATAGGAGGACAACAAGGCAAATAATAACAACAACATCTCAGATACAGGAAAAAGAGATCATTGTGAATGATGCAAGACAGAAAAGCCAAGTAATATTTAAAAGCAAGTCTATTAGAATAATAACAGACTTTTCAATGGAAATAGTAAAACCGTGAAGAACCTGGAAAGGCATTCTTCAAGTCATGAACGATCACAAATGCCAACCCAGACTGCTGTATCCACCCAAATTATCAGTCATGCTTGAAGGAGAAAGAAAAATACTTCCAGACAAAAATTAAGTCACTGAACCAAGCCTGCAGAAAGTATTAGAAAAAAATTTCAAGATAGATGAAATTGATCAACACACTAGAGAGCACAGAAGTGAAAAATAATGTGAATATAACTACCAAGCAGAGAACTGCCAACACACATACAAAAAAAACTCAAAAAATGACAGGAAACAACAAAAACTTCTTCTTGTAATTTTAACCATCAGTAAGATCAACTTCCAAATCAAAGACATAAACTATTATATGCCACAGCCCATTAATATGCTACTTCCAAGGAACACATCTCACTTTGAAAGACAGGCACAATCTCTGGGTCAAAAGATAGTCGAAGATACTCCAAGTAAATGCAACTAACGAAAAAGCATGAGTATCCATCCTAATATCCAACAAAACAGACTTTTTCAAAACACAATCTATTATAAAAGATACAGAAGGATATTATATACACATCAAAGGAACAATACCTTAAGAAGTCACAATTCTAAATATATATGCTCCAAACATAGGCTCACCTACATTCATTAAACAAACACTACAATGTGTAAAATAATAAATCAATCCAAATATGATAATAGTATGGGATTTCAACACCCCACTATTAACAATAAATAACTCATCAGGCCAAAAGGTAAACAAAGACACACTGGAACTAATCCAAATCTTAAACCAAATGAACATGGCAGACATCTCCCAAACATTCCATTCTAACATCAAGGAATATGCATTCTTTTCATTAGCCCATGAAACTTTCTCCAAAATAGATCACATACTATACTCCACAAAGCATGCCTCCACAAATACAAGAAAAGCAAAATCGCCAACTGTATTCTATCCGACCACCATAGAATAAAGATGGACATCAATAAACAAGTCAAACAACAGAAAGAACACAAACTCTTGGAAACTTAATGATTTGCTACTGAATGAGTACTGGGTCCAGTCAGAAGTAAAAATGGAAATTCAAAGATTCCTAGAATTCAGTGCCAATGGAAACATATCATATCAAAGTATCTGGGATACAATGAAGAAGGTCCTAAAAGGAAAATTCATAGTATTTTGTGTCCACATAAAAAAATGGAAACATCACAAGTGAACAACCTAACAATGCAGCTTATTAAAGCTTTAGAGAAACAGGAACAAACCAACCCCAAAAGAATTAGACATGCAGGGGTTAGAGGATCAGAAGAGAAATAACTGAAATTGAGACCAAGAAAACAATGCAATGAATCAATCAAAAGCTGATTCCTTGAAAAAAAATTAACAAGATTGACAAACCTTTAGCCAAATTAGTCAAAACCAAAAGAGAGAAAATCCAAGTTAATAAAATTAGAGATGAAAATGGAAATATCACAACAGATGTCAAGGAAATTCAGGAAAATCATTTAAAATTTATATACCACCAAGTTTGATAATCACAAAGAAATGGATGAATTTTTAAATACATTCAGCCCACCAAAGTTAAACCACAAAGAACTGAATAATTTAAATAGTCCTATAACAAAAGATTAACTTGAAACAGTAATTATGAATCTCCCTACCAAGAAAAGCCCAGGACCAGATGGATTCAGCATAGAATTCTACCAGATATTCAAAGAACAATTAACACCAATAATCCTTAAAGTATCCCACAAAGTAGAAAAGGAAGGAATACTTCCAAACTCCTACAAAGTCAGCATCATGTTAAACCAGAAATGAATGTCATGAAATAAAGACATGACAAAAAATGAAAACTATAGGTCGAACTCATTAATTAATGAACACAGACACAAAGATCGTCAATAAAATTCTAGCAAACTGGATTCAAAAACATATCAAAAAGTTCATCCACTATAACTGGGTTGGGTTTATTCCAGAAACACAAGGTTGGTTCAATGTACATAAATCTATAAATATAATTTACCATATAAACACATGTAAAGACAAAAAAACACATAATTCTCTCATTTGATACTGAAAAAGCTTTCAACAAAATCTATCACCCCTTCATAATAAAATAGGAGAAAATGGGGTTGACATTTATCAACATAATGAAGGCCATATACAACAAACAAATGGCACAAATAATTGCAAATGGTGAAAAACTAGAAGCAGTCCCACTCAGATCAGGAGCTAGACAAGGGTGCCTACTCTCACCACTTCTATTCAACATTGTAGAGCCATAAGACAAGAGAGGGAGATAAAAGAGATACAACTTGGAAAAAAAGAAATCAAGTTATCTCTTTTTGCAGATTACATGATCCTATACCTCAAGAACCCTAAAGAGTCTGCAAGGAACCTCTTGGAACTAATAAATAAGTTCAATAAAGTGGAAGAATACAAAATTAACATTAAAAAATCAGTGGCTTTCCTATACACCAAGGATAAAATGAGGAAGACTTGAGAGAAACAATACCATTCACCATTGCTCATTACAAAATTAAATATATTGTGTTGCTGAACCCCGGCCCACCAGCCCGACCAGCCGGGAGGGGGGAGTGATGGCGGGGCCTCGTGGGCCCGAGGCCGATGGGCAAGCTGGCGACAGGGTCACCACCCAGAACCCGGGAGTCAGGCGAGAAGCAGCAGCATGCAGGCTCAACTCTACTCAGAAAGTTTTTGGGCTTACATAGGGTCGGTGTCCAATCAGGTGTGGCCACCCCTCTGCTCAGGGGAGGGGAAGAGCTGTCACCAATCATTTAGCTGTTTACTGGGTGTCCAGGTTAGATGGCCATTTCCCATTGGTTGTTCATCTTTCCTTCCCGTTGGTTGTTCATCCCTCCATCCATTAGTTGTCCATTCTTCTGCCTGTATGGTTCGTTATTCACGCTTGTCTGTAGCCAGACCTCCTGCATTTGGGAGCCCCGGCTAAGGCCTCCCTGAATCAGTAGTGACACAATATTGGAAGAAGCCTAACCAAGGATGTGAAAGATCTATTAAATGAAAACTTTAAAACCCTATATAAAGAGATTACAGAGGACACCAGAAGATGGGAAAACCTCTCATGCTTCTGCATGCTCCATGCAGGTTTAACATTGTTAAAATGACCACTCTCCCAAAAAACATTATACAGATTCAATTCAATACCAATCAAAATTTTAACCCAATTCTTCACAGAAATTTGTAAAGCAATCTCAAATTTCATATGGAAACATAAAAGACCAAGGGCAGCAAAAATAATTCCAAGTAATAAAAACTGTGTAGGAAGTATCACCATACTTGACCTTAAACTATACTATAAAACCATAGTAATAAAAATCAGCATGGTACTGATCTTTAACACAGCATCTTCAACAAATGGTGCTGGTAAAACTGGATGCAGAAGAATGAAGTTGGACCCTTATTTGGCTCCCTGCATGGAAATCAACTCCAAAGATCCCAATGTTAAACCAGAAACTATAAAACTTATAGAAGAAAAAGTAAGGAATACCCCCAAATCAATTGACCTCAGCTAGATCCCCAATAGGACCCCAAAAGCACAGAGAATAAATCCAACTCTAAACAAGTGGGATTTATATGAAATTAAAAAGCTTTTGCTATGCAAAAGATACTGTTAATTGACCAAAAAAGCAATCTACAGAATGGGAGAACATCTTCACTAACTACACATCTGATAGAGGACTAATATCCAGAGTACACAAAGAACTTCAAAAAATAAATACCAAGGAAGTAAACAACCCCATTTAAAAAGAGGCTGTAGACTGTGAATCCCGGGGCAGAGTAAAACAAGGAGGAGGTGGAGGCGGTTCATGGTGGTTCTCGAATTCACCCATGGTTATACACACACACACACACACACACACACACACACACACACACACACACACATGCACGCACGCACGCACGCACACACGCACAATTGAATAAATAAAAAAATTACTTAAAAAAAGAGGCTGTAGAACTGACAAAAAACTTCTCACAAGATGAAATTTAAATGTCTAACAAACATCTTTAAAAATGTTCTATCTCCCTGGTCTTTACGGAAATGCAAACTAAAACCACCCTGAAATATCATTTCCCTCCAGTCACAATGGTTAAAATCCAATATACAGACAACATCAAACTCTAGCATGGATGTGGAAAGAAAGGGACCCTTGTATGTTGCTGGTGGGATTGTAAATTCATACAACCCCTTTGGAGGTCAATTTAGAGGTACCTAAAAAAGTTAAAAATTGAAAATCCAAAAAACGACCCAGCCAAACCACTCCTAGGAATATTTCCAATGAACACTGCAAACTATATCTGAGACATGTGTACAACTATGTGCATAACAGCCCTTTTCACAATTGCAAAGAAATGGAACAAACCAAGATGTCCAACAATGGATGAATGGTTAAAGAAAATGTGTTACATGTATGAAATACTATTCAGCATCAGCAAAGATGAACTAATGAAATCTGCCAGTAAATGGATGGAACTGGGAGAAATCATACTGCATGGAATATCCCAGACATAGAAAGACAAACACTGTATGTTCTCCCTTATAAGTGGATCCTAGCATTAAACCATCACTATGATGGAATCAAGCAGAAACTCTTCAAACACCCACAAATGCACAGGAACACAAGTTGGGGGTGGTGGAAAAAGATCCCAAAAGAATAGAAACAAAAGATTAAAAAAGGCTTCTATGTAAGAAAAGTCTTAAAGGAGAGGGAAGAACAGGAATAGGACACAGTAGAGAGGGGGGTTAGCCTCCAGGTAACCAACCCACCTGCTTACTAATCCCTAACCTGCCCCCTTCCATGGCAGGGAACACACACCCAGCACTATAAATCAGTCTAAACAACAGTGGTCAAGATCAGATGCCTCAATATTAATCACAAACACCCAAAAATAAACTTCCATCTAAACACCTTTCATTTTATCTTTAGATAGGAGAGTCTCAACACCCAGACGGGACACAGCCTGGTGCAGTGGATGAGCAGTGACATAGACAACAGTCAACCAGAATGCAGAGTACTGGTAATCCTACAATGCTCACTCAGAATCAAGCAAGCCAAATCTTTCCCCATCTGAAAGCTCAGGGAACATTGCAGAAGAGGGGGTAGTAAGATTATAAGAATCTAAAGATAGCAAGATCCACTGCTGGACAAGACATTCCACTCAAGGTAGAGCTACTGCATCCAGGAACTCACTGCAATGAGACTTGTCCTTACCAGACCTGCACGATGGCTGACAGACATATCAACAGGCCCCCATAACCGAGTGAGGATCTCAAGCAATAAGAACCTTAGGAGCTAAGGCTTGACATGTGAAGTGGAGTGCTCCGTCTACCACTTAGGCCTGAACTGCCACTACAGCAGATAATCCAGAGGGAACCCTGAGACCCATAGAAGCAGACAGATAGGAATGTGGGAGGGAGTGGGATGGATTGATGAAGGGAGGGAGGAAGGGAGAGAGGGAGGAAAGGGGGAAAGAGGGAAGAAAAGCAGGAGGGAGGGCGGGAATAACTACTTATGCTTGTAAAACTAGGGAAAAATTAAAAACTATAAAAAAGAAAATAAGAAGATAAACAATTAAATTAGGTACATATTGAATAAAGTGTGCACTCTGGATTGTTTTTCAGTTATGTGGATTAAGAAATGAATGAGAAAACTGAAAAAAATAGAACTTGTTAGCAGGTCAGGAATGAGGATGAGGTAGCTGAGCAACATGCTTACAACTCTGGGCCACAGGCAGTTACGGTCAGTTTGGTAAAACTGCTGCTTTAAAAATAACCTGCAACTTTATGAGGTGTAGTACATTCAGTTCACCATAAGGAAAAAAAACAGAGCAAGTCCATGCAGAAATGTAGCTACATTCAGTTACAAATACAAACAAATTACCAAGTCTGATTAATTCTTTTATCTTGGTAGTTCATCGCTGATATAAAAATATAAGGGACTCAATAAAAGGAAAATGATAGATGCTACAGGAGGAAACTATGGTTTAGCAATGAATTAATAATTATGTTTGTCTTTTATAGACTTTGAAGTGTTACCTTCTCACCACTCATTTCTGTCACTTGAGTGAAAAAGCTATCTTTGCAGGAGTTTCTTTTAAGTCAAGAACTTCATCTTCACCTGCATTTTTTTTACCCTTTAATAGTTTTCTTCCAACACATATTTTGTTCTGACAGGATTTCTGAGATGAAAGCAGAGTTCAAGACAGGTTACTATGCATGAGTATAATTAAATATTTGAGAAAAAAGGCCTTTTGATCCAGCAAGAACTCAGAAAGTGTATTTATTCATTCTATTTTAGTACACTAAAATTTTAAAAGAAGAGGTTTAAAATGGCTGAACAAATAATAAGCCTAAACATCAGCTCAGTTCCTGAGATGGCAGAGCTGGATAATGAAGTGAGCACTTGTGAAGAACTAAGTTTTTGGTTTCTACTGATGTTAAAACAGTAACTTTTCATCCATCCCAAAGGATGTTGGGAAACAGATATAAAAATAGAGGAGTGAGCTCTATTATGAAATGCTTTCATATTCCATGTCAAATTGGGAGAACCAGGAAGAACTGCTTCTATTAATTGGGAGAACCAGGAAGAACTGCTTCTATTTAGCTTCCAAGCTGTGCTGGGAAATATTTGAGTGAGTAAATGAAATTCTGTACTATAGAATTTTCTAGCTACTGAAGAAAATGAAATACTCTAAAGGACAAAAGTGTTGAATCACTCAAAAATTCCTTTTGTGTTTTATCTACTATGATATATTATCTTTGGAGGAAATATGATGCTCCCTTTTAAAAAATGTCCTAGCTTTGAGTAAAATAATTTAAGAATTTCTGAAAAGCCAATGGATTTCCCATAGATCTTTTTTGGAAAATGACCAAGTATAAATCCTCTGCCCTCGATTTATGTCATAACAATCAATAACCAGACTCTTGAACTTGGAGTGCAGGGATGCAGCAACCACTGTAAGAAAATCTGAGAAACATATCAAAAAATAAAAATAGACTACTTGTTTGTCACTGTTTTATGTCAAAAATCTTACAACCTAACCTGAATAAACTGATATTCTCTTGTCCCCTTATACATACATAGTCATATTATTCTGGGATGATTATAGCTTGTTTTCAATGGGCTCCTTTGCTCACCTGAAGATTCATACAGAGTAGATATTCAGTGGCTGTCATTGCCTTAAATTCAAAGACAGATTAAGTATAACTTGGCAGGCTTCTGCAGGTAAAACATATATATGGTTACTTCTTAAATAACCCTCTGGTACAAGCCAGATCTCAAAATCATAAAATGAAAATTCTCATTACAAAGCTCAGCTTCAGGAAACTTGGAGCTAGCTGTAAACCAACTTATAACTTCGCTCCCATCTGAGCACTGTTGCAGCCCCTGACAGGTTCTATCCATCCCTCCATTCAGAGGCATGAGAAGGGAATAATGATAGGTGTGAACTTTAGCAACACTACCACTGTAGAGTGTTAGACACTTAATGGATATCAAAACTTTAAGGCTACTGAAAGTAACATTTAATTTTTTGGATACCTACCAAATGACAAGGCCTTTACAGATATTATCTCACTTGTCATTCATTCATTTATGAGTAAGCTACTAATTATCAGGAAATTGAAAATAAGCAAAGCAGACAATGTTCCTACATTCAGGTATCTCGCAATCAAGTGTGAAAGACACACACTTAACAAATAATTGCACTGCTTCTGAGTAGAATGTATCAAATCACAGCAAATAAACACTCCTGCTATAATAACTACTTAATTATGAATAGTTATACAAACATGCTTTATGGCTAGAGAGATGGCTCAGGGTTAAGACTTTGCCTTGAAAGCAAAAGAATCTGAGTTCAGATCCCAGACACCACGTAAAAACATTGACCAGAAATGGCAGCAGCATACTCTTCTGGCCCTAGAAGTCAGAACTTGCGAGACACCAACACAAAAAGTAGCAAAGAGGCAGAACAATCAAGGGTGATTCCTGAATTCACCCTTGGGCTACCACAGGCACACACAGTGTCCTCTTCTACACACACACACACACACACACACACACACACACACACACAATCATACTTTAAAGGCCTGAGATAACTGGTAACTATTAGGACTAGATGGACTAAAATAGAATAAATAGACCATTAGTCTAAATGCTTCCATGCAGGAAAGGATAAAGGGAATTCTTGGGACAGAAGAAAACTATCTCACAGAGAAACATAGAAATGCAGGAAGAAATGAAAAACAAAGGGTGGGTTAAGATGTGCAATAGTGTAAGTAAATATCAACTTCATAAAATAGTAATATTACTTCCTTACATAACTTACATTAAATGACAGCAATGAAAGACAGTAAGATTAATGAAGGTTAGAGGTTCTAAGGTTTTACTAGTTACAGGAATATGGAAATTTAATTATTTTCATTACAGCAAAGTAAGCCACAAATGACTCTAGGAAAATCTCTAAAATGTATAATGTCAAACATATAATATAGAATTAGAAGAAAAAAATTTTGGGGTGAGGGTCTGGAGATTGAACCAAGAACTTTGTACCCTACAACTTAATCACTGAGCCATATACAAATAGTTCTTAACACATTTTTAATAAATCTATCCTGTATACAATACATTCTAATTGCACTATCACCCACACTCTCTGCCTCCTTCCCAACCCCCTCAGTGTTCCTCCCTATATGATGTATCCTTTCTAATTATGTTTTCATTTATTTTTTAACAATTACATATGCTACATGGCAAATTCTTAAATTAACTCACAAAAAAAGTAAGAATGATTCTCCAAAAAGAGGTACAAATTTAGACCTTTTTCCCATTTTCAAACTTTACACAATAATTAACATTTTGTAAAGTGACATGAGAAAATGACAAAATACCATTGAAAGGTGAAAATTTTACCAGTTCCTCAAAGTATTAAACATAGAACTACCTATAAGCTCAGCAGTCCCCCTCCTAGTTACATACACAAAAGGATTAATAACATCTATCTTTTATACGCTGACAGTTTCATGAATAAATAGTTAAGTCATTTTTCACCCCATACTACTAAATTCCATCCCTTTTCTTCTCCCATTGAAGCATTCTTGCTCCCAAACAGTCTCCTTTCTACTTTCCTGCAATTTTGTGTATGTGGTCAACTGGGTTTCCTCAGAGTTGCCTGTATTGATATGTGCCTAAGCACCTGCTGGAATATAGATGTATCAGCCGATATAGTTTTGAGGAAAATAGTTTTTTTTTCCCTCACCCCGCATTCACTTTCAATACTCCTTCAGCAAAGGGCGATGCCTCATGCATTCTTCACTCTCCTGTGATGAAATATTGACAGGCCAGGTTTTTCGGAAGTAGATACAAGACTGAAGTGAATTCATGAGCGCTGTAGTCTTGTCATGTTCAGAAGACACTATTTGTGCCCTACCCTGTGGCTTTAACATTCTTACCGCCACCACTTCCATGAAAAAACTTTTACCTTTAACACAAATGTTCATAAAACTTTTCATAGTGGCCACAAGCCTCAGGCTCATTCATTAATGAATAAACAAATATTGTAGAGCCATACACTGGACATTTTTCAGCATAAAAAGGTATAAAAGATGTATTCATACTACAAGATAGATTAGCCTCACAATCATTATGTACCCTAAGTGAAAGATGCCAAACACAGATGATGGCATCTTTGTGATTCTGTTTATATTACCTTGTCAGGAACAGGTAAATCTACAGAGACAGAAAGTAGATTAAGACTTTCTGGGATCATGGACTGAAGAGAAAATTGGAAGGGATTAATGGGTAGAGAGTTTCTGTTAAAAGATGATGAAAATATTCCCAAATTAGCAGTGATGGTTTCAGAACTCTGAATGATACCAAAATTCATTGAATTGAACACATGAAAAGCATGAATGTCATGATATTGAAATTATATTTCAATGGAGCTGTTATGACTTTTAAAGCTAAATATATTACACTTGTAATACCTTATATTGAAAAAATAAAATGAACACAGAAAAACAACACTTCCCTAAAGCAAAATGATAGAAAAACAAATGTTTCAAACTTTAACCAAAAGAATTTTGGATCCCATAGTTGTATATATTGTATATGTAATTCACATATATTATATTATTGAAAAAATCAAAATCTTTAAAAAACTTTATGATGGTAAAGAGGTCAATGTTTTAAATAACATACCATTGTTTCAAAACTATATAAACATAAAAATATAATTTAAAAATATAAAAGTCTGACAAAACAATAGAAGTTTATATTGCCATAACCATAAATAATACAACAATAACTGATAAAATGGGCTAAAAAGCAGTATGTATATAAAAATTCTTCAGTCTATTCTGTAAGATGTGGTTCTGGATTAGAGATTTTCATGATGTTCATACAAAGCATTGGAAGTTTTACTCCTGTTTGTTCCCAGCTGTAGATTACCCAGCACTCTCCAATTATGGTAGCCTGGGTTTCTTTCATCCACTCTCCTATCCAGAGATTTCCCTATCTTTATTCCCCTATTTTAGCAAACACCTCATACCTTGTCATCCATCAAAGGTAGGCAAACAAAACTAGCTCGATATTTCTGCTTCTGCCCTTCACGTCTTCAAATTTCAGTTCTCTTCCAACTTGTCTCATAATTTTTCCTCAGAGGCTTCAAGTAGCACTTTTTATTTTATCCAGAGTTAACATTAGTGGTTAGGTTAGTCAACTGAGGGATTGTAACTATCATAACAGAAGTTCTACATTCTACATTGTGATTTCAATGTGCGTTTTTAGTCTGATGACAGTAAAGCAGGTGAACCATTGCTAACAAGAGGGGAAAATGGAGTACATTTGACAGGAAAATGGCTATTTGGGGAGAGAACAGGAAGTTCAGTGGGAATTACCAAGAACAAAGTACAATGATAAGTATGCATGCAAATGTCATAATGAGACCCACAATTTCATATGCTAGCAAAAGATCCTTTGAAAAGAAAACATGAAGATAAAAGGGCATAATATAAAAATTTAAAGTGACAAAGGAAAAGAAAGTTCACCAGAATTCAGTATCCAGTGAAAACACAGCTTTCAAGACTGAAGACATAATATATTTTCAAATAAAAGAAAACTAAGGAAATATATTACAGCATTCATTAGACTGAAGAGAAATAGTCTGAAAAGCAAAGCATGGATCTTAGAGAACAAACATTAGAAATGTTTGCTTTCAAGATTATAAACAGGAGGAAGGGGAAGGAGCCCTCCCCCCAGAAATAAGGTGTTAGGGGATCATGCTACAGCAGAGAAAATAGGTCACTATCAAGTACTGCAAGTAAGAAGAGAGATATCTGGTTAAGCCCACTCACTTTCGTTCCTGGTCACTTGCAACTGAGGGGGTTCGATGTCACCAGTCAGGGAGGGCATAGAGTCTGGCAGATAGATAGTAACCATCCTGCAAATGGGAGACTGACCCCCCCACTGCAGTCTCCTACTCCTATTCCATCTTCCTTTGACTCTACTCTTATAGTAAGACTCCATTTTAACAGCTTTTATCTCTGGCTAGGAGGTAACCTCCAATACCAATCAGGATGGAGCCAAGGGCGGTGCAGGAACAGCAAAACTGAAAACAACAACCAACCATAATTCAGAACATCAGAGACCCTATATTAATCACCTGGAACCAGACCAGCCAAATCTCTCCCCATCCTAAAGCTCAGGGAAATTTTCGGAAGAGGGGCGGTAAGATTGTAAGAGCCTAAAGATGGGAAGGAGCAACAATATGCAAGATACTCCACACAAGTTAGGGCTACGGTAACCATAATAGGACGTTGCATGACCTGCGCAATGACTGATATATCAATGACCCCCCCCCCCAAAGTCTAGCATGGATCACAGGCACTAGGATCCTTAGAGGCAAGAGATTAGCAGTCACAATAGTGTTCCTATACTAAAGGGGAGCACAAGAAAGGGCTCTAGGCAATGCTACTGAGTCCATACACCTCATTAGAGTGGAGGACACAGAGGAACATCACACTAAAGGATGTTCCAGGGATTGGGGGGAAGAGGGGGGCAATGGGAGAAAGGGAGGGAGGGGGGTGGGTGAAAGGAAGGGGAAAAAAGGAGAGGGAGCAAGGGGGACCGGGGGAAGGGTAGGGAGAGGGAGGGAGAGAACGATGGGGTACCTATTAAGTTTGTATGAATGATTAGGAAGGAGGAAGGAGGAAGGAGGAGGAGGGGGGGGGAGGAGGGAGGGAGGGAGGGAGGGAGGGGGGAGGGAGGGAGGGGGGGAGGGAGGGAGGAGGAAGGAAGGAAGGAAGGAAGGAAGGAGAGAGAAAGAAGAGAGAAAGAGGAAGGGAGGGAGGGAAGAAGGGAGGGAGAGAGGGAGGGAGGGAAGGAGAAAGGGAGGAAGGAAGGAAGGAGAAAGAAAAAGAAACATTTGCTTTCTTTTTTTTTTTTTTTGGTTTGTTTTGCTTCACTTTGAAATTTGCAAAAGAATCGGGTTGTAGCTGAGGGTGGATTTGAACCAAGGTTCCCCAGTCTCTCGAGTTCTTAGATAAAGGTATGTGCCACCACACACACACCTTGTTTCTTACATTATTTAAAATACGCATTACTAGTTGAAGAAAAAGTACAGCATTTTGTCATATAGTGTTCAATGTAGATAGATGCAATGCACATGACAACTCTAACTTAAAGACCAACACTGGAGGTAAAGTGATATTTATGGCTAAATTTTTCTATATTTACATGAAATGGTTCTGTATTAATTTTAAATTAAGGTGGCATACTCCCATTCCTATAACCAAATGCCTGACAAGGAACTCAGTGTGTACAAGTGCTTGCTATACAAGTTTGAGATCCTGTGTTTGATTCCTGAAACCCACATAAAGTTGGAAGGAGAGAACCAATTCCACAAGATAACCTCTGACCTCCACATGTGCACCATGGCACATTTGCTCAGACACACACATTCTCTCTCTCTCTCTCTCTTAAAATAATAAATAAAAAGTGTATGTTTAAGACTCAGACAATCCTGGATCCAAGCTCTGTCATTTCTTAGTTGTGGCTTTGAACAAAGTATATCACCTCTTTGAGTTTCCATCTGTTCATCTATAAAGGGGGCAGAACAAAAGCACCATGTTCAAAATGTTGTAAGGATGAAAAGACATTAAGTATGACAGAACTTGAGAAAAATCTCTGGTTCATGGTTCCTATTCAATAAGTGGGCATTGGTGATATAGAAATATGTTAATTATAGATTCTGCAGTGAGTTGATCATACATCCTTTATTCCAGTGTGGATTATATGTGGATTGCTCTGCTAAGTACCTTACTTTCACTGTCCTATTTAATCTATATTAATTCTGACAACCACTCTACAATGTAGCTGATAACACAGCAGCTAAGCATAAGGGTTTTTACTATCTAAATATCTAACTTTGAATTGTGACTCCTCTACCTTATAGCTCTGTGTCCTTAGACAAACTATCAAATCCTCCCCTCTGAAGAATATCAATTTCCTTATCTGTGACAAAAAATATAATTCCAACTTTATGGTATTGTTGCAAGGATTTATTTAAGAACATTGTACAACAAAGTTCCTTTACAATGCTTTCCACAATTATATACCCACTGATATTTGATTCGTATTCCAGCAAGTATTTAGGTACATGCCATCAAAGGCACCCAGGTGAAATATGGTGGATCACACATGCGAAAGACTTGAAAATAGAAGAGAGCCTGGTATGAGAGAAGTTGGATTGTGAAGGAGGGATGAGACAGGATGGGATTGGAGAGTAAAGGGGAGAATATCATAAACTTTTTACATTCATTTATGAAATATTTAAAGAATAAAAAAGTGGAAGTTCCTTATACATAAAATTCAATATCTGATAACTTTCTTCTCTATTTATAATTCAATAAGAAAAGGAAAAATATGAGAAATTAAGATTTATAAGAAAAATATAGTAAAAACCTGAAGTGAAGACATCTTAGAAAAAGACAGAAGTATAAAATGAGATTTTTATCTCAGCTTTTTCCATTATTACTCCTGAAAAGAATGTTATTTTTTTTAGCATGGTACTATTTCTTGTCTTTATTCACTTGACAACTGCTTCAATAACTTTTCATTGGGGTTTTGTTTTTTGGGAAAAAGCATATTGGTAAAATTAAAAAAAAAGCATATTGGTATATTTGAATAAACAATTTTAAGGGCTCCATATTAGCCAAATATAGATAATATAGGTGTCAGGCAAGCATAATCAGAAATCAACCCAGAGAATAAATTCAACTTCATGGTAACAAATTTCACCTGCCAGTTCCCAGAAATGTTCTCACTGGCCTCTTCCCAGAAAGAGACATGATTCAACACTGTTCAGCCCTGAACTTTTACAAGCTGCCCCTGCCAAATAACTTGGTGTTGCTGACCTTGTCTCCTCCACTTCGTACTTCATTCACTCCAAACTGTTTTCTTCCCTGTGATTCCTTTCATCTACTAGCCCTGACTATTCCGAGCAAATAACTCCCATAGTAGAGAGTAAGGAGGTAGGCAGGAAAGGGGGCAGTGAATCATCAAAGGGTACAAAGTTCCAATTAGGAGAATTGCATCTAGTGATCTACTGCACAGCAGGGGGAGTTAACTAACCATATTCCAAACTTTCTAAAAGTTGATTTTAAATGTTTTTTAATCACAAAGAAATTTGACCACTTCACCATGTACATATGTATTGAAAAATCACATTGCATCCCCCAAAATATCTTTATATTTTCCCAATATAAAATAAGTTCACAGACGTTCTTTCCTGATCTCACCAGAAGGGGAGGGCATATAGTCTAGCAGATAAAAAGTAATCATTTTGCAAATGGGTGATGGACCCCTCCCTCAGTGAGGTTTCCTACTCTTATTACATCTACCCTTGAATGTGCTATTACAACAAGACTCCAGTTTAACAGCTTTTTGTCTCTGGCCAGGGGGTGACATACAGTGCCCAGCAGAATGGAGTGAAGGGAATTGCAGGAGCAGCAAAACTGCAAAAGAAAATCAACAAACCACAATCCAGAACTTCAGAGACTCTATATCAATCACATAGAACTAGGACAGCCTAATCTCTCCCTATCCTGGAGCTCAGGGACATTTGCGGAAGAGGGGGCGGTAAGATTGTAAGAGCAAAAGGATGGGAGGAGCAACGATTTGCAAGATTCTCAACAATAGTTGGGGCCAAAGCAATCATAATGGAACTTTGCATGCCCTGCGCAATGTCCAGCGCACTGTTGCCCTCATTAAGTCTAGCATCTGTTAAGGGCACCAAGACCCCTGGAGGCAAGGGATTGACAGCCATAGTAGTGATCTTATGCTTAAGGGGAACAAGAGAAAGGGCTTATGGAAATGCCACTGGGTCCTTATATGTCATCGGAGAGGAGGACACAGTGGAGAGTTAGGCGCACACAATAAAGGACTCTCTGGGAATTGGGGGGGAGGCACTGGGGGAAGGGGAGGGGGAAGAGGGGGGAGGGAGGGAACTGGTAAAAAATTTTAAAATGTATAATTAAATTTTTAATAAAAAAAATAAAAATAAAACTTAAAAAATTAAATCACACTCTCCTAATGGAGAAATAATCTAGTCCATCCAGACTTTCATGCTTGACTTTCTCCCAATTTGAGTCTCTATCATCAACCCAGTTTATGCACTCTGCTAATTCATAGAGTAGCACCTTTCTTGAACTAACTCCTTGGAAAAATCCTTAGAAAACCTCTATTTACATGACCCCTGCCCACAGCTTCCTAAACCTTCTCTACCATAATTTTATGTGTAGCCCAGGGGTGGGTAAGAACAGGGAATCGGCAACCCAAGAATCATTCCTGCCTAGGATGACATTTTTACAAAGTAAGACCATTTTCCCAAAGCCCCTTTACCCTTCCTTTGTCATCCTTCTGAATTTCTTTGTCTTGGTTCTAATTTCTTTTAAGATCAAATTCCACTATCCCAGAAATTCAATTATCATCTCATTGATTCTTCTTTTGATCACATAGTTATTTGGACTTGTATAATCATTAGACAATATAAGTCACTGCCACAAAAGAAATACCTTCCTGAGCTGCTGCTGATCACACCAGTACCTTCAGCAGGTTCCTCTGATCATATAGGATAACATCCATATTGCCATATAATTGATGGGGGGGGTTGAGACATGATCTCATGTATGTGGAGCTTAGGGATAAAAACCAAGATTTAGTGAATGTTAAGTAGACATTATGTTTTTGCCTTCGCAATACACAAATTAAAGATATGTGTCACTATATCTGGCTTTCTGTGTATGCTCTGGGAATGAAACTCAGGACCATATGCTTGCAATGCAAATATTTTACCTCTAGACCTTCATATTTCCATTTATGACAAATACTTTGGCTGTGTAAGTTATTACATGACATAATTTGTTTATCTCCATTCACAAACAAATTAAGATTATAAATAATAAGATAAAACAGGAAACTTGAGTAAAGTAAAACTAATGGGAGAAAGCTTAAAACCTTGCCAGGAGTAAGGTTAATATTCAAAACTCACAGTGGAAGTCTGGGACATTAATTTCTGTAAATTTCATCAATGTGAAAGGAGGGGTTACAGGACTGGCAATGCCTAAAGGAAATAAGGTACACAAGAGACTGAGGAGATCCTGTTATCAAGATTCAACATCACATTATCTACAACAATGCATTCCTTAGGCTGTTTTCTCCACCACAGCTCCTCTCCTGGGTCTGACCGCTTCAACCCAAAGCAAAACCCAGAATCTGCAAAGAATCAGACTGACACAAACCAAGGAAACTGCTTTCCAAGGGTCTGTCTTAAAGAAACAATTTAGAATCTCTGAGAGCATGGGAGATAACATAACCTTTATGTATTCTTCAATAAATATGATTCCACAAGTTTCATATGGAACAAGCCACTCTGATGGAGTTCTTTGATATTACCAGCCAGGCATTGAACTATTTGCTTTAGCTGTTGAGTTAACTGTAGTGAATCAAATGCTCATGCCAATAACTTGAAAAATATAAAATAATCATAGTATCTAAACTATGGAAATATGGCTTCTGTGTTTATTTATCCATTTACTTGGTTAATATGGAATTTTTTTGGAAACGGACTCTCTGTGTTGTACAGACTAACCTCACACCATTATCTTCTTCCATCAACCTGCTGAATATTAACATTAAAAAAGTATGCTACCTTGAAAACAAAAGGACCTGAGTTTGGATCCCAGATCTCATGTTTAAAAAAAAAAAAATCCAGGCAAAAATGGCAGCTGTCTATATTTCTGGCCTTGGAAGGCAGAGCCCAGAAAACCTAAGAGCAAATTAATAAAGAAATAGAAAACAAGGGGTCGTCCCCTTTCGCCACACCCCCCCCCCCGCTCCGCCGGTCGGGACGCGTACCCGAGATCCAGCCGGGCTCTCACCGCGCGCTCTAGGACCCCCAGGTCAGCCCACAGGGACCCGGCTCCGACTCCCGCCATCCAGCCGGAGCCACGCGGGGGCCGAGGGACAAGGAGGACCTCCCCCTGCGCCCGGGCCCCGCCCCAGCTGCCCTCGGGTTAAATAGCTCCACGCCTACGCCCCCATCGTCCCCTTTCGCCACACCCCGCTCCCCCAGTCGGGACACGCGCGCAGTCCACCCGGGCCTCACCCCACGCCCTAGGTGAGTCCCCGTTCTGGCCCCGCCCACCAGTACCCCAGGCCAAATAATTCAGTTTAGTGAAATTGAGAGATCTTAAGAGTTAAAATGACAATGCCAAAGTCAAAGTGCAAATCCATGAGAAGCAACACTCAAGTAAACAAATTTCCCACTGAAGAAATTAATCCCATAATGTTAGATTCCAACAAGAACAAACCCGCGGAAAAAGGCCAAGAAAGCCTGACCCAGGATAACGACTTTCAAAATATGATCATTACCATGTCCAATACTATGAAAGAGGAAATCCGGGAGGAATTACATAATCGAATCAATCGCTTTGAAGAGGAACACAACAGACATCTGGAGGAGTTGAGAAAAACAGTGCAAGAAACAAAAAGTGGCATAGAGCAGTTAAAACAAACTCAAGCAGAGTTTAAAACTGAGCTAAAAGACAAGTTATCTTCAACCCAGACCGCCACAGAGAGTCTTATCAACAGAACTAATAAAGCAGAAAACAGAATTTCAGACCTTGAAGATAAAGTGGGAGTACTAACCAGCTCAATGGAAGAGGTTGTTAAAGCCAAAAAGATACTTGAGAGAAATATCCAAGAGATATGGGACACCCTGAAGAAGCCTAACATGCGTATTCATGGAATACCAGAGCAAGAATCTCAAAATACCACCCCTGAGGAAATTTTTCAAACGATCATCAAGGAAAACTTTCCTCATCTAAAAAAAGAGAGGCCCATTCATATACAAGAGGCATTCCGCACCCCAAACAGATACGACCAAAATAGAAGCACACCTCGGCAAATAATAGTTAAAACATTCCACATTCAAGATAAAGAACTGGTGTTGAGAGCTTCAAGGGAGAAAAAACAAGTCACTTTTAAAGGCAAACCTATTAAAATAACAAATGACTTCTCAGTCGAAACAGTAAAAGCAAGAAGAGCTTGGAGAGACATACTTCAAGTATTGAATGAGCAAAAATGTCAACCCAGGCTGATTTACCCTGCAAAACTATCAGTCATGATCGAGGGAGAGAGAAAAATTTTCCAGCACAAAGACAACTTTAAGGGATACATGGCCACCAAACCAGGCCTTCAAAAACTGCTAGAAATGATACTCAAGCGTGAAGAAAAAAAACAGGCATATCCAGGAGAACAGAAGGCAAATATAACACCATTAAAAGCGAAGCAATATACTTATAAAAGCTACTAAACATAATAAATGTCTGGAATTAACAATAGTTTCTCAATTATAACACTAAATGTTAATGGACTTAATTCACCGATCAAGAGACACAGATTACAAACTTGGATTAAAAATCACAATCCATCAATCTGTTGCCTGCAGGAAACCCATCTCACCACAAAATATAGGCACGCTCTAAAAATAAAAGGCTGGTCAACAATTCTACAAGCAAATGGAAGCAGAAAACAGGCAGGGGTAGCCATTATGCTATCAGACAAAGTGGATTTCAAACCAAAAAAAATTATAAGAGACACGGATGGATACTACATTTTAGTCACAGGTACAATTCACCAGGAAGATTTCACAATACTGAACATATATGCACCCAATACGGGCCACTCCACATTCATTAAGAAAACCCTACAGCGTCTAAAGCATGAAATCAACCCCCAAACGATAATTCTTGGGGACTTCAACACCGCCCTCTCTACATGGGATAGATCAACAGGTCAAAAGCTTAACAGAGACACTTTGGAACTTAATCAAACCCTGAAAGAAATGGACCTCACAGATCTCTATCGAACTTTTCACCCACGCACCAAAGAATACGCATTTTTCTCAGCAGCACACGGAACTTTCTCCAAAATAGATCACATACTGGGCCACAAAATGAATCTACACATATACAAGAAAGTTGAAATTCTAACCTGTGCCCTATCAGACCACCACAGCCTAAAGCTGGACATCCACAACACATCAAACAAGAGAAAATACACTAACTCCTGGAAACTTAACACTATGATGCTGAATGAGAACTGGATTCAGGAAGAAATTAAAAAGGAAATTCAAGATTTCCTGAAAGTGAATGATAACGAAAATACAACTTACCAAAATCTCTGGGACACAATGAAAGCTGTTCTAAGAGGTAAGTTCATAGCTCTTAATGCCCACGTCAAAAAAATGGAAACATCAGAAATAAACAACAATGCAGCTTAAAGCTTTAGAGAAACTAGAGCAATCTGATCCCAAAAGTATCAGAAGAGAGGAGATTAGCAAAATAAGGGGAGAAATATCTGAAATCGAGACTAAGAAAATGATAGAAAAAATCAACCAATCAAAAAGCTGGTTCTTTGAAAAAATCAACAAGATTGATACACCCCTAGCTAAACTAACCAAAAGCAAGAGAGAGAAAACCCAAATTAACAAAATTAGAAATGAACATGGAGTTATCACTACTGATACCCAAGAAATCCAGAGAATTATAACATCATATTTCAAAAACTTATACTCTGTGAAGTTTGACAACACAAAAGAGATGGATGAATTTCTAAGTAAACACAACTTACCTAAATTGAATCAGGAAGTTGTGAATTATTTAAATAGTCCTATAACATATAAGGAAATTGAGGAAGTAATCTCGAATCTTCCCACCAAAAAATGTCCTGGACCAGATGGATTCAGCACAGAGTTCTACCAGACATTTAAGGAGTTAATAACACCAATACTCCTTAAACTGTTCCATCAAATAGCAAAGGAAGGAACACTACCAAATTCCTTCTATGAAGCTAATATCGTTTTAATCCCAAAACCTAATAAAGATTCACTTCAAAAAGAAAACTATAGGCCAATCTCCCTGATGAACACAGACGCAAAGATTCTCAACAAAGTCTTAGCATATCGGATTCAAAAACATATTAAAAAGATCATTCATGGGGACCAAGTAGGCTTCATCCCCGGCACACAAGGTTGGTTCAACATACGCAAATCAATAAATGTAATTCATCATGTAAACCAGTCCAAAGTCCAACACCACATGATACTCTCGATAGAGTAAGAAAAAGCTTTTGACAAGATCCAACAGCCTTTTATGATCAAAACGCTAGAGACAGTAGGAATGGAAGGAACCTTTATCAATATAATAAAAGCTGTATACAACAAGCCCACAGCAAGGATTATGCTCAGTGGGGAACAATTGGAAGCATTCCCACTTCGATCAGGAACTAGACAAGGCTGTCCACTCTCACCACTTCTATTCAATATTGTACTTGAAGTCTTAGCTGAAGCCATAAGACAAGAAAGGGACATAAGAGGGATTCAAATCGGCAAGGAAGAAGTCAAGCTATCCCTATTTGCAGATGACATGATCTTATACCTGAGTGATCCCAAAAACGCCACCAGGAAGCTCCTGGAACTAATTGAGAAGTTCAGCAGGGTGGCAGGATACAAAATAAATGTGCAAAAATCAGAGGCCTTCCTATATGCCCAGAATGAAAAAAGTGAAAAAGCCTTGAGAGAAACAATACCATTTACTATAGCCCCTAAAAAAATGAAATACCTTGGTATAAACCTAACTAAGGAGGTAAAAGACCTTTACAATGAAAACTTTAAAACCCTAAAGAAAGAAATTGCAGAAGACACCAGAAGGTGGAAAGACCTCCCTTGTTCCTGGATTGGCAGAATCAATATTGTAAAAATGACCATCCTACCAAAGGCAATATACAGATTCAATGCTATACCAATCAAAATCCCAAAGCAATTCTTCAAAGAAGTTGACCAAATAATCTCAAAGTTCATATGGAGACACAAAATACCCAGGATAGCAAAAACAATCCTGAGTAACAAAAACACAGCTGGAGGTATTACCATACCAAACCTAAGTCTATACTACAAATCCATTGTTATAAAGACAGCCTGGTACTGGCTCCAAAATAGACACACAGATCAATGGATAAGGATTGAAGACCCAGATATAAGCCCACAAAGTTACAGCCATTTGGTCTTTGACAAAGGGGCCCAAAGAATCCAATGGAAAAAGAACAGCATCTTCAACAAATGGTGCTGGCAAAACTGGGTCTCCACATGCAGAAGATTAAAGCTGGACCCGTACTTGTCACCATGTACAAGACTTAATTCCAAATGGATCAAGGACCTTGATATCAGGCCAGAGACTTTAAAAACCATAGTTGAAAGGATAGGGAACTCCCTCGAGCTGATTGGGCTAGGCCAACACTTCCTAAACAGACATCCAATGGCACAGTCACTGCTACCAACTCTCAACAGTTGGGATCTTGTGAAATTAAAGAGCTTCTGTTCAGATAAAGAGATTGTCGCACGAGCTCAAAGGCAACCCACAGAATGGGAGAAAATCTTCACTAACCACATATCTGACAGAGCTCTACTGTCCAGAGTGCACAAAGAACTTAGAAAATTAAACTCCAAGGAAAACACTGGCCCAATTAAAAAATGGGCCCTGGAACTTCAAAGAAACTTTACCAGGGATGAAATTAAAATGTCTAACAATTATCTTAAAAAATGCTCCACTTCCTTCGCCATCAGGGAAATGCAAATCAAAACTTCCCTGAGATATCATCTCACCCCGGTCAGGATGGCAAAAATCCACAATACAAACAACGACAAATGCTGGAGAGGATGTGGAGAGAGGGGAACTCTCCTACATTGTTGGTGGGAATGCAGGCTCATACAGCCACTCTGGCGAGCCGTCTGGAGATTCTTAAAGAAATTAAAGATTGAAATGCCATATGACCCTGCTATCCCACTTTTGGGAATAACCCCCCATGCAGCAGAGGTTCGCCTCGATAGCACAAGCTCGACCATGTTCATAGCAGCACTGTTTACAATAGCAAAGTCATGGAATCAACCTAAATGTCCAACGGTTGACGAGTGGATAAGGAAACTGTGGTACATCTATACAATGGAGTACTACTCAGCCATCAAAAATGATGAATTACTGGAATTTGATGGGAAATGGATGTCATTAGAAAGAATTATATTAAGTGAAGTATCCCAAACCCAGAAAATTAAGCGCCGTATGTACTCCCTAATAGGTGGCTCCTAGTACCAAACTCACCCAGCCCACATTGAGACACTCAAAAGTAAACCTATGAAACACAGTAATTGTAAGGATTATGAACAAGAGAGATGGGATAGGAGGGCCACACCAGAAACAAGGAGAGAGGAGACCATGTTACAGCAGAGAAAATAGGCCTCCATCAAGGTCTGCAAGTAAGTAATGAGAAACCTGGTTAAGTTCACAGACGTTCTTTCCTGATCTCACCAGAAGGGGAGGGCATATAGTCTAGCAGATAAAAAGTAATCATTTTGCAAATGGGTGATGGACCCCTCCCTCAGTGAGGTTTCCTACTCTTATTACATCTACCCTTGAATGTGCTATTATAACAAGACTCCAGTTAACAGCTTTTTGTCTCTGGCCAGGGGGTGACATACAGTGCCCAGCAGAATGGAGTGAAGGGAATTGCAGGAGCAGCAAAACTGCAAAAGAAAATCAACAAACCACAATCCAGAACTTCAGAGACTATATCAATCACATAGAACTAGGACAGCCTAATCTCTCCCCATCCTGGAGCTCAGGGACATTTGCGGAAGAGGGGGCGGTAAGATTGTAAGAGCAAAAGGATGGGAGGAGCAACGATTTGCAAGATTCTCAACAATAGTTGGGGCCAAAGCAATCGTAATGGGACTTTGCATGCCCTGCGCAATGTCCAGCGCACTGTTGCCCTCATAAAGTCTAGCATCTGTTAAGGGCACCAAGACCCCTGGAGGCAAGGGATTGACAGCCATAGTAGTGATCTTATGCTTAAGGGAAACAAGAGAAAGGGCTTATGGAAATGCCACTGGGTCCTTATATGTCATCGGAGAGGAGGACCCAGTGGAGAGTTAGGCGCACACAATAAAGGACTCTCTGGGAATTGGGGGGGAGGCACTGGGGGAAGGGGAGGGGGAAGAGGGGGGAGGGAGGGAACTGGTAAAAAATTTTAAAATGTATAATTAAATTTTTAATAAAAAAAAAAGATTTCAAAAAAAAAAAAGAAATAGAAAACAAGGAGAGAAGGGACCATGTTACAGCAGAGAAAATAGGCCTCCATCAAGGACTCAAATAAGTAATGAGACATATGATTAAGTTCACAGACTTTTGTTCCTGATCATTTACTACTGAGGGGGTATGATCTCACCAGAAGAGGAGGGCATATAGTCTGGCAGATAAAAAGTAACCGTTGTGCAAATTGGTGATAGACCCCTCCCTCACTGTGGTTTCCCACTTTTATTACATCTACCTTTGAATGTGCTTTTATCACAAGACTCTAGGTAACAGCTTTTTGTCTCTGGACAGGGGGTAATATACAATGCCCACCAGGATGGAGTGAAGGGCATTGCAGGAGCGGCAAAACTGCAAAAGAAAACCAACAAACCACAATCCAGAACTTCAGAGACTCTATATCAACCACCTAGAAGTAGGCCAGCTTAATCTCTCCCCATCCTGAAGCTCAGGGAAATTTGCGGAAGAGGAGGCGGTAAGAGTGTAAGAGCAAAAGGATGGGAGGAGCAATGATATGTAAGTTACTCCATACAAGTTAGGGCTGAAGCAATCATAATTGGACTTTACATGCCCTGCGCATTGTCCAACACACTGTTGACCCCACAAAGTCCAGCATCTGCTAAAGGCACCAAGATGTTTGGAGGCAAGGGATTGACAGCCACAGTAGTGTTTTAAGGGGAACATGGGAAAGGGTTCAGGGAAATGCCACTGGGTCCTTGTAAGTCATCGGAGAGGAGGGCCCAGAGGAGAGTCAGGCATGCACAAGAAAGGACTCTGGGAATTGGGGCGGGAGGCACGGGGGAATGGGGAGGGAGGGGTGAGGGAAGGGAGAGCAGGGGGTTCGGGGGGAGGAGGAGGGAGGGAGGGAACTGGTGTACCTATTAAGTTTGTATAAGCTGAAATAATAATAAAAAATGTATTAAAAAAAAGAAAGCCACTGATTTTTGAACATTGACTTTGTACATTACACGCTGTTGAACTTATTAATACATATTAGTTCCAGGAGTTTCCTGGTGGAGTTTTCAGGGTCCCTCAGAGAAAGGATCATGTCATCTACAGATAGTGATAACTTGACTTTTTCCTATTTGTATCCCTTTTATTTCCTTTCTTGTCTAATAACTCTATCTAAGTCTTCCAGTATGGTATTGAATAAAAGTGGTGAGAGTGGACAACCTTGCCTAGTTCCTGATCAAAGAGGTAATACTTCAAGAATTTCACCATTTAGAATGATCCTTGCTATAGGCTTCTTGTATAGTTTTTATTATATTGATGTTATGTTCCTTCCATCCCAATTGTCTCCAGAACTTTGAACATAGAGGGATCTTTTCAAAAGTTTTTTCTGCATCTATTTAGAAAATGACGTGATTTTGTTCCTTGGATTTATTTCTGTGATGGATTACAATTATTGATTTGCATATGTTGAACCAACCTTGTGTGCCTAGAATAAATCCTACTTGATTATAGTGAATGATTTTTTGATATTTTTTAATCTGTTTTGCTAAAATTTTGTTGAAAATCTTTGCACCTGTGTTCATTAATGAGATTGACCAATAGTTTTCTTTTTTACTGTATTTTTATTTGGTTTTGGGATTAGTGTAATATTAACTTCATAAAAAGAATTAGGGAGTGTTCCTTACATTGCTTTTTTATGGAATAGTTTAAGAAGTAGTGGTGTTAGTTGTTGTTCGAATACTTGGTAGAATTCTGCATCTGGACCTGGACTTTTTTGATGGGGGGATTTGTAATTAATTCTTTAATTTCATCACTTGTTATAGGACTGTTTAAATAAGTTGATTCATCCTGATTCAATTTTTGTAAGTTGTTAAGAAATTCATCCATTATGACTGTCAAACTTTGCAGAACATAAATTTTTGAAGAATGACCTTATAATCTCTGAATTTATTAACTTGGGTTTTTCTCTTTTAGCTTTGGTTAATTTGCCTGAGAGTGTCCTCAACATATCCCAAAGATTTTGATATGTTGTATTTTCATTATCATTTATTTCTAGGAATTTTATAATGTCCCTCTTAACTTCTGCCTGAACTCATTCCTTGTACTATTCAATATCATGATATTTAATTTCCAAGAATTTGTGTATTTTCTGACATTTGCTTTGTTGTGAATGTCTAACTTATATTCCATGATGGTCAGATAAAGTGCAGGATATTATTTTAACTTTCCAGTATATGCGGTCTATGTTCAAGAAGGTTCCACGGGCAGCTGAAAAGAATGTGTATTCTCCTTTTTGTTGAGATAGAATGTTTGGGAAAGTTCAGTCAGGTCCGTTTGGGTTATGGTTTGATTAAGTTCCAGCACTTCTTTGTTCAGTTTTTGGCTTGTTGACCTTCCAATGGTGACAGTGAGGTGTTGAAGTCCCCTACTATTAACATGTTTGGGTTGATATGTCATTTTAAATGTTATAATGTATGTTTAATGAATGTGGCTGAGCCTATATTAGGTGTGTACATATTCAGTTTTGTGAAATCTTCCTGATGAATTGTTCCTTTGACTAATATGTAGCATCCATCTGTGTCTCTCATTTCTTTTTATTTGAAATCTATTTTATCAGATATCAGAATTGCTACTCCTGCTTATTTCCTTTTTCCATTAGCTTGTAGTGGTTGTATTATTTTCCCTACTCTCTTCTAGCATGTTTGTCCTTTTCTTCGAGCTTGAGTATCTTTTCTAGCATCTTTGTATGTCTGATTTGGTGTTCATGTAAGCCTTCAGCGTGTCCTTATGGTGGAAGATTTTTCTTTCACCCTCAATCAAGACTGATACTTTTAATGGGTATATTAGTCTGGGTTGGCATTTGTGTTCATTCATGGCTTGAACTGTATCTTTCCAAGCTCTTCTGGCTTTTACTGTTTCCATTAAAAACCAGTTGTTATTTTAATAGGCTTACCTTGAAATGTGACTTGTTATTTTTAGATATGGACATTTTTCATTAATGATAGTGTGAAAAATCTCTTCTGGAGTAGTTTTATGGATTTCTTTTTCTGGAATCCCATGAATGTGAAGGTTTGGGGTCTTCAAGGAGTCCCATAACTCTTGAATATTACTCTCCAGAACTTTTTTTTGGCTTTTTCAGCCTTTTTGATTGAACCAATTTGTTCTGCCATCTTGTCTGTTACTTCTGATATTTTACTTTCTGCTTCGTTGGTTCTGCTGGTAAGACTTTCTGTTGAATTTTGGACTATACCTAGGTTATTTTTAATTTCAAGTTTAATCTCTTTTTCAACTGCTCTATGCGTAGTTTTGTTTCAACTGCCTTTTCATTTGACCTAGGTGCCTGTTGTATTCCTGTTTATATTAGCTAATGCAGTTATTTAACTCCTCTCTCAGATTTCCTCTTTCATTGATTTCATCATGGTAAAGGTCATGCTTTGAAAATCCTTGTCTTGGTTATTGAATTCTTAACTAATATCCAAGGGGTTATTCTGGTAGAGATCCATTATTATGTTTTTTGTGGAGGAGTTGTTGTCGTGGTTTTTGTTGTTTCGTGTGGATTTACCATGTGACTTGGTCATTCTGTGTTTGATTTCTAGAATCTTTCTAGGTAAGTGTTTATGACTATTGTGAGTCATACAGAATACTGCACTTGAACTGCTATTCCTACTGTTTACCTAAGAGTTTAAGGTCTCAGTCTAGGGTTCTTTGTTGTTATTTCATAGGTAAGACAATATGCTGCCCAAAAACCTGTGAAGGTCCTACTCTGGTTCTGGGAGTGACCAAGTTTAGGTCTAGATTTACCTGGATGTTTGGGATTGGGTGTCAAGGATTGTTATGTGTGGTTTAGGTTAAGTATTAAACCAACTTTTTATTGTGAAATAGGGTGGGTTTAGTAGTCAGGGGTTAGCCCTTAGAGTACTATGGCAGCTATTAGTTCCTTCCATGTTTATGAGAGCGAATGGTTAACGCTCTAAGCAGTGGGTGTGTGGGCTTTTAGGTGTGCCCTACAGAGGTCTGAAACAGAGGTGACAGTGAGATAAGAAGAAAAGTAAAAGGGTTACTTATCATAGGGTTAGATGTGAAGATTCCCTTCTGTTTTATGGAAGGAGCTTTAGGTGCTAGTGTTCTAGTCCCGGGTTTGTGACACCTTTGGACTCTGTTAAAATCTTGGGGAGTTCTATAATTAGTTGACTTAGGAGGGGTGTTGGAAAAGATGTAACTGGTTTCTGTTACTCATAATTTTTCAGGGTTTATTCATGTTATAGCATTTACAACTATTTCATTCCTAACTATTCCTGGATTATATTCTATTGCATGGGTAGACATTTTATTACTAATTTGTCAGTTTGACTGACACTTGATTTGTTTATTCTTTTATGTTTGAGTAATAGCTGCAATAAATACCCTATAAAGCAATTATTTTGTAGGTTCATAATCAACAGAATTTGTAAAAAAATTGGCAAAAATTATAAACAGGCGACTTACAAAATGGGAAACACAAAAGAATAAAAACCATACAGACACATTCTAAGATTCAAAAGGGAAATATTAAAAATAGCATTTTATCTTTGAAACTGCCATAAAAATATGATACAGAACAATACCGAGAATTGGCAGGAATGTGCAGCATTAAATCTATACTCACTGCTGGCTTAGCCAATCTGGAGAGGAACTAGCAAAGCTTATGCAACTCAGCATTGTGACCACACATAGACTAGAAATTCAGCTCTTGAATAAAAAATTTATATAGATTACCACATCATTACTTCAAGGTACTTATAAGTAAGAACTCACTGTTTTAGGCAATCTGAGTGTTGATACTGGGAAGTAGTTAGGAAAAACTGTGGTATTACATATACCATGAAGCATTAAGAAGCATTATACAGGCAAGTATATAGCAATAAAAAATCTATCTTAAAACATAATACTGATTTTCAAAGTTAAGAAGCAAAAGCATATTACGTCCATTCAAGTAAATTAAAATATATTCAACTAAACAGAATAGTTCAGAAATACCCACATGTAGACACCCAATTGACTTTTCTAATTATTGACAATTTTGTACATTTATGCAATGAATTTTAGCTTTAACATTCATTTGCTTCTTATACCCTTCCCACTCCCAATAAAACCTTTCATGCCAACAAGATCCACTTCTTGGATGTCTTCTTTCCATGTGTGACATGCTATGTTTAATTAGAATTAGTTTCTGAGGTGAGAATGGATGGAAGGTAATTCATAAGATCAAGAGAAAATTTATCAAAGATAACTCTACTGAAGAAAATGACACCTTTTTGCCTAGCAGCCTTCTACCACCAGGGGTCCATCAGGGAGGTATGGATACGCTCCCCCACCCATTGATGGGGTCCATGATCTTGTGCAGGTCTTTTGCAGATTTTGTGCATGTGATGTCATATCTAGAAAATGTCTTGTAATTTTTCTGTATTTGGCTCTTAATTCTTTCTGCACCTTCTACAATGTCTCCTGAGCCTTGTAATAGAAGATGTCCTAGATTCATTAAAGGTAGAGAACAAAACAATCACTTATACCTGGCACTTTGGCCTTTTAGTTTCTGCATTAACCACTGATGAGTGCAGTAAGAAGCTTCTGATGAAGACTGGGCCTAGCATTAATCTATGGGTATAAACATGAGTATTTAAAAGTGAGTTTGGAGCTCGAGAGATGGCTCAGGGGTTAAGACTCTGCCTCATAAGCAGAAGGTCCTGAGTTCGGATTCCAGCTCCCACATAAAAAATGCCAGAAAGAACTGGCAGCAGCCTGCACTTCTGGCCCTGGTGCCATCTCTCTGTATCTCTCTCTCTCTCTGTTTCTGTCTCTCTCTCTCTCTCTCTCTCTCTCTCTCTCTCTCTCTCTCTCTCTCTCTCTCTCTCTCTCACACACACACACATACACACACACACACTAAATAAACACAAATTTTTTTTAAGAAAGTGAGTTTGACAACAAATGCTGGAGAGGATGTGGAGAGAGGGGAACTCTCCTGCATTGCTGGTGGGAATGCAGGCTCATACAGCCACTCTGGCGAGCCGTCTGGAGATTCTTAAGAAATTAAAGATTGAAATGCCATATGACCCTGCTATTCTACTTTTGTGAATAACCCCCTATACAGCAGAGGTTCATCTCGATAGCACAAGCACGACCATGTTCATAGCAGCATTGTTTACAATAGCAAAGTCATGGAATCAACCCAAATGCCCAACAGTTGACGAGTGGATAAGGAAACCGTGGTACATCTATACAGTGGAGTACTACTCAGCCATCAAAAATGATGAATTACTGGAATTTGCCGGGAAATGGATGTCATTACAAACAATTATATTAAGTGAAGTATCCCAGACCCAGAAAATTAAGCGCCGTATGTACTCCCTAATAGGTGGCTCCTAGTACCAAACCCACCCAGCCCACCTTGAGACACTCATAGGTAAATCTATGTATTACCTACAGTAATTGCAAGGATTATGAACAGGAGGGATGGGGTTGGAGGGCCACACCAGACACAAGGAGAGAAGTGACCATGTTACAGTAGAGAAAATAGGCCTCCATCAAGGACTGCAAGGGGTGACATACAGTGCCCATCAGGATGGAGTGAAGGGCATTGCAGGAGCAGCAAAACTGCAAAAGAAAATCAACAAACCACAATCCAGAACTTCAGAGACTCCATATCAACCACGTAGAACTAGGCCAGACTAGTCTCTCCCCATCCTGAAGCTCAGGGACATTTGCGGAAGAGGGGGCAGTAAGAGTGTAAGAGCAAAAGGATGGGAGGAGCAATGATTTGCAAGATACTCCACACAAGTTAGGGCCGAAGCAATCATAATTGGACTTTGCATGCCCTGCGCAATGTCCAACACACTATTGACCTCACAAAGTCTAGCATCTGCTAAAGGCTCCAAGATCCTTAGAGGCAAGGGATTGGCAGCCACAGTAGTATTCCTATGCTTAAGGGGAACATGGGAAAGGGTTCAGGGAAATGCCACTGGGTCCTTGTACGTCATCAGAGAGGAGGGCCCAGAGGAGAGTCAGGGATGCACATTAAAGAACTCTCTGGGAATTGGGGCGGGAGGCACTGGGGGATAGGGAGGGAGTAGTAAGGGGAGGGGTAAGGGGAGGGGGAGCAGGGGGCTCGGGGGGAGGAGGAGGGAGGGAGGGAACCGGTGTACCTATTAAGTTTGTATGAGCAGAAATAATAATAAAAAATGTTAAAAAAAAAAAGAAAGTGAGTTTGAAAGATCCTTGGAGGCAAGGGATTGACAGCCACAGTAGTGTTCTTATACTTAAGGGGAATACAGGAAAAGGTTCTGGGAAATGCCACTGGGTCCTTGTACGTCATCGGAGAGGAGGACCCAGAGGAGAGTTTGGCATGCACATTAAAGGATTCTCCAAGATTGGGGGAGAGGAGGCACTTGGGGGTGGGGAGGGAGGGGTGAGGGAAGTGTGAGCAGAGGGGTCCAGGGGAGGAGGATGGAGGGAGGGAACCGGTGTACCTATTAAGTTTGTATGAGCGGAGATAATAAAAAATGTTTTAAAAAAAATAAAATAAATAAAATAAAATAAAAAAGAAGCTGACTATAAAAAAAGTATGAGTGGAAATAAAAAAATCTAAAAAAAAATAAAGTGAGTTTGACATCATGACTGTTTTCTCTAAATAAACTTTGTCGTGAGGGGGTCACTATGTGTACCTGTGGAGGACCAAGAGTGACTTTGGGAATCATCCTGGATTGTTTCTACCTCTTTTTTTCTTCACTCCGTGATTTCCCAGGTCCCACTCACCAGGACTGCCATTACTGCCTGGCATTTTTGCATGATACCTAGGATCCAAAGTCAGGACCTTCTGTTTACAAGGCAGTCTTAACCCCTGAGCCATCTCTCCAGCCCATGACCATTTACTAATACATCACTGGTAGATTTCTCCTTAGGGTCTATGCCCTCACTAGATACAGAACTGGACCAGGTTTACAATACCAGACATGAGTTCATTCTTATGGAGGGACCTCTAATTCAAACAGAGAACAGCTGGTTAACACCATAATAGTCATGCCAGTATTCCAGCAGCAGGCAGCAGGCAGCAGGCAATTTTTGCCTGGGAGTCAGTATTACAAGGTCCACTCCTGGTTAAGATTGTTAATGAATAGCACCTTTGGGCACTATGAAATCTAGCCATCAGGGAGGAAGTTATAAAAACAATTACAGTTTGATGTCTGTGTATTCTGTGACCAAAATATGTGTGGTGTCTTTGACAACAGGGTCTTACCATCAAGCTCTGGTAGGCAATGAGGAACAATAGAAATAGTCTGTATTGTTTTGGCATTTGGCAAAAATTTTCCATTATGTAGTCTTCCTCTTCATTCAGCAGCTTTCTTTATAGTACAAAAGCATTTTAATTTCTTGAGACCTTGGTTTTCAATTCTGGGTCTTATTTCCTAAGTGAAAGCCCTTACCTATTCCTGTATCTTGAAGTGTTCTCCCTACTTTATCCTCTAGTAATTTCAGAGTTTCAGTTCTAATATCAAGGCTTTATCTATTTGGAATTGATTTTTGTGCTATGTGAAAGATAGTTTCATTTTCTACACACACACACATAGAGATAGAGATAGAGATAGATAGAGATATATATAGATAGATAGAGATAGAGATATACAGATAGAGACAGCGATAGATATGTAACACCATTTATTCAAGAGGATGTCTTTTCTCCAATATGAGTCTTTTGGCTTTGTGAAAAATCAGGAGAATGCTGTAGCACACACTTAGTTCTGGGACTTCTATTCTATTCAATTGATCTTTGTGTCTATTTTTGTGTTTTCATTACTATAGCTCTACAGTACAGTTTGAAACTAGGTATGATGATACCTACAACTGTGTTCTTACTGTCAATGATTTCTTTGTCTATTTGGGGGTTTTTGGCTTCCATATGAATTTTAAAATTATTTTTTTATATTTCTGTGAAGAATAGAGTTTATGTTTAATCAGAATTACATTGTGTCTGTAGAATGATTTTGGTAGCATGGTGATTTCCATAAGATTAATCCTGCCAATCCATTATCATAGCAAATTTTTCCATCTTTTAATGTCTTCTCCAATTTCTTCAGTGTTTAAATTTTTCATTGCAAAAGTCTTTTACTTACTTATTTAGGTTTTTGAAAGAGTTTTTTAGGCTATTGCAAAATGGGATTATTTCCCTAATTTCTTTCTTACTATGTTTGTCATTGGTATATAGGAAAGCTGCTAATTTTGTTATGTCAAATTTGTAACCTGCCACTTTGCTGAAACAGTTTATTGACTCTAGAATTTCTTGCTGGAGTCTTTGTCTAGTTTTGGAATCAAGACAATGTTGATTTCATTTAAAAATTTTGAAAATGTAAACAAGAATACTGAGGGCAGGAAAGTACAATGAGTATGGAGAGATTTTTTTTTTATTAAAAATTTAATTATACATTTTAAAATTTTTTACCAGTTCCCTCCCTCCCCCCTCCCCCCTCCCCTTCCCCCAGTGTCTCCCCCCCAATTCCCAGAGAGTCCTTTATTGTGTGCGCCTAACTCTCCACTGGGTCCTCCTCTCCGATGACATATAAGGACCCAGTGGCATTTCCATAAGCCCTTTCTCTTGTTCCCCTTAAGCATAAGATTACTACTATGGCTGTCAATCCCTTGCCTCCAGGGGTCTCGGTGCCCTTAACAGATGCTAGACTTTATGAGGGCAACAGTGCCCTGGACATTGCGCAGGGCATGCAAAGTTCCATTATGATTGCTTTGGCCCCAAATATTGTTGAGAATCTTGCAAATCGTTGCTCCTCCCATCCTTTTGCTCTTACAATCTTACCGCCCCCTCTTCCGCAAATGTCCCTGAGCTCCAGGATGGGGGGAGATTAGGCTGTCCTAGTTCTATGTGATTGATATAGAGTCTCTGAAGTTCTGGATTGTGGTTTGTTGATTTTCTTTTGCAGTTTTGCTGCTCCTGCAATTCCCTTCACTCCATTCTGCTGGGCACTGTATGTCACCCCTTGCAGACCTTGATGGAGGCCTATTTTCTCTGCTGTAACATGGTCTCCTCTCTCCTTGTTTCTGGTGTGGCCCTCCTAACCCATCTCTCTTGTTCATAATCCTTGCAATTACTGTGTTACATAGGTTTACTTTTGAGTGTCCCAATGTGGGCTGGGCGAGTTTGGTACTAGGAGCCACCTATTAGGGAGTACATACGGCGCTTAATTTTCTGGGTTTGGGATACTTCACTTAATATAATTCTTTCTAATGACATCCATTTCCCAGCAAATTCCAGTAATTCATCATTTTTGATGGCTGAGTAGTACTCCATTGTATAGATGTACCACAGTTTCCTTATCCACTCGTCAACTGTTGGACATTTAGGTTGATTCCATGACTTTGCTATTGTAAACAGTGCTGCTATGAACATGGTCGAGCTTGTGCTATCGAGGCGAACCTCTGCTGCTTGGGGGGTTATTCCCAAAAGTGGGATAGCAGGGTCATATGGCATTTCAATCTTTAATTTCTTTAAGAATCTCCAGACGGCTCGCCAGAGTGGCTGTATGAGCCTGCATTCCCACCAACAATGTAGGAGAGTTCCCCTCTCCCCACATCCTCTCCAGCATTTGTCGTTGTTTGTACTGTGGATTTTTGCCATCCTGACCGGGGTGAGATGATATCTCAGGGAAGTTTTGATTTGCATTTCCCTGATGGCGAAGGAAGTGGAGCATTTTTTAAGATAATTGTTAGACATTTTAATTTCATCCCTGGTAAAGTTTCTTTGAAGTTCCAGGGCCCATTTTTTAATTGGGCCAGTGTTTTCCTTGGAGTTTAATTTTCTAAGTTCTTTGTGCACTCTGGACAGTAGAGCTCTGTCAGATATGTGGTTAGTGAAGATTTTCTCCCATTCTGTGGGTTGCCTTTGAGCTCGTGCGACAATCTCTTTATCTGAACAGAAGCTCTTTAATTTCACAAGATCCCAACTGTTGAGAGTTGGTAGCAGTGACTGTGCCATTGGATGTCTGTTTAGGAAGTGTTGGCCTAGCCCAATCAGCTCGAGGGAGTTCCCTATCCTTTCAACTATGGCTTTTAAAGTCTCTGGCCTGATATCAAGGTCCTTGATCCATTTGGAATTAAGTCTTGTACATGGTGACAAGTACGGGTCCAGCTTTAATCTTCTGCATGTGGAGACCCAGTTTTGCCAGCACCATTTGTTAAAGATGCTGTTCTTTTTCCATTGGATTCTTTGGGCCCCTTTGTCAAAGACCAAATGGCTGTAACTTTGTGGGCTTATATCTGGGTCTTCAATCCTTATCCATTGATCTGTGTGTCTATTTTGGAGCCAGTACCAGGCTGTCTTTATAACTATGGATTTGTAGTATAGACTTAGGTTTGGTATGGTAATACCTCCAGCTGTGTTTTTGTTACTCAGTATTGTTTTTGCTATCCTGGGTCTTTTGTGCCTCCATATGAACTTTGAGATTGTTTGGTCAACTTCTTTGAAGAATTGCTTTGGGATTTTGATTGGTATAGCATTGAATCTGTATATTGCCTTTGGTAGGATGGTCATTTTTACAATGTTGATTCTGCCAATCCAGGAACAAGGGAGGTCTTTCCACCTTCTGGTGTCTTCTGCAATTTCTTTCTTTAGGGTTTTAAAGTTTTCATTGTAAAGGTCTTTTACCTCCTTAGTTAGATTTATACCAAGGTATTTCATTTTTTTAGGGGTTATAGTAAATGGCATGGTTTCTCTCAAGGCTTTTTCACTTCTTTCATTCTGGGCATATAGGAAGGCCTCTGATTTTTGCACATTTATTTTGTATCCTGCCACCCTGCTGAACTTCTCAATTAGTTCCAGGAGCTTCCTGGTGGAGTTTTTGGGATCACTCAGGTATAAGATCATGTCATCTGCAAATAGAGATAGTTTGACTTCTTCCTTGCCAATTTGAATCCCTCTTATGTCCCTTTCTTGTCTTATGGCTTCGGCTAAGACTTCAAGTACAATATTGAATAGAAGTGGTGAGAGTGGACAGCCTTGTCTTGTTCCTGATCGAAGTGGGAATGCTTCCAATTGTTCCCCATTGAGCATAATCCTTGCTGTGGGCTTGTTGTATATGGCTTTATTATATTGATAAAGGTTCCTTCCATTCCTACTGTCTCTAGCGTTTTGATCATAAAAGGCTGTTGGATCTTGTCAAAAGCTTTTTCTGCATCTATCGAGAGTATCATGTGGTGTTGGACTTTGGACTGGTTTACATGATGAATTACATTTATTGATTTGCGTATGTTGAACCAACCTTGTGTGCCGGGGATGAAGCCTACTTGGTCCCCATGAATGATCTTTTTAATGTGTTTTTGAATCCGATTTGCTAAGACTTTGTTGAGAATCTTTGCGTCTGTGTTCATCAGGGAGATCGGCCTATAGTTTTCTTTTTTAAGTGAATCTTTATTAGGTTTTGGGATTAAAACGATATTAGCTTCATAGAAGGAATTTGGTAGTGTTCCTTCTTTTGCTATTTGATGGAACAGTTTAAGGAGTATTGGTGTTATTAACTCCTTAAATGTCTTGTAGAACTCTGCTGAATCCATCTGGTCCAGGACATTTTTTGGTGGGAAGATTCGAGATTACTTCCTCAATTTCCTTATATGTTATAGGACTATTTAAGTAATTCACAACTTCCTGATTCAATTTAGGTAAGTTGTGTTTACTTAGAAATTCATCCATCTCTTTTGTGTTGTCAAACTTCACAGAGTATAAGTTTTTGAAATATGATGTTATAATTCTCTGGATTTCTTGGGTATCCGTAGTGATAACTCCATGTTCATTTCTAATTTTGTTAATTTGGGTTTTCTCTCTCTTGCTTTTGGTTAGTTTAGCTAGGGGTGTATCAATCTTGTTGATTTTTTCAAAGAACCAGCTTTTTGATTGGTTGATTTTTTCTATCGTTTTCTTAGTCTCGATTTCAGATATTTCTCCCCTTATTTTGCTAATCTCTTCTCTTCTACTGCTTTTGGGATCAGATTGCTCTAGTTTCTCTAAAGCTTTAAGCTGCATTGTTAAGTTGTTTATTTCTGATGTTTCCATTTTTTTGACGTGGGCATTAAGAGCTATGAACTTACCTCTTAGAACAGCTTTCATTGTGTCCCAGAGATTTTGGTAAGTTGTATTTTCGTTATCATTCACTTTCAGGAAATCTTGAATTTCCTTTTTAATTTCTTCCTGAATCCAGTTCTCATTCAGCATCATAGTGTTAAGTTTCCAGGAGTTAGTGTATTTTCTCTTGTTTGATGTGTTGTGGATGTCCAGCTTTAGGCCGTGGTGGTCTGATAGGGCACAGGTTAGAATTTCAACTTTCTTGTACATGTGTAGATTCATTTTGTGGCCCAATATGTGATCTATTTTGGAGAAAGTTCCGTGTGCTGCTGAGAAAAATGTGTATTCTTTGGTGCGTGGGTGAAAAGTTCGATAGAGATCTGTGAGGTCCATTTCTTTCAGGGTTTGATTAAGTTCCAAAGTGTCTCTGTTAAGCTTTTGACCTGTTGATCTATCCCATGTAGAGAGGGCGGTGTTGAAGTCCCCAAGAATTATCGTTTGGGCGTTGATTTCTTGCTTTAGACGCTGTAGGGTTTTCTTAATGAATGTGGAGGGGCCCGTATTGGGTGCATATATGTTCAGTATTGTGAAATCTTCCTGGTGAATTGTACCTGTGACTAAAATGTAGTATCCATCCGTGTCTCTTATAATTTTTTTTGGTTTGAAATCCACTTTGTCTGATAGCATAATGGCTACCCCTGCCTGTTTTCTGCTTCCATTTGCTTGTAGAATTGTTGACCAGCCTTTTATTTTTAGAGCGTGCCTATCTTTTGTGGTGAGATGGGTTTCCTGCAGGCAACAGATTGATGGATTGTGATTTTTAATCCAAGTTTGTAATCTGTGTCTCTTGATCGGTGAATTAAGTCCATTAACATTTAGTGTTATAATGGAGAAACTATTGTTAATTCCAGACATTTATTATGTTTAGTAGCTTTTATAAGTATATTGCTTCGCTTTTAATGGTGTTATATTTGCCTTCTGTTCTCCTGGATATGCCTGTTTTTTTCTTCACGCTTGAGTATCATTTCTAGCAGTTTTTGAAGGCCTGGTTTGGTGGCCATGTATCCCTTAAAGTTGTCTTTGTGCTGGAAAATTTTTCTTTCTCCCTCGATCATGACTGATAGTTTTGCAGGGTAAATCAGCCTGGGTTGACATTTTTGCTCATTCAATACTTGAAGTATGTCTCTCCAAGCTCTTCTTGCTTTTACTGTTTCGACTGAGAAGTCATTTGTTATTTTAATAGGTTTGCCTTTAAAAGTGACTTGTTTTTTCTCCCTTGAAGCTCTCAGCACCAGTTCTTTATCTTGAATGTGGAGTGTTTTAACTATTATTTGCCGCGGTGTGCTTCTAGTTTGGTCGTATCTGTTTGGGGTGCGGAATGCCTCTTGTATATGAATGGGCCTCTCTTTTTTTAGATGAGGAAAGTTTTCCTTGATGATCGTTTGAAAAATTTCCTCAGGGGTGGTATTTTGAGATTCTTGCTCCGGTATTCCATGAATACGCATGTTAGGCTTCTTCAGGGTGTCCCATATCTCTTGGATATTTCTCTCAAGTATCTTTTTGGCTTTAACAACCTCTTCCATTGAGCTGGTTAGTACTCCCACTTTATCTTCAAGGTCTGAAATTCTGTTTTCTGCTTCATTAGTTCTGTTGATAAGACTCTCTGTGGCGTTCTGGGTTGAAGATAACTTGTCTTTTAGCTCAGTTTTAAACTCTGCTTGAGTTTGTTTTAACTGTTCTATGCCACTTTTTGTTTCTTGCACTGTTTTTCTCAACTCCTCCAGATGTCTGTTGTGTTCCTCTTCAAAGCGATTGATTCGATTATGTAATTCCTCCCGGATTTCCTCTTTCATAGTATTGAACATGGTAATGATCATATTTTGAAAGTCGTTATCCTGGGTCAGGCTTTCTTGGCCTTTTTCCACGGGTTTGTTCTTGTTGGAGTCTAACATTATGGGATTAATTTCTTCAGTGGGAGATTTGTTTACTTGAGTGTTGCTTCTCATGGATTTGCACTTTGACTTTGGCATTGTCATTTTAACTCTTAAGATCTCTCAATTTCACTAAACTGAATTATTTGGCCTGGGGTACTGGTGGGCGGGGCCTGAACGGGGACTTACCTAGGGAGCGGGGTGAGGCCCGGGTGGACCGCGTGCGTGTCCTGACTGGCGGAGCGGGGTGGGGCGAAAAGGGAGGATGGGCGGGTCGGCGTGGAGCTATTTAACCCGAGGGCAGCTGGGGCGGGGCCCGGGCGCAGGGGGAGGTCCTCCTTCCCTCGGCCCCCGCACAGCTCCGGCTGGATGGCGGGAGTCGGAGCCGGGTCCCCGTGGGCTGACCTGGGGTCCTAGAGCGCGCGTTGAGGCCCCGAGTATGGAGAGATTTTAAACAATAACAAATCATGGATGAAAATGCCATAGGAAAATTTATTGCTCTGAATGTTAATAAAAAATAACAAATCAAAGCAAGACAAAATAAAAGATAAATAAAAAAATAGATGTGCCATCTACTTATCAAGAAAGTAAAATTCAAGAGTGAAGAAGGTTAGGAGACCAAAATCAAAGCAATATTTCACACTTTGCTTGAAGTGTTAAAATATTAACACAACATACTGTGGCAAGTGACAGAACAAGATACAGTAACTGCTACACAAAATTATATAATGAGACATTCTTTAAAATGTAAGAACTATAAATAAATCAAGATGAAATCTTTAAACTTTTCCAGTAACTCACAAAATTACATTTGAAGAAAAACCGACGAGTAGAAAACCGAAGTACAAAATGAAAGAAAGCAAATAATAAAATAGTTAAGTGATAGTAAATTTCCTTGAATGCAAATAGTCTAATTATGATTATCAAAGGGCATAAAAGGACAGAAAGACCAGGCGAAAATAAAACCCAAATTCTGTATGAAAACAAAAGAACAGAAATATATGTATCATGCATCATGTGACTGGTCCAGGTTTGATGTAATTAATAGTATATTGAATCAGAGAACAGTGCTCACCAGCAGAAGGCCCACATAGGATTGGACCTATTAACATTTCAACATGGAGTCAGTGAGGAAGGAAACTCATGAGGTTGCAACACTTCCCATACATATAAGAAATCATTAATTGCCAGGAGGAAGAGCCTTTTGGATTGTTTATCTACTGATAGGTTGGCCTGCCCCAGTAAGTAATTTGGCCTGCCCCAGTAAGTAATTTCACTAAACTCATTGGTTTGCCAAGCTAGAATTAGGTGGAATTGTTTCTTTGATCTGTCATTGCCCTCTGGTGTAAATAAAAATAGTTTGTTTAGGAATAGGGAGGGAGGGGGAGAAAGGAAGGGGAAAAGGGGGGAGGGAATCCAGGGAGGGGTGGAGGGAGGGAGGGGAATGGGGTACTTATCAACAATGTATGAGTGGAAGAAATAAATAAAAAAAACAAAAAAAAGGAATAGGAATGTAACACTGTGCCATCATTAATAATAAATAAGCAGGTGCAATTACATTAAGATCAGAAGATGTCAACATCAGAACTAATACTTCAAAGACAAAGGAGGACAAAATGGTAATAAAATGATCAACCTACCACAGAATCATAATTGTCTTCATTTATACTAAATAGACTTTTAAAATACATGAAGTTAAAACTGCAGAGGGAAAAAGAAGAAATAGACAAATCCAAAAGTATGGCTGAGAATAACCTTAATGTCTCTCTTTCTCAACAAATTATAAAACTGCTAAAATTAAAAATACAGAAGACCTGAACAACTGACAGTATTAAATGGGCATATGTGCAACTGTTGCATGAATGCTTTCCCTGAGGAGATGCCACACAACTGTCTTTCCATCCCACACAGGAGTTCCACAACACATCAAAGTAGCAATTTCATTCCATCAAGGTCTAACTTGATAAGCCAATGAGTTTCTTGAGTTTGTTTACAAGATTAGGAACAGGGACAATTCAAACGCAGCTACATAACCAGAAAGTCTGTCCCCAGCATGGGTGAGACTCACCAAAGCCCTACCTCTGGAGCTCTCTGCCATAGAACTTGCTAGGGGAGTCTCCTCCAGGCTTCTGGGCTGCTCTAGATCTCTCTCTACCTGCTAGACTGTTCACTGGTTTCTCACTCTTCTTAACTTCTTGGCTGGCCTGCTTAGTAGTCTCTTCTAGACTGCTACTTCAGGGTCTCCTTCACACTGTCTAGAACTGCTCCAGGGCCTCCTTGCAACTGTACTGCTTGACTGGCTAACTCCAAGTTACTTGGCTGTTCAGCAGTCTCTTCCAGGATTTTTCACCTCTTGGGGGACTCCTTCAGACAGAACTGGAGGGCTTGACTAGCAAGAGAATCTTCTCCCCTCGCTATTGTTTACCGCTCTTCACATTCTTGGAGGAAGCCCCTGCCACCTAGCTTGTTTTTCTCAGGAAGTGCCTAAGGCTAAAAGGTTGTTTACTTACTAAGAAGTTCTTCAGGATAAGATATTGCAACATCCTCCTTAAATTTAAACTAGGCAAAGCCCAAGACCCGCTGCCCAGAGGAAAAATGTCATACAACAACAACACTCTATCCAACAAAAGTAGAATAAGAATTTAAAAAAAGGGGGGGGGGTTGCCACTGAGTCCTGCAAGACTCAGAGAACTGGACTGGAGAACTCAGAGGGAAGGAGGGAAGTTTGGCGCCCACAAAACAGATGCTCCAGGGAATGGGAGGAAGGGGGAAGCATCCAGAGAGGGGGAAGGAAGAAGGGGGTGAAAAAAAGGGGGGAGAGTGGAATGGGGGAATATTGAGGAAGGGAGGGGGAAAAGAGAGGAGAGGGGGTACTTATTGAACTTGTATGATTAGGAAAAGAATAAAATGGGGGGAAGAAGGAAAACGTTAAAGATAAAAAAGGAGGGGGAAGGGAAAAAAAAGAATAAAGATAATAATTCAGTGATACCAAAAAAGTCATTAAACATTCATAAATATGAACTATAGCCTGGGCCATAAAATAAAATATAATATACTTACATGAACAGAAATCATGTAGTGTGTTTTATGACAATAATGGAATGAAACTAGAAATAAATGAAGAACACCAAGAGATTGCCAAAGTTAGTGCAAAAACTTAGTGCAATGACTAACACAAATAAATCATAGGTTATAGCAAGATCAAATAATACATCAAGCTGAATAAAAATATAATATACCAATTATGTGATATACAACTAATGTAGTAACAAGAAAGAAATTTAGAGCAATAAAGACGTGATAAAATCAGCAAAGATTTGAAATCTAAATTTTTTTTCTTTTTTTTAATTTATTTATTTTTCTGTTCATACAAATATAATAGGTACCCCTGTCCCCTCCCTCCCTCCACCCCTACCTGGACCTCCCTGTTCCCTCCCCCCTTTGCCCCTTCCTTTCTCCCCTCCCTCCCTTTCTCCCAGTGTCCCCTTCTTCCATCTCTGAAGCATCCTTTAATGTGTATATCAAACTTTCCTCTGGGTCCTCCTTACTGATGAGGTGTAAGGACTCAGTGGCATTTCCTAGAACTCTTTCTTGTGTTCCCCTTAAGTATAGGAACACTATTGTGACTGTTAATCCCTTGCTTCTAAGGATCCTAGTGCCTTTAGTCCATGCTAGACTTTGAGGGGTCAATGATAAGTTGGTCAATGCACAGATCATGCAGAGTCCTATTACAATTGCTTCGGCCCTAACTTGTGTGGAGTATCTTGCATATCTTGACTCCTCCCATCCTTGTGCTCTTACAATCTTACCGCTCCCTCTTCCGCAAATTTCCCTGAGTGAAATCTAAATTTTTATCTTGGAAAACTAAAAAGAGGAAAATAAACCCAAAGCAAGCAGAATGAAGACAACAATAAGTATCACAGCAAAATTCAGTGATGTTGACATCTGACACAACGATGTAAGAACCAGAGGGTGGGGGAGGCTAGGACTGTGGGGGATCTGTGTGGAATGCTGACTAACGGGTATAACATGGTTATTGCACTCTGAATTCATAGCAGTTGTGATTATTTCTATAAAATCTGTGCAATATTGGGCCTGCCGTAGACTAGGGATGGGCTCATGGGGTACTAACCACTTTCAAGGATTTATACACAGTTAATGATTGGAAGGGAAGGATGGGTCTTTCTTTTCACTAATATATCCACTGGTAAGGGGTCTGTCATGGTTAGGCACAGGTGTCAACTTGACAGTTGAGGGTTTGAGCTCTGGGCACATTTGTAGAGAATCAATGGTAGAGTTAAGCCCAGAGCAAACCTGCAATAGACTGTCTAGTTGATGGAGAAGGCCCAGACCTTGGTGGGTGTGATTAGACCCGGGAATAAAATATAGAGATCTAGTTAAGAAAGTCAGCATCCTTGTGTACACTTGGCCAGAAATGCTGGTCTGGCAAGTAAGAATCGTCCTTCTCTCAGCCATTATGTACAGTTGGTGTGGCCAGTTCCCTCCACCCTGGTGTTGGTGCATGCTCTCCCATCAAACTGGACTACAAACTGCAACTGGACTAGCATAAAAAATGAACCCCTTATCCTTAAGCTGTTTGATGGTGATTTATCAGCAACCATGCAGGCGAATTGCAACAGGGTCCATGCTCATAAATAACCCTAGAGAAACCCACTGGGTCACTCAGAAAATCATGAAAGTAAAAGGGAGGCTATTTGGGAAGAAAAGGAGGATTTGCAGATGCAGGAGAGATAAAAAGAGGATAAGAATGTGGAGGACTATGACTAAAATACATTATATAAATGTATGAAAATGTCATAATAATATGCATTTTATGTAATTTAACATTTGTTAAATTTTTGCTAATTTAAAACAATGCTGAAAATTAATGAAACAATACCCCATATCATATTTGGAAGCTAAAATGTCAAGGTGAATGTGGAATACTGATTATTAGAGATTGGAAAGTGTGTAGAGATTAAAAAAAATCAGAATTTGATCAGTGCATGTTGAACACCATTAAAACGTATGATTGGCATATCTCAGCAAAAAGTAAAATAAAACAGCTATACAGTTCTATAAAGTAGTTCTTTGGGGAAAAATCTATAAAATTAAGAAACCTCTAGCAATGTAACTAGATAAAGGAGATATACAAAGCAGTATCAGGATTGGAGTCAAGAATATTGCTACAAATCACATTTGGACTTTGCATGCCCTGCAATGTCCAACACACTATTGACCCCACAAAGTCTAGCATTTGCTAAAGGCACTAGGATCCTTGGAGGCAAGGGATTGACAGCCACAGTAGTGTTTCTATGCTTAACGAGAAAACAGGAAAGGGTTCTAGGAAATGCCCCTGGGTCCTTGCACCTCATCGGAGAGGAGAACCCAGAGGAGAGTTTGGCATGCTCATTAAAGGATGCTCTGGGGATTGGAGGGGGAGGCACTGGGGGATGAGGAGGAAAAGGGGAAGGGAGGGGGGCACAGGGGGTTGGGGGGATGGAGAGAGGGAAGGGACCAATGTACATGTTAAGTTTGTATGAGTGGAAATAAAAATAAATAAATATTTAAAAAAGAATATTGCTACAAATCTTCAAACAGTATATAATAAAGAAAGAGGGGAATAACAATACATTAGTAATTAAACAACTTAGAATAGACTAATTTCTTGAAAACGACAAGCTAACAAACTCAAATAAGGTAATATTTGAGCAGTACTATAAAGGAAAGAAATCAAATTCATTATTTAAAAGAAATTTTGAGGCCCAGATTGTTTTACTCTGAAATTCTATTAATCAACTAAATAATTAATATAACTTTCCATAAACTGTTCCAGAACATAAAGTATGGAGAAGCTTTCTTTCACTCTTTTAAGAGTCCATCATTACTGCTCTGGGGAATAGGAGGGAGGAAGTGGTAGGCACACCAGGAGAGGGGTAGGGAGGGAAGGAGTGAGAAGAAGGGGAAAGGGGGAGAGTGCATTGGGGGACAACTGGGGAAAAGGAGGGGAAATGGAGAGGAGGGGGGTACCTGTTGAGCTTGTATGATGAGGCAAAAATAAAATGTGCAATAAAAAAGAGTCCATCATTAGTATGATACTAATACAAACAATGACAGCACCAAAATATGAAAACTAAAATCAATATAACATAAAATTAGGTTCAAAAATGTTCAACACGATACTTGGAAACTACCAAAATGTTCAAAAGCAATTGAATGTATTTTAAAAAGTGCTATATTCCTACAACAGAATGCTTTCAACTTTAAAAAATGGAAGGAAATTCTATCCCTGATATATTGGCCAGAAAAATAAGCCTATCAAACAAAAATTACTGCATGATTCCATTTACACACACACATACTCACCTAACAGAATAGTAGTTGCTAAGAGCTTTGAGAGAGGGAAGAAAAGGTAGTATTTAATCAATAGTCATAATGTTCCAGTTCGATAGATGAATAACCTCTACGAATACATATATCTTGGTCAAAGAGGACTTATCCAGGCATGTGATGCTAGTTCAACATTCAATCAAGGTATTCCACATTTGAAATAAGTTAGTAAAGAAACCAGACTATATTAGTCAGGTCCTCTAGAGATGCAGAATAGACACAATGAATATATATATATATATATATATATATATATATATATATATACATATACATATAAGGAATGTATTAAGTTGGCTTACAGTATGGCCGAGGTAGTCCAACAATGGCTGCCAGTAGCCAAGGTAGTCCAATGATGGCTTCCAGTAGCTGCTCAGTTCGGTAGTCGAGTGGGTGATGGCTAAATGCTGGAGAATTCCTAGAGTCTTTAGTCTAGCCAACAAAGACTTGGTTGATTGGAAGGCTAGAGGTGGCTTCTCTTTGGTGGCTCCTTTTTATATGATGCAGTTCTAATAGGATCTAGGGAGGGTACAATCCTATCAAGCAGTCTCAGTTGATCCTTTCCAGAGGTGGTCTCAGCCCATCTTAGTTAATACCAGGTGTGTCAAGTTGACACCCAGGCTTAACTATCAGACATACCTAGTAGTATAAGCTTGTAATCCCAGCTACTTGTGAGGCTGAGGCAGGAGGCAAGATCACAAATTCAAATCCTGAATGGGATACAAAGAAAGTTTAAAGCTAGCCTGTAAGCCTAGTGAGATTCTGCCTCAAAGTAAAAAAAAAAAAAAATGAAATGATGAAAAACCATGAGGAACATTGCAGAAGAGGGGGTAGTAAGAAGGTAAGAGCCTGGGCCTCAGGCAGACTCTGCCAGACAGGAACTTCTAGAAATAACAGGCTGTGGCACCCATGAATTCACTGCAGTTGTGTTTACCTGTACAAGACCTGCCCAACATTGGGTTTATTAATACTTCACCATGGAAGAGGATCCACATTCCCTGTGTCTTTATATAAAAGAGAAAGACAGAGGAAGAAAAAGAGAAAGGGGGAAGGAGGGAGGGAGGGAGGGAAGAAAGGAAGCAAGGGGGAGAGAAAGAGAGAGAGAGAGAGAGAGAGAGAAACAGAAGTCAATGTTATCTCTTCCAAGAAACACTGATCCTATCATACCAGAGCCCCATCTATATGATTTCATTTAACATTAATTACTTCCTTATAGGTCCTATCTCCAGATGAAGTTGAAATGATGGTTAAACTCTCAATATATGAATCAGAGTGGGGGGCACAATTCAGTCTATAGCAGTTGTGAAATTATCATCAACTTTAGAATATTTTTATTGATCCCCAAATAAGCCACAACTTTAAGTACTCAGCAACTACTAAACTGCTAAACTGTCTCTAGATTTGCCTATTCTGGACATATCATATTATATGATATATTGTCTTTATGATGCATTTCTATTTTCAAACATTACATTTTTGAGGTTCACAGCATCATGATTCTGTGTCATGTATCAGTATCCCATTATGTTTTATTGCCAAATGACATTCTTTTATGTGTATATGCCATATTTTTAGACACCAAATGATTTTTACACACACTAAATGATGGATATTCAAGCCTATTTCTGCTTTTTGACTGTTATACATAGTACTACTGTCAAAGTTTATATGTAAGTCTGTATAAATATATGATTTCATTTTTGCAGGTATATAGCTAGGAATGGAATTATTGGTTTTTATAGTATCCAGGCTTTGGTGAAAGGTTTTCTCTAGTGGTTATATTTTACATCATCATCAGCAGCATATGAGGTTTCTAATTTGTCTGTGACTATGCTAACACTTGTCAATTTTTAATATTCTACTATAATCATCATAGTATTGTAAAGTGTTTTCTCTTATTACAGTTTAGATTTGCATCTCTTTCATGAGCAGTGATGCCGAGCATCTTTTTGGGTACCTATTGACCATTTTGTACTAAGTGTGAAGAAATATCTATTTAAATCTTTGGCTGATTTTAACTGAATTATTTGCATTTTATGGCTAAATTGTATGTTCTTTATATTCTAAATACTAGAATCTGACCACAGAATTCTTTTCCTCCTATCCTATAAGTTGTCTCGATTGTGCCCCTAAGTGACAAGTTTTAGATTATAATATTTTTACCCATTCCATGTATATGGCTACATGTGCATTCATTGCCATATCTAAAACCAATATATAATGTAATATCGTGAAAATTGTCACTATTTTCTTTTAAGAGCTATATTAGGTTAGTTAGTTTAGCTATGCTTATGAAGCATTTTTACTTAAAGTATATGGTATGAAACCAAGTATCCAACCACAGTGTCACAACAGGCAGAATGAGATGGTTCAGTGTGTAAAGCACTTAGTAAACAAGCAAGAAGACAAGATTCAATGCAGTGGCATAGTATCAAATGTATAAATATGTCTATATTCCCTACATATCTAAGGGAAAGGGATGTCAAACATCCAAATATTCCAGAAGTCATAGGCCAGACAGCCTGGCTTATGGAGCAACACAAAATGGCAAGAAAACTCATCTGAAGTTTGAGCTTTACCAACACATGAGAGTCATGGCACACATTGCCTGTATTCACATACATATAATCACACACACACACACACACACACACACACACATACATAGACAAATATATATATATAATTCAACAAATGGTGCTATAATATTCATAGATGGATATCAAACTTTGACTTAAGTCAAACTTTATGCATCATATGAAAAATTAGCTCAAATGAACTATGACAACATATGAAAATATACTTGGAAAGAGGACTTAGTGCAGAATTTGAATTGGGTGCTAAAATCAATGTATTTACAAAGAAAAGAAACAAATTGGGCATAATCAATTTTGAAAAAGGAATCTTTGAAAGAACCCATCAACACTCTGAAAGTACAATCTATGGACAATGAGAAAATATTTTGAATCTGTATATTTGGTAAGGAGTTTTTACCTGTTGTGTATTTTTTTAAAACCCAAACAATTTAATGACACACTGGGAGCAATTTCACTGAGGGGGACATAAGATGACAAGAAGGCCTATGAAAAGGTTTGCAACACCACAGCTGTTATGGACTAAATGTTTTTGTACTCCCTCCATTTATACATTGAAATCCCAAGCATAAAAAGTCATATAGAGAGGGCTAAGGAGAAGTTTTGGAGGTTAAAGCCTTTATCTCACAAGCAAAACGACCTGATTTTGGATCCCTAGATCCCACTTAAAAATGCCAGATGAAACTGGTGGTGGCCTTTGTGATAGTTAATCCTGGCTGTCAGCTTGGCTGCACTTGTGATTAATTAAAAGATCAGCTGCCGCAATTCACTACAGTAACATGAGCACAACCATGTTCAATGTAGCACTATTTACAATAGCAATATTATGGAATCAACCCAAATGCCCAACAGTTGATAAAAGGATAATGAAAATGTGGTACATTTCTACAATGGAATACTACTCAGCCATCAAAAAAGATTAATTAATGAAATTTGCTGGGAAATGGATGAAATTAGAAAAAATTATATTGTGTGAAGTATCCCAGACACAGAAAATTAGACACCGTATGTACTCTCTAATAAGTAGATCCTAATTCCAAACCCATTTAATGACACTTTCAAAGATAAATCTTTGTAATACCCACTGTAATCACAAAGGATTATAAAGATGAGGGAAGGGGAAGGAGGACCTCAAAAGAAAGAAGATAGGGGATCACACTTCAGTAGAGAAAATAGGCCATGTCATATATTGCATGTAAGTAGCGAGACATCTGGTGAAGCTCATTCTCACTTCCCTTCCTGGTCACTGAACAGGTTTGATCTCACCAATCAGAGAGGGTATAGGGACTGGCAGATAGACAGTAATCATCTGGCAAATGGGACATTGCCCCTTATCATAGTTAGGCACAGGTGTCAACTTGATGGTTGAGGGTTTGAGCTCTAGGCACATTGGTAGAGAATTAATGGTTGAGTTAAGCCCAGAGTAAACCTGTAGGAGATTGTCTAGCTGATGGGGAAAGCTCAGCCCATGGTGGGTGGGACTAGGCCCTGGAATAAAATACAGAGAGCTGGTTGAGAGAGTGGGCATCCTTCTGTTCACTTGGCCAGACATGCTGGTCTGGCAAGTAAGGATTGTCCATTCTCAGCTGTTATGTGGTGATGGTGTGGCCAGTTCCCTCAGCCCTAGTGTTGGTGCGTGCTCTCCCTTCAAGCTGGACTGAGAACTGTAACCATTTGATATCATTTATCAGCAACCATGCAGGTGAACTGCAACACCCCCCCATTGCTGTGTCCAACTTCTATTCTTCCATCTACCTTTGAGTCTCCTCTTATATTAAGATCTTCATTTCAACAGTCTTTTATTTTTGGTTAGGAGATGACCTTCGATACTAATCAAGATGCAGCCAAAGGTAGTGCAGGAAAAACAAATCTGAGAACAACAACAAACCATAATTCAGAACACCAAGGACCCTATATTAATCACCTGGAACCAGACCAGCCAAATCTCTTCCCATCCTAAAGCTCAGGGAACCTTGCAGAAGAGGGGGCAGCAAAATTGTAAGAGCCTAAAGATGGGGAGGATCAAAGATATGCACGATACTCCACACAAGTTAGGGCTGCAGCAGCCATAATCAGACTTTGCCTGACCTGCACAATGACTGATATGTCAACAACACCCCCAAAGTCTAGCATGGATCACAGGGGAGAAGGCTCCAGGCAGTAAAATCCTCAGAAGCAAGGGATTAAACAGTTATTAATTCTCATGCTAACTGGAAGCCCAAGAAGGAGCCCTGGGCTATGCCACTGAATCTTGAACTCTCACTAGTGTGGAGGACACAGAGGGAGGTTTGGCACCCACATAAAGAGATGCTCCAAGGGATGGAAAGGAGGAAGGGGAAGCACTGGGAGAGGGGGAAGGGAGAGATAGGGGAGAAAGGAAGGAGGGAGAGTGGAATGGGTGACAAGGGGGAGAAGGGAGGAGGGAGGGAGAGGACGGGGTACCTATCGAGCTTGTATGATTAGGAAAAAAATAAAATGTGGGAGGGGGAATCAGCTGCCAGACCACCTGAAAAATTTATCTGGATCAATATATTCAGAACCCAAAAACCAATCCTAAATCTAGATAGAACCTCCCAGTAGCAGACTAAATAAAAGGAACCACAAGACAGAAGAGTTCTAGGACACTCTCTTGCCCTGTGCTGGCAAACTCATTTTCCACACGGTTTCTTCAACCCTCCAACCTTCCAAGTCTTCAATGTGACTGAAGACTCTCCAGGAATCCTCCAGCCTTCAGCCACCAACTAAACTTCTGGACTAAGCAGTTGTGGCAGTCATTGCTGGACTACTTAGTCCAGTCCATATCCTGTAAGCCAATCCAATAAATTGCCATATCATTCTGTTCTTTCTGTGGCTCTAGAAAACCCCAACTAATATAGATTGCAAATCTGGGAAACCCCAGATCAAAGAAAAAGGAGGTAGAGCAATCCAGGATGGTTCCTGATGATATCCTAAGGCTTTCACAGGCACACACACTCAAGTGCTCGCTGCTATATATACACGCACACACATACACGGTGCACATGCACCCACAAAAAAGGGGAAAAGTCATGTAACTGACTTTTCAGAGATTAGACTTAGGATTTTAAACTCATGAGAGAGAATCTACATGAAACTCAATGGGCCTCACATGCAAAAAGACATGAAGACAGGATGAAGACTTGTTGGAACAAGAAGGATTTTACTGCAATCAGGAGAAGGGATTTGGATCAGGTAGTAAGGAAAGGAATGACATAAATTCATTGCATTCATATATGAAATTCTCAAAGAAGAATTAAAAAAATGAGCCAAAGCAGCCCAAGAAGGAGTCCCAAGCTATGCCACCGAGTCGTGAACCCTCACTAGTGTAGACAACTCAGAGGAAGATTGAGCAGATAGATACTCTGGAGGATGGGAGGGAGAAAGCAGGCAGCAGCAAGAGAGGAGGAGGGAAGGAAAAGGGGTGAGAGGAAGGGAGAGAGTGGAATGGGGGACAATAAGGGGGAAGGGAGCAAGGATGGAGAAGAAGGCGGGTAACTATCAAGCTTGTATAACTAGATGAAAAAATACAATAAAAAATGAGCCAAAGACCTTAAATGACTTTTCATCAGAGACAAACAAATGGCAATGAAAAGTATGCAGAAATGTGGGATTTCATGTGTCATTAGGGGATTGAAAAGTGAAACAAAATACTACTAGGCATCTATGAGAATGGCCAACTCCAGGACTGGAGAGGTGGCTCAGGGGTTAAGACTCTGTCTTGTAATCAGAATGACCTGAGTTTGGATCCTGGATCCCATGTAATAAATGCCAGGCAGAAATGTCGCAGCCTTCACCTCAGGCTTTCCAGAGCCTGGGAAATCCCATAGTGAAGAAATCAAAAGCAGGTAGAAGCAATCCAGAAAGATTCCCAAAGTCACCCTTGGGCCTCCACAGGGAAACAGTGCTCTCTCATATATATGGACACAGACACAGAGAGAGAGAGAGAGAGAGAGAGAGAGAGAGAGAGGGAATGATCGACTCCAGAATACTGCCAATACTAAATATTGGTGTGACTATGCAACAGGGGAATTCTCATTTGTTGCTGTAAGGAATACAGAAATGTCTACTTTGAAACAGACTGACTATTTCTTTTAACAGTAAGCATACTTCTATAAACATACTTCCAGCATACAATCTAGCAATTACCATTCTTCATTATTTATCCAAAAGAGCTGAAAACCTACAACCATCTAAAAGCTTGCACGGAAACATTTATCAGAAGTTTTTCTAATAGTGTTCCAAACTTCAAAGCTACCAAGGTGTCTACAGCAAGTGAGTTGATAAAATTATGGTGCATCTAAGCATTAGAATAGCATTCCATGATAAAAGGAAATGAGCTACCATGCCATCAGAATATGTAGAGGAAAGGTAAAAGGATACTGCTTAGTAAAAGAAGCCTACCAGAAACTGTTGCATGGTACATGGAGCCAACAACATGACTTTCTTCAAGTGGCAAATCTGGAGGTAGTGAAATAAATAATCAGTGATTGCCAGAAATTATACAGAGGAAAAGGTTGGGGTTTTAGAGCATTGCACAGTTTGTAAAGAATTTGTAGTTGCGTTAAACCCAGAGCCAACCTATAGGAGATTGTCTACTAAATGGGGAAGGCCCATCCCCAGGCAGGTGAATAAAATGGAAGGAATTGTTTGAGAAAGGGGTCATCCTGTGTATACTTAGCCAGACATGCTGTTCTGGCAAGTAAGGATTGTCCCTCTCTCAGCCATTAAGTGGATATGATGTGGCCAGTTCCCTCAGCCCTTGAGGCTAGTATATGCTCTCCTGCCAAGATGGACAATCACAAGAGAAAATAAAGCCCCTCCTTCCCTTAAAAAAAGAAACTGATTTGTAGGATACTTCAACAATGAACACATGTTGTTACACATTTATCCAAACCCAAAGAATACAACACCAAGAGCAAATCCTCATGTATACTAGGAATTGGAGGTATTAGTATACATTTAATTGTAACAAGTGTACCATGCCAGTGAGTGATGTTGATTATGGTAAAGACTGACCCTTACAAGAACAGAGGCGATATATAAATCTTGATATATTCCACTCACTCTAATTGTGAACTTATAATATTTCTTAGAGCTAAAGTATTTATATGGACAAATGTCACATGTTCACTCTTTCTTTTTTAATTTTTTTATTATTAATACATTTTTATTATTATTTCAGCTCATACAAACTTATTAGGTACACCAGTTCCCTCTCTCCCTCCTTCTTCCCCCATACCCCCTGCTCTCCCTCCCCACCCCCCTCCTTCCCTATCCCCCAGTGCCTCCCGCCCCAATTCCCAGAGAGCCCTTTCTTGTGCATGTCTGATTTTCCTCTGGGCTCTCCTCTCCGATGACGTACAAGGACCCAGTGGCCTTTCCCTGAACCCTTTCCCTTGTTCCCCTTAGGTATAGGAACATTGCTGTGGCTGCCAATCCTTTGCCTCCAAGGATCTTGGTGCCTTTAGCAGATGCTAGACTTTGTGAGGTCAACAGTGTGTTGGACAATGTGCAGGGCATACAAAGTCCAATTATGATTGCTTCAGCCCTAACTAGTATGGAGTATCTTACATATCATTGCTCCTCCCATCCTTTTGCTCTTACGCTCTTACCGCCCCCTCTTCTGCAAATGTCCCTGAGCTTCAAGATGGGGAGAGACTAAGCTGGCCTAGTTCTAGGTGGTTGATATAGAGTCTCTGAAGTTCTGGATTGTGGTTTGTTGATTTTCTTTTGCAGTTTTGCTGCTCCTGCAATGCCCTTCAAGCCATCCTGGTGGGCATTGTATGTTACCCCCTGGCCAGAGACAAAAAGCTGTTAAACTAGAGTCTTGTGATAAAAGCACATTCAAAGGTAGATGTAATAAAAGGGGGAAACCACAGTGAGGGAGGGGTCTATCACCCATTTGCAAAATGGTTACTTTTTACCTGCCAGACTATATGCCCTCCTCTTCTGGTGAGATCACTCCCCCTCAGTAGTAAATGATCAGGAACAAAAGTCTGTGAACTTAATCAGATGTCTCATTACTTATTTGAGTCCTTGATGGAGGCCTATTTTCCCTGCTGTAACATGGTCCCTTCTCTCCTTGTTTCTGGTGTGGCCCACCTACCCCATCCCTCCTGTTCATAATCCTTGGAATTACTGTCTCTAGGTGGGCTGGGTGGGTTTGGGACTAGGAGCCACCTATTAGGGAGTACATACGGTGCTTAGTTTTCTAGGTCTGGGATACTTCACATAATATAATTGTTTCTAATGACATCCATTTCCCAGCAAATTCCAGTAATTCATCATTTTTGATGGCTGCGTAGTACTCCATTGTATAGATGTACCACTGTTTCCTTATCCACTCGTCAACTGTTGGACATTTGGGTTGATTCCATGACTTTGCTATTGTAAACAGTGCTGCTATGAACATGGTCGTGCTTGTGCTGTCGAGGTGAACCTCTGCTGTATGGGGGGTTATTCACAAAAGTGGAATAGCAGGGTCATATGGCATTTCAATCTTTAATTTCTTTAAGAATCTCCAGATGGCTCGCCAGAGTGGCTGTATGAGCCTGCATTCCCAACAGCAATGTAGGAGAGTTCCCCTCTCTCCACATCCTCTCCAACATTTGTTGTTGTTTGTATTGTGGATTTTTGCCATCCTGACCGGGGTGAGATGATATCTCAGGGAAGTTTTGATTTGCATTTCCCTGATGGCTAAGGAAGTGGAGCATTTTTTAAGATATTTGTTAGACATTTTAATTTCATCCCTGGTAAAGTTTCTTTTAAGTTCCAGGGCCCATTTTTTATTGGGCCATTGGTTTCCTTGGTGTTTAGTTTTCTAAGTACTTGTGCACTCTGGACACCAGAGTTCTATCAGATGTGTGGTTAGTGAAGATTTTCTCCCATTCTGTGGGTTGCCTTTGAGCTCGTGCGACAATCTCTTTATCTGAACAGAAGCTCTTTAATTTCACAAGATCCCAACTGTTGAGAGTTGGTAGCAGTGACTGTGCCATTGGATGTCTGTTTCGGAACTGTTGGCCTAGCCCAATCAGCTCGAGGGAGTTCCCTATCCTTTCAACTATGGTTTTTATAGTCTCTGGCCTGATATCAAGGTCCTTGATCCATTTGGAATTAAGTCTTGTACATGGTGACAAGTATGGGTCCAGCTTTAATCTTCTGCATGTGGAGATCCAGTTTTGCCAGCACCATTTGTTGAAGATGCTGTTCTTTTTCCATTGGATTCTTTGGGCCCCTTTGTCAAAGACCAAATGGCTGTAACTTTGTGGGCTTATATCTGGGTCTTCAACCCTTATCCATTGATCTGTGTGTCTATTTTGGAGCCAGTACCAGGCTGTCTTTATAACTATGGATTTGTAGTATAGACTAAGGTTTGGTATGGCAATACCTCCAGCTGTGTTTTTGTTACTCAGGATTGTTTTTGCTATCCTGGGTCTTTTGTGCCTCCACATGAACTTTGAGATTGTTTGGTCAACTTCTTTGAAGAATTGCTTTGGGATTTTGATTGGTATAGAATTGAATCTGTATATTGCCTTTGGTAGGATCGTCATTTTTACGATGTTGATTCTGCCAATCCAGGAACAAGGGAGGTCTTTCCACCTTCTGGTGTCTTCTGTTATTTCTTTCTTTAGGGTTTTAAAGTTTTCATTGTAAAGGTCTTTTACCTCCTTAGTTAGGTTTATACCAAGGTATTTCATTTTTTTAGGGGCTATAGTAAATGGGATTGTTTCTCTCAAGGCTTTTTCACTTCTTTCATTCTGGGCATATAGGAAGGCCTCTGATTTTTGCACATTTATTTTGTATCCTGCCACCCTGCTGAACTTCTCAATTAGTTCCAGGTGCTTCCTGGTGGAGTTTTTGGGATCCCTCAGGTATAAGATCATGTCATCTGCAAATAGGCATAGCTTGACTTCTTCCTTGCCGATTTGAATCCCTCTTATGTCCCTTTCTTGTCTTATGGCTTCAGCTAAGACTTCAAGTGCAATATTGAATAGAAGTGGTGAGAGTGGACAGCCTTGTCTAGTTCCTGATCGAAGTGGGAATGCTTCCAATTGTTCCCCATTGAGCATAATCCTTGCTGTGGGCTTGTTGTATACAGCTTTTATTATATTGATAAAGGTTTCTTCCATTCCTACTGTCTCTAGCGTTTTGATCATAAAAAGCTGTTGGATCTTGTCAAAAGCTTTTTCTGCATGTATCGAGAGTATCATGTGGTCTTGGACTTTGGACTAGTTTACATGATGAATTACATTTATTGATTTGCGTATGTTGAACCAACCTTGTGTGCCGGGGATGAAGCCTACTTGGTCCCCGTGAATGATCTTTTTAATATGTTTTTGAATCCGATATGCTAAGACTTTGTTGAGAATCTTTGCGTCTGTGTTCATGAGGGAGATCGGCCTATAGTTTTCCTTTTTAAGTGAATCTTTATTAGGTTTTGGGATTAAAACGACATTAGCTTCATAGAAGTAATTTGGTAGTGTTCCTTCCTTTGCTATTTGATGGAACAGTTTAAGGAGTATTGGAGTTATTAACTCCTTAAATGTGTGGTAGAATTCTGTGCTGAATCCATCTGGCCCAGGACATTTTTTGGTGGGAAGATTCGAGATTACTTCTTCAATTTCCTTATATGTTATAGGACTATTTAAATAATTCACAACTTCCTGATTCAATTTAGGTTAGTTGTGTTTAATTAGAAATTCATCCATCTCTTTTGTGTTGTCAAACTTCACAGAGTATAAGTTTTTGAAATATAATGTTATAATTCTCTGGATTTCTTGGGTATCAGTAGTGATAACTCCATGTTCATTTCTGATTTTGTTAATTTGGGTTTTCTGTCTCCTGCTTTTGGTTAATTTAGCTAGGGGTGTATCAATATTATTGATTTTTTCAAAGAACCAGCTTTTTGACTGGTTGATTTTTTCTATCGTTTTCTTAATCTCGATTTCAGATATTTCTCCCCTGATTTTGCTAATCTCCTCTCTTCTACTACTTTTGGGATCAGATTGCTCAAGTTTCTCTAAAGCCTTAAGCTTCATCGTTAAGTTATTTATTTCTGATGTTTACATTTTTTTGATGTAGGTATTAAGAGCTATGAACTTACCTCTTAGGACAGCTTTCATTGTGTACCAGAGATTTTGGTAAGTTGTATTTTCATTATCGTTCACTTTCAGGAAATCTTGAATTTCCTTTTTAATTTCTTCCTGAATCCAGTTCTCATTCAGCATCATATTGTTAAGTTTCCAGGAGTTAGTGTATTTTCTCTTGTTTGTTGTGTTGTGGATGTCCAGCTTTAGGCCGTGGTGGTCTGATAGGGCACAGGTTAGAATTTCAAATTTCTTGTATATGTGTAGATTCATTTTGTGGCCCAATATGTGATCTATTTTGGAGAAAGTTCCGTGTGCTGCTGAGAAAAATGTGTATTCTTTGGTACGTGGGTGAAAAGTTCGATAGAGATCTGTAAGGTCCATTTCTTTCAGGGTTTGATTAAGTTCCAAAGTGTCTCTGTTAATCTTTTGACCTGTTGACCTATCCCATGTTGAGAGGGCGGTGTCAAAGTCCCCAAGAATTATCGTTTGGGGGTTGATTTCTTGCTTTAGATGCTGTAGGGTTTTCTTAATGAATGTGGAGGGACCCGTATTGGGTGCATAAATGTTCAGTATTGTGAAGTCTTCCTGGTGAATTGTACCTGTGACTAAAATGTAGTATCCATCTGTGTCTCTTATGATTTTCTTTGGTTTGAAGTCCACTTTGTCTGAAAGCATAATTGCTACCCCTGCCTGTTTCCTGGTTCCATTAGCTTGCAAGATTTTGGACCAGCCTTTCATTCTTAGGATGTGCCTCTCTTTTGTGGTGAGATGAGTTTCCTGAAGGCAGCAGATTGTTGGATTGTGGTTTTTAATCCAAGTTTGTAATCTGTATCTCTTAATCAGTGAGTTAATACCATTGACATTTAATGTTATAATGGAGATATTATTTTTAATTCTGGACATTTTTTATGTTTAGTAGATTTTGTAAGCATGTTGTTTGATATTTATGTTTTGGTGGTATTATACTTCCCTTCTGTCCTCCTGGATACGCTTGTTCTTTTCTTTAAGCTTGAGTATCATTTCTAGGATTTTTTGAAGGCCTGGTTTGGTAGACATGTATCCCTTCAAGTTGTCTTTGTGCTGGAAAACTTTTCTTTCTCCCTCAATCATGACAGATAGTTTTGCCGGGTATATCAGTCTGGGTTGGCATTTTTGCTCATTTAATACTTGAAGTATGTCTCTCCAAACTCTTCTTGCTTTTACTGTTTCCATTGAGTAGTCATTTGTTATTCTAATAGGTTTACCTTTAAAAGTGACTTGCTTTTTTTCTCTTGAAGCTCTCAGCACCTTTTCTTTGTCTTGAATGTGGAGTGTTTTGACTATTATTTGCCGTGGCGATTTTCTATTTTGGTCATATCTGTTTGGAGTGCGAAATGCCTGTTGTATTTGGATAGGCCTCTCATTCTTTAGTTGTGGGAAGTTTTCATTTATGATGAATTGAAATATTTCCTCCGGTGTGGTATTTTGGGATTCTTGTTCTGGTATTCCATGAATGCGCATGTTAGGCTTCTTCAGGGTGTCCCATATCTCTTGAATGTTCCTTTCCAGTATCTTCTTGGCTTTAACAATCTCTTCCATTGAGCTGCTTAATTCTCCCACTTTGTCTTCAAGATCTGAAATTCTATTTTCTGCCTCATTTGTTCTGCTGATAAGACTCTCTGTTGAGTTTTGGGTTGAAGATAACTTGTCTTTTAGTTCAATTTTAAACTCTGCCTGAGACTGTTTTAACTGCTCTATGCCTATTTTTGTTTCTTGAATTGTTTTTCTGAACTCCTCCAAGTGCCTGTTGTGTTCTTGTTCAAAGTGGTTGATTCGGTTGTTTAACTCTTCTCGGATTTCCTCTTTCATAGTATTAATCATGGTAATTATCATACTCTGAGGGTCATTATATTGGGTCTGGCTTTCATGGCTATTTTCTGTGGATTTGTTCTGGTCGGAATCCCTCATTATGGGATTGATTCTTTTGGTGGGAGATTGGTCTTCTTGGGTTTTGTTTCTCGTGGATCTGCACTTTGACTTGTACATTGTTGTTTTGTTTTTTAGGACCTTTCAGCTTCTGTGTGTTTTTTACTGAATCAATGTATTTGGTATTGTTACACTTGCTAGTTATTACTATTGCTTGTCCTTTGGGCTGGATGAGAAGAATCTCGCCCACGTGATATGATTGTAGTGGAGTCCAGATGTATGACCTGTGTTCCCTCTGTTCCTTAGAATTTTGCTTGAGTTTCCTTTGGACTCTATTGAATTCTGAGTAGCAGTGTGTCTTCTGTGGACCACGTGTGTAGGTCCCCGGTGGGCCAGAGAGGCAGAGGGTCTGATGTTGATGGCAGAATTCTTCACCTGCGACCTGGGGGGGGAGTGCGGAGACACGCGGGGGTGGGAGGGTGCGAGGGGCTGGGGTCTGGGGCGGGGCCCCGTGGGCTAAGCCGGCAGCCGCGCGGCAGGGCGCTGCTGGCCGGGTGGCTCTGGGGTGGGGGGCAGGGCTGGGCTCGGGAATTCTATTTATGCTAGAAATCTCTCTCTCTCTCTCTCTCTCTCTCTCTCTCTCTCTCTCTCTCTCTCTCTCTCAGGATTTGATTGGCTGGCTCTCAGGCTGGCCATACAAGCGCGCACCAGAAGCTAGGAAAGCTTCTCATATCTCTACTCTTCTTCCTACAAATCCCAAGTTCCACACCTGGATTTGCATGCAGATCTCCAGCCCCCTGATCATAAATAAAGTCTGGCAGGACTGGACAGGAAGAATTCTTACCTTCTTACCTGGCTTACTCTGGGATGCTGTGGGTTCTCCCATCAGTTTCAACCTAACTGTTCTCTATATTTCTGTTTCTATGTGGGTTTTTTTTTTCTGCCTTTCTTATTTCCCAGGCCCAGGAGAGCTTCATGGGTCACCATGGTAGACATGGTATACTTTAGGAACTTTGAAGAAGAAATAATGGTTGAAAGAGAGCCACTCAGTGGAAAAACACTTTTAGAAAACCTATTGGATTCTGATTGGCATTGGACACATTTCATGTCCTGGATGCATTCCTGATACTGCTAACCAAGCAAAATCTCCATAAATAGGGAGACCATAGACCCCAGGATAACTTCTTCATGTTAATTAAAAATACTTGATAGAAAGCTATCATCTAAACACTTATCCCCATAGATCAAAAAAGCGCTCATCACTCAACCAAAAAAAAATTGTCTGTGCAAGGGTAGATAAGCAATGCAAAGAACCACAACTGGCCAGAGTACAAAGTAAAAGTGACTGTGGATGGCTCAACCCTAATGACATGGAAACCACTATCTCAAGGTTCAAGGAACCTTACAGAAGAGGGGATGATCAGGCAGTAAGAGCCAGAGGACAGGAAGAAGTCATGTCAAACAAACCTCTGTTTACATCAGGGTTGTTGAGCCCAAGATCTCAATGCAACAGTGTCTACTTCCACTAGACCTGGTCTATCAGCATTGGTGCCATAGAGAAGGGAAGGCTCAGGAGAGTAGCTTGTGCTATTTTTTCACAAGTCATTTGATATTCTTGCTTTGGGTGTGTTTCAAGGTTCTCTGTTCTGCTCCACTCTATGTATATGCTTATCCCTCTGCCAGTAAGTACCATACTGTCGTGACTGCAGCAGGTATATAGAAAGATGCTACTCTGAAAGACAGAATAGGACCAGAGCTGGACAGGAGCGAGGAGGAGTCTTTATATTCTGTGGTTTACTACCAGTGGGTTATTCATGCTGTGTGTCCAGGCACTAATTACTGCATCCAAGATAGGGCTCGATAAATGACTCATGCAGGGGAACATGGAAGAGGGAAAGAAACTGGCTAGAGGAGAGAACAGGTGAGGTGGGATGGGATGAGGGTTAGGAGTAGGTAGTGGATTATGAAAATATACATATTCATTGTTAATATAACTAAAATTGAAAATGCGAAAAAACAAAGTCTTTAAAGGAAACAGGACAGTATTTAAAATAATGCCAGAGAAAATAAAGTGCTTAAATACACATTTCAAAAATAAAATTATGGGGCTAGAGAGATGGCTCAAAGGTTAACATTCTGCCTCACAAGCAGAAGGTCCTGAGTTCTGATCCCAGGTCCCATGTAAAAACAACAGTCAGAAACAGCTTGTCCTGCACTTCTGGTCCTGATGGGTGGGGCCTGGGAAATCCAAGAGCAAAGCAAAAAGGAAGAAGAAACAATCAGTATGGTTTCCCAAGTCACCCTTGGGCTTCCACAGGGCACATAGTGCCCTCTGATACACACACATACACACGCACACACACATGCACACGCATGCACACACATGTATGCATGCAAAATAAATTAATTTGAAAAATACACCTATAGAATCTAGTGGCTGAAAAAAATCAAATGTTGCTAAAAAAAAAACTAAGGATCTAAGCAAGTGACTAAATATAATATCATGCTCATGATTTGGAAAACTCACATCAAAAACAGCATTCCCCTGAAATATAGGTTTTGCACAAATTCCAACAAAATCCCAACAAGAATTTCTTTTTTCAGATATAAATGAGATCAACTTAAAATTTATATGGAAATGTATAGATAGGCTCTTAGAATGGTTAGAAAAAACTTTCCAAACAAAAGTAAAGTTGGGAAGATCACTCTCTCTAATAAAAAGGTTTACTATATAGCTGTTGCGATCATGAAAGTGTGGTACTTACTTATATTACTATAGTCAGTTTCTGAAAAATGATAGGAATATTTACTGTCTTTTCATCAGGAATAATGCATGTCAGAAGATAATGGCATTTTTCAAAATCTGAAAGATAGAAAAATATTCAACCTAGAATTTATAGCCAGCCAAATTACGTTTTTAAATGAAGGTAACATGGAGATATTTTCAAATAAACAAGCTGAGGGGCTGTATCATGAGACCTACTCTATCAATATTGTTAGTTAAAATTCTTCAGAGGAATGAAAATATTATAATAGATTGAACCTTGCCTCTATACAAGTACACACTAGCATTACACAGTGAAAAGCATCAGAATGGCAAATATTTGGCTAAGCATAACAGATGTTTTCACACTTTGAAATTCTTTCTTTGAAAGATTATTGGGTACTTAAAGCAAATGTAGTAACACTATAATTTAGAATTTATATAATATATAACAAGTAATATACTATTATGTATTTTATATAAATATAACATGCATATATGAATATATGGATATGTGTATATAATTCTACACACATGTGTGCAGGCATGTGCATATATACACAATATATTCAGAGACAGGTTCTATATATGTGTCTATTGGGCATATAGTACAACAAATGTTCTAAAGTCCTGGTTATGAGGAATTGCATAAAAATGGATCATATGACTTAGTTTATGAGCAAATTTTAAAGTGTTCTAAGGCAAAGGATCAATGACTTGTTTCTCTCCTCTTCATTTTTGCACTAGATATTATTGTCTCTGACAAAAATGAGTCCCACTGGTAAATTTTGCTTTTGCAGCAACTATAGCCAACCTGCTCATTCACATCCTGAAGGTGTGCCACTCAGTGATACAGTCTGACATTAACCACAGTGGCAGAAGCCCATGAAACCTGAGGTGAAGTTTCATGATGATCCTCCACACATTCCCCTCACTGGGCCCAAGAGATGTGCTGAGGGCGATGGACACTATTTCCCAGAAGTCAATCCGACTCAGCTTGTACTTTGAAACAATTGATCAGTCCTGTGACTTGCACAATCTATTAGCAAAGGTCATGTGGAATCTGAACACCATCATGGCAGACTCACCGGGACTCATCACCATCTGCCTTTTGGGGTATCTGCTCACTGCTGAGTGTACAGGTTCGTTTCCTTTTCAAGTTACACTGAGTAAGCTTCACTTTCCGATACAGAACTATCTAGTACTGCTTTTTTCACTAAATGACAGTTCCATGATTTCATAGCTACTTGTAAGGCTCTGGCAGCCAGGAAGTCAATTGGTAAGTATTGGCTCTCTGGCAATTTGGCCTTCTTCATCTTTGAAACTAACTGGATTCACTGTTCTTACAATACAGTTTTATTTAATGTGCACTGTTTAGATTATGATTTTACAATGTAGGGTTAGAAATCATTTATCTCTATTACTTAAAAAAGAAAGTTGGAACGTGTCTTAAAGAAATTATAGAATAAGCAGAAAAAATATTTATGTATTTTTTAGACTCAACACTTCAAAATCAAAAGGGGAAATATCAAAATCACAATAGTTATATTTACATTTAAAAATTATTTGAAGATACATGCTATTTCAAAATCGAGCACTATATAATGAAGCATGACTCAAGTTTTTTTTAATTTTTTAAAAATTTTTTATTATTATTATTATTTATTCAATTGTGTGTGTGTGTGTATGTATGTATGTGCGCGTGTGCGTGTGTGTGTGTGTGTGAGTGTGTATATATATGTGTGTGTGTAGAACCGTGGACGAATTCGGGAACCACCATGGACACCTCCACCTCCTTCTTGTTTACTCTGCCCCGGGATTCACAGGCTCTGCCCTACCAGGACCAGAAGCGCAGGCCGCCCCCACTTCCACCTGGCGTCTATACGTGGGATATGGGATCCGAACTCAGGACCTTTCGCCTGCAAGGCAGAGCCTTAACCCCTGAGCCACCTCTCCAGCCCGGCTCAAGTTTTTTTTAAGTGATATACCTACACTTGAAAGCTTTGGTTAAAACTGGAACAATTATCGTGTCATTACTAAGTTGTTACTTGTGATGAAAGTTTTTACATAGATTAGGAATACTAATCCGCTTGTCTGTAATTTCACATCTCAGAGCTGATATTTAAGGGAAACTTTCCCAGCTGGGCTCCTCGGGGAACAAAAACAAATCCACAAATGGATAGAAAATGTAAGAACTTAGGTTATGCAAAGCCCAACACATTGTTTTCTTCGCTTAGTTTCTTTTTTGCAACTACAGTGACTTCATTCCCCAGAGGTAGGCACACAGAGGAGAACTTATTCCATTTACACAAACAGCATGTTACATAGAAAGCAAAGCCGCACTGACTTGTCAACTTACTAGGATTAATTTCAGCAGTTGATGGAGCCAGGATCAGGGGTGTCAACTTTACACATCCCCAGAAAGCACACTGATCTTCTGTCTCCCACTCCAGACATGATGTCAGCTATGGAATCAGATGGAAATGCTGAAATAACAATGTGAGAGTGAAGAGGTTAAAATGAACTAGCAACATTGGGAGAGTTTCGAGATGCAGAAAAGATGATGAAAAGCTCATAAAGCGGGCCATGAAGTGAGGTCATTAAACATAGATCATCAATGTGACCTATCTGGGGACAAAGGATCCCAACTTTTTCTTTGCAATAAGCAGTGAGATGGTGGAGGCTATTGCTCACTGGACGGTGATAATACAATGGCAGAAACAAAGAGCCAGGGTTTTGGAGATGAGACAATAATAGTGTGAGATCATTCTGAAAGGGCATCAAAAAGATGATCTGAGGCAAGAAGCAGTACATTGTGGAATCATTGTGGCCGAGATAATAGGCTCCTGATGAGATGGTCAGGGTATTGTCCCTTAAGATTGACAGCCCTGATGTGGTACTCTGTTCTGTTAAATGGGCATGGGCTTCAAAAGGAGATGGTGCATGTTCAACGTTGATGCATTATTGTGCTGATTTGGAATTTTGAAGCCAAAATAGGTTGGAAAACCAGGTTGGTTTGGTGAAATGTTGTAGATCAGAACTGCTTTTCATTCATTCAATATTACTGAGTTAGTGTTACAGTGTTGGGAAGTACTAGTAATATCAGGATAAAACAAGCTCCTGCTTTGACCTAAAGCACCATGAAGTCGGGTGAAAGAGTCCAATATAATGTGATAAGATATGTACCATATATTAGGGGAGCACAAGGAAAGGATATAGTGGATAGAAAAAAAAATCCTAACAGAGAAAGAATGTTAGAAGCTTATTTCAAGTGATGAGTGAGAGCTCATTCCCCTTAGATGTCTAGAGCATTTTATGTAGACAGTAACATTCACCCATGAAGAGTCACATCTACAGGTATTTTACTATATAAGGTATTTCACTAACTGTCTGTTTTGGACATCAACTGTTGCAAATGAAGCAAAGAACTAGGAGGCCATATCATAAAGATTTTTAATCAAATAGACAATAGAATGCAATATGGAGGTGTAAATAGCGTAAAGGTGAGAAGTACGCCCATAGTGTGCTTTAGGATGCTCAGCCTAATATCAGTCTAATGATGTGATGGGGGTTCAGGAGTAGGGAGACCAAATTTAAGGCTACTTCTGTTACCCAAAAAAAGCAAAAGAGCAGAACCTGAACAATGCCTGTACAGAGAAGATGGGGGATTCAAATGGTATTAGCAAAATCAAACTGATGGGATTTAATAACCACATGGGTAAAGAAGGCTTAGGAGAAGTACACAGGGTAGCTTAGGGGGTTAAATTTAATGTGATTATGTGGACACAGCACAGGACACAGCACAGGTTGTGTAGTCATGACTGCTAGAGTGAAAATCCAGGCCAGGATGCTCTGTTGCGTAACCTTGAGCATTCAGGAAAAGCATGAAGTCAGAACTATCCTTTAGGAGGTCATTGTTGATTGTGGCCATTGGTATTTCCTTACACTGAGGAGAATAAGGATGAAAATGCACTACAAAAGTAAATACATTGCAGCTCTCTATATAGAGCTAGAGAGAACTCAGAAAGTTTAGAGGGAAAAAATGTGATCTGCATGAGAGGAGTGGGGAAAACGTGAGGTACCCAGGGTATACAAACCTACACTGTACCCCATTGATCTAGTCAACAATGCAATGTAGTGAGTTGCACATTCAGCATCCTGCTGTTATACCCATTTTACATTTGTGAAAGTTGAGATTTAGAGATTATATGGTTTGTCCAAGGTCATACACTCAATAGGAATCACATACATGATTCAAGGCCTGTCTGATCTAATTACAAACCTTGTTTATTGACTCTCCCACACTATAAATGAGTGCAGGTATGGATCCTTTTTAGGAGTGTACAAAGCCTAGGAAATGAACTGCTGGGGGAGCTGAAAGATACTGACACTTGGTTGTTGCCCAGGAGCAAGTTGGTGATCCACAGCGCCACCTATTGCTCCACTGCCCCAGCAAAGAAGAGACAGAGCACTATACTGTTCTGGGGCTTGAGATTGCCGGGCAAGCAGGGGCACTGACAAGGCTGGGGCTGGCAAAATGGCTGAGTGGATAAAGGCTTCTGATCAAAAACCTGGTGACCTGATTTTGATTCCCAGAGTCCACACAGTAGAAAGAAAGAGCAGAATTTTGAAAGTTTTTCTGACCTTCCTGCAAAGTACATCCACATGCCTGCCCCCCTCTCTCTGGAGAGGGGAGAAAAGGGGAGGGCAGGGGAAGGGATGGAAGCAGAGGGGAAAGGAAAAGGGGAAGATGAAAGGGAAAAGGGAAAGGGGAAGAGAAAAGGGAAAGGAGGAGGGGAAAGAGAACAGGGGAAGGGGAGGAGGAAAGGAAGGGAGGAGAGAGGAGGGAAGGAGAGGAGGAGAGAGAAGAGGAGAAGGAGAGGAGAGAGAAGGGGAAGGAAGGAGAGGGAAGGGGAGGGGAAGGAAGGGGAGGGGAGGGGAGGGCAGGGAAGGGGAAAGGAGGGGAGGGAAAAGAAAAGAAGGGGAAAAGAAAAGAAGGGGAAAGAAGGGGAAAAGAAAAGAAGTAAAAGGAACCTAGGCTAACTCATGGGAGAAATGTACCCAATGGTACCTGTAAAGCAAGGATATCAAGACAGTAAATGCTCAAAACTGGGAACAGCTTCAACAAAAGTAAGGCAATAATATTAAGTTTGGTTCTTTCTTTTTTCTTTTGACTTAATGAAGAAGTATTCCCAAACACCCTGGAAAGCTCAATTTATAAACACTTGGGTCATTTTGAGAAATATGAGCTTCATTACTGGTCTCTTGAGGAAAGTTAACAGTTATAAACTGCTTTTTACCTTCCTATAATTAACTACATGCACACACATATAAATGCACATATATGTAAACATATAAATGTACATATACATACAAACATATATTCATGTACATAAATAGAGATTAGAGACACAAAGACATACAGAAAGGGGAGGGAAAAAGAGGAAAGATGGGAGAAAATTCAGGTTAAGACTTCAATCCTCTATGTGGAGAGAGGGGAACTCTCCTACATTGCTGGTGGGAATGCAGGCTCATACAGTCACTCTGGCGAGCCGTCTGGAGATTCTTAAAGAAATTAAAGATTGAAATGCCATATGACCCTGCTATTCCACTTTTGGGAATAACCCCCCATACAGCAGAGGTTCGCCTCGATAGCACAAGCACGACCATGTTCATAGCAGCACTGTTTACAATAGCAAAGACATGGAATCAGCCCAAATGTCCAACAGTTGACGAGTGGATAAGGAAACAGTGGTACATCTATACAATGGAGTACTACTCAGCCATCAAAAATGATGAATTACTGGAATTTGCCGGGAAATGGATGTCATTAGAAACAATTGTATTAAGTGAAGTATCCCAGACCCAGAAAATTAAGCGCCGTATGTACTCCCTAATAGGTGGCTCCTAGTACCAAACCCACCCAGCCCACCTAGAGACAGGAATTCCAAGGATTATGAACAGGAGGGATGGGGTAGGAGGGCCACACCAGAAAGAAGGAGAGAAGGGACCATGTTACAGCAGGGAAAATAGGCCTCCACCAAGGACCCAAATAAGTAATGAGACATCTGATTAAGTTCACAGACTTTTGTTCCTGATCATTTACTACTGAGGGGGAGTGATCTCACCAGAAGAGGAGGGCATATAGTCTGGCAGATAAAAAGTAACAATTTTGCAAATGGGTGATAGACCCCTCCCTCACTGTGGTTTCCCACTTTTATTACATCTACCTTTGAATGTGCTTTTATCACAAGACTCTAACAACTTTTTTTCTCTGGCCAGGGGGTAACATACAATGCCCACCAGGATGGAGTGAAGGGCATTGCAGGAGCAGCAAAACTGCAAAAGAAAATCAACAAACCACAATCCAGAACTTCAGAGACTCTATATCAACCACCTAGAACTAGGCCAGCTTAGTCTCTCCCCATCTTGAAGCTCAGGGAAATTTGCGGAAGAGGGGGCGGTAAGAGTGTAAGAGCATAAGGATGGGAGGAGCAATGATATGTAAGATACTCTATACTAGTTAGGGCTGAAGCAATCATAATTGGACTTTGCATGCCCTGCGCATTGTCCAACACACTGTTGACCTCACAAAGTCTAGCATCTGCTAAAGGCACCAAGATCCTTGGAGGCAAAGAATTGGCAGCCACAGCAGTGTTCCTATACCTAAGGGGAACACGGGAAAGGGTTCGGCAAAGGCCACTGGGTCCTTGTACATCATCAGAGAGGAGGGCCCAGAGGAAAATCAGTCATGCACAAGAAAGGACTCTCTGGGAATTGGGGTGGGAGGCACTGGGGGATGGGGAGGGAGAGGGGTGGGGAGGGGGAGTAGGGGGTACGGGGGGAGGAGGAGGGAGGGAGGGAACTGGTGTACCTAATAAGTTTGTATGAGCTGAAATAAAAAAAAAAGAAAGAAAACAGGGAAAAAAAAAAAAAAAGACTTCAATCCTGTAAAATTCAGATGTGTCCCTCCAGACTAGGCAGCCATAGCTCAAATAAACCACATCTTGAATTTTAGAGCAATGTTTACATCTTTGGAAATTCTATAACATATATCAAGCAAAGATGCTGTGGACCTGAAGATTAAAAAAATAATAGTGAACTCTGTGTTTTCTTCTTTAATATCCAGTGAGAGGCGTGGGGGTCACAGTTACAGCCAGCATGCAATTAGGCTTCTGTTCTTCAAGCAACATTTGTTGCAAAGTCACTGGGAGAGTGTATCCTGAAAACAGCCCAGCCAGGATGATGGATCACCTTTCAAGGATCCGCAATGAGCTATTTTCAAGTGATGACAAAGTGTGAAGTTAACTGCTTATTTGAGAACTTTCTTTTTCATCCAAAGTTAAATTCAAATATGATTGAGAATCTAACCTTTTATTATTGATGCACTCCTGGCTAAAAGTAAAATTGAATTTTAATTCCTAAATCTCCATGTGTATACAGTGCTATAGAAACATCATTGATTTTAGCTCCTTGCCCTAAAGTGAAATAAGCTATGAGATTACTTGGATTAAAAACAAAGCCTTTCTTAAAAGATATCTTTAATTTGCATGATGTTTTCTTTTTTCTGAAGCTAGAGACAGCTTTTCTTTTTTTTTTTACATTTCAGTTTTCCTTAATCGTGAAAATGCGACCAAAATTTTGAGCCGTCCAAAGAGATATAATTCAGGAAAATTGGAAGAGTTTGTACGAGGAAACCTTGAGAGAGAATGTATAGAAGAAAGGTGTAGTTTTGAGGAGGCACGTGAATACTTTGAAAACACTGAAAAGACTGTGAGTATTTCCAAATACTATCAGAGCAATATAGCTCAGAGAAAAACTGAGAAACCCTTAATTAAAAAAAAAGTAAAGAAATTTGTATTTGGAATTTTAAAATAGCTGAATATATATTTATGTCATGCATAGTCTAAGAGAAAGGAATGAATATAACATAATTTAAATACCATCATTGAGTTGTCCTCTTTTTTTTTCTTATAGACTGAATTTTGGAAACAGTATGTTGGTAAGCAAATTCATTTTATCTGTAGCTGCTATGTGAGACATTTGAAAATTCAGTAGTTTTTCTCTCCATAACTAGATGATATAGTAAAGTCTATCAAAAAGTTCAGAAAAATCAGTCTAACTCTTTAACCAAAGATCAAATCATTATACACTGCAAGTTTATGCCAGTGTGGAAAGTTATCGCCTCAGGATAAGCTAATTCCTCCCCAGGGCTTCAAAAGGACATTGCTCCTCCAAGAAACTACAATGGTGACTGTATCTTGTAGCTAAATGAGAGCATGTCATCCTCGGTGGAGTCAGAGAACACTTACTGACTGACAAGTGTTTATTGCTTAAAATCTTTTTTTATGATGGTCTCTAATGCCCTCCAAGATGGTGCTTGCCCCACCCTTCCTTCCCGTCAACCTTTTGACCTCCTCTACTACTGTATCCTTCCTTACACAATGGATACCTTGCACACTCTAGCAATGCTCCTTTTAGCTGACTTCTCCCAGCTTCTACTAGGCTCACTTCCTTGTTTCCCTCGGGTCTTTGTCTGAACATCACCCATCAAAGAGATCTACCTTGATCATCTTCTAATACTTCAATGCTCTCCTTGGTAGCCCCACCATTCTGGACACTTGTGTTCTGATATGGTTTTGTTTGAGTATCCCTTCACATTTGGTACAAGAAGTGTTTCATATTCTGCATTGTGTTCAGATGTTGAGATATTTACATACATGTAAAAAGCATGTAATGAAATATCTTGGTCATGGGACCCAAGTCTAAACACAGGATTTGTTTATGTTCTTTATACCCATATTCTGATATAATTTTTAAACTTTATTTATTCATTCATTTAGTGTGTGTGTGTGTGTGTGTGTGTGTGTGTGTGTGTGTGTGTGTATCAGAGGGCACATGTGTCCCTGTAGAGAGCCAAGGGTGACTTTGTAAATCATCTTGGATTGCTTCTACCTCCTTCATGCTTCACTCTGGGGTTTCCCAAGCTCTGCCCACCAGGGCTGGAAGTGCAGGCTGAGGCCCTTTCCGCCTGTCGGGTTGTTTTTTTGTTTGTTTGTTTTTTTGTGTTTTTTTTTTAATACATGGGACCTGGGATCCGAATTCAGGACCTTCTGTTTGCAAGACAGAGTCTTAACCCCTGAGCCATCTCTCCGGCCCCCTGATAGAATTTTGTACAAAAACTTTGTGCATGAAGCAGAGTTGTGGCATGGAAATTCCCACTTCTGGAAGCACATTGGTGCTGAAAATTTTTAGATTTTGGAGTAATTTGGAGTTTATTCTTTTAGATTGAGGATACTCAATGTGTAGCACTTTCACTATTGTCACTTATACTGTGCATCATTGATCTTCTTGCTCTACGAGAATGCAAGATTCACTTTGGCAAGATTGAATAATTTCACTTATTGGTAGATTCCCTATACCTATAACGATCCAGAGAAGCACTCAGTTAATATTTGCCTAATGATTTACCCAGAAGAAGTAAAAGCAATATTTTAGTGATAACTAATTTTTTTTTAGAATTTATAAAGGTTTCTAATTCCTGGTACACTTTTCCTCATAGGAATGCCTGGCTGATAACTAATTTCATCATTTGTAGTATATGTTTTACATTCCTGTTTGGTCAATTCTAAATTTTTAAATTAACTTAAAATTTATTAGTATGATTTTGAGAGAAGTTTCACAAGTTGATTTTGCTCAGACTTTCTACACAGAGTGAAACAAATTAACTTCAACATTCTATTCACTGGATTTCACCAACTTCAGGTCCAATTTTGTTTTTGCAGAGTTGCTGTTCTAAACATTCCCATACTTTTATATTTCATACATTTTCTACTTTGTAAGTCATGGGAGAAAGGGCCCACTCTATCATGTCTACCTTTCCTTGTTCTTCTGAGTTATCCTTGTTCTCCTGAGTTATCCCTACAAACTAGCCTTTGCCTACAAGTCTTTTGTATTCTCTGCTCTTACTGAATTGAAATTTTGAATCTTCTGATTTATTTTTTTAAAGCAGATAAGGGACTGAGGAGACTGGAGAAAGCTCAGTCATTACAGTACTTGTCACACAAGCATGAGGAGCCAAGTTCAATCCTAGGAACCCACATAAAATTCCAGGTACTGGGAAGGCAGAAACAGCAGGATCTCTCAGCCAGTCTAGCTTGATTAGTGAACTCTAGGTTCACTGACAGTCTATATCAAAATAAAGAAATAAAGTGAGGAACAATTGAGGAACAACAACACAGATGTACGTCTTCCTCTACACATACACACATACACATACAGAGAGAGAGAGAGAGAGAGAGAGAGAGAGAGAGAACACATACACAAACACACAAACCAAAGAAAATAAATGCAAAACAATAGCTATTTTTCCAAAATCAGTACTCCTGGCTCTACTTGAACTCCCGTGTCCCTTCACTAACAACTCCAATACTCCCCATCCCCAGCACAGTACATCGAAATAGGGCAATGACCTTCTAGGTCACCAAGATGCAATGTTTGCTGCAGTTTGGATACAGTCACTTAGAAAGCATCAAGGGCATGCTTTTGCCACCACTTCTTTGACTACTAAAGCCTAAAATACAAACAAAAACAAGAAACAAACAAAACCAACCCATGCCTATTTTCACCTGTAGTGGAGATTTCTACATATCACAAAAGTAACCTTAGCTAATTCTCAGAAATAGCCTGAACCCATGCTACTCACTACTGTGTCATTTTCAACCATTACCTCATCACACAGAGTCTCCCTTAAGAAAGCATCATTTGGGGCTGGAGAGGTGGCTCAGGGGTTAAGCCTCTGCCTTGCAGGCAGAAGGTCCTGAGTTCGGATCCCAGATCCCACGTATAGACGCTGGGCAGAAGCGGGGGCGGCCTGCGCTTCTGGTCCTGGTAGGGCGGAGCCTGTGAATCCTGGGGCAGAAGGCAGTGGAGGCGTCCATCGTGGTTCCCGATTTGTCCATGGTTCTACACACACACACATACACACATGCGTGCGCACATACATATGCACACATGCACAATGGAATAAATAATAATAAAAAAATTTAAAAAAAAGAAAGCATCATTTGACTACCTCATGAACTCATATCTGCAAGGCACATTACAGGATGCAGTTTACAGAAATAGTTTATAGGATTCCTATCATATTTATTTCTCACACCATCCCCATGAGGAAAGCATTATGAATTCCATTTCAAAGAGGTGGCAACTGAGGCTTAGAGAGGATAAAGGATTTGCAAAAGATCACCCAGCTGGGGTGTCACAAAGTCTAGGAAGAGAAAATGCAAGTTCTTTATTACTCAACCCCTTGGTTTCACTTTTTTTGAAAGTGTGTGTGTGTGTGTGTGTGTGTGTGTGTGTGTGTGCAAATACATGTGCCTGTGGAGACCCAGGAGTGATTTTCAGGAGTCACTCTGTATTGTTCTACTTCCCTAATGCTTTGCTTTGAGTTTCCCAGGCTTCACCCTCTGGGGCTTGAAGTGCAGGCTACCTCTATTATTGCCCAGCATTTTTAAATGGGATCTGAGGTCTGAACTCAGGTTGTTTTGCTTGCAAGGCAAAGGTCTTACCTCTGAGCCATCTCTCCAGACCCTTCCTTTCACTTTCACATCTCTGGCCTTCAAATCTAAATACCGTTATTCATTAAATATGAACCTAGTCAAGTCATGTTAAAAGGGAATCTCTCACTTGGCAAAGTCTTGTCCCCTATTGTCTTTGACCCTTACCGACTGTAGATTTGTCTTGCTCTCTAGTAGACAAGAATGCTGAGGAGGACCAAATGCAGGATAAAATGACACTCATTTTGAAGATATGTCTCAGCAAATGAATTCTTGTGTAGCTGGCTGCAAGCCCAGACCTTTTCGGTGAAACATCCTAAATAATTCAGATTTGTCGGTCTATAATATAAAGCACAAATGTAGCTTGGTTTTTAGACCAGTTCTGAACATCAATAATAATAAACCAGAGATAATGTATTTTGTTTTCATAGAATTGGAATAAATTGAAGTATCTGTTCAAAAGCACATTGGATCAAGGGGCAGAAGAGACAAGGTCTCATTTTTACAGCAACCCAATTTTTCAGAGAGTCTGTTTCAGAAAAGGGGATGTTAGTCCCTTAGTCAACAGAACCCTGAAATATGCTTCGATGAGAAAAGAGAAAGAGTAGAGAGGCATTTACATATTAGATGTCAAGGACTTTGACCATGAAATCTGACTAATAGCTACAAATTTCCATTTGATCCCTCCCTTTTCTCTTCCTTTGATTTTAATGGCATTTTATCTTTTATTCTTTGCTTTCTCTGATACTGACTCTTACTGATCTAGCTACCAATTTTTTCAGGGCTATTTCTCTTAGCTCAAGAGGCATACCACTCCCCCTTCTGATTGTGTTCACTCTCGTCTCCTGAAGTTTCCTTAGAAGTATGTGCTGAAATAGAGTTCTGAGAAACCAGACTTAAATGTCCTCTACTTTTCTGACCGTTCTCCTCTTGTCAATTCCTTCTTCCTGTTTTCTTACTACCAGTGGCCTCAAAGGCTTTCAAGAACTCTGTAAAGGTAGAAACTTCAGAACAGATAGAATGGAAAATACCCAACTCTTATGTAAATAAAACATACCAAAGGATGATCTTCAAATCACTGATCATGCACTGAACATTGCTTCTCATTTGGAAACTAACTTGTAGACCAGACATTATCATTAAGCAATAACAAGTGCTTCTTGCAGTGTTCCTGTTGTCATGGATCCTTACTTCATATGTGTTAGTATGTCATACAAGGAATTAGATGCCTTTGCTCTGTGCCTTGGCTACCAGTTCCCTGAGTGGACTCACCTTTATTATTTAGCTCAGCTTGCTCTGCAAGGCTTCAAATGAAATATAAATAATACTTCTCAAAGCAATTTAATTTGATTTGTTTTACAATTAAACAGCTGTCATTCTATAAGGATAGATTAAACACCCTTCTCATGGTTTACTGATACAGTACATTTTCATGTAACTATATGATCATCCCTCTTCTCTTGGATTTACAAACTATGCACATGTCTCCCCCAGGGACATTTCTCAGGACAGCATTAGCCTGAAAAACAACCATGGAGTGGCTTTTAAAGACACAGGAGGAAAGGTGTATCACATACACTAAGAATCCTACCTTCGTATGTCCATTCAGGGAAGGATCGGGCATTCTAAGTAATCTATCTCATAAGGCAATTTCTTAAATTTCAAAGATGGCAATCAGTGTGAGTCGAATCCATGTTTAAATGGTGGCAAATGCAAGGATGACATTAATTCCTACGAATGCTGGTGTCAAGTTGGATTTGAAGGAAAGAACTGTGAATTAGGTAAGTAGTCCTTTTATTATTATTCATGACTCAAAGTTTCTTTTTCAAGCTAGATGACATAGTAAAGTGGAATATTTGTATTTCCTAAATTTCTCTTAAGTACATACTTTCAAAACTTATAAACATGTACTTTGTAGTCACTTTTCAGGTTAGGAATTCAAGAAACTATGTTAAAGTATGCTTAACTATGTTAAGGCAGTAACAGCATTTAATAGCTTGTACTGAATGGCAATGTTACTCCAGTAGCTTTATTTATTAATCCTTAATACAATCATATAGTTATTATGTTCATTTATTGTACGTGAGAAAATGCATCTTCAGAGGTTCAAATATCAGAGATATAAATACATGGTTGAGTCAGAACTTGAAATTCAGTTTAACTACCCTTAAAACTCTGAGAAAAATGAACCCATGAAATTGAACTCACAACTAAATGCTATCAATATAGGCAAAAGAAATCAATAAATAGCATAAAGGACTGGGTGTGTCAGGACATTTACCACATTTAATAGGAATGGGCCACATGTACAAACAGTTTTATGTTAAATTTATTGCAAAAATTTAAAGATTTTTCCTCAGTTTGACTAGACTGCTTATATATAAAAGCAACAGCAAATTTAGGATTTTTATTTTCCTTTCTGTTTTTTATTAATAAGTTTTGTCCATTGACAATTTGTCTACTTTTTCTTCTCATAACCTGGACATTTTGGGGGAGATTTTGGTGAGCACAGTAAACCTCAAAATCCTTTACTCACTTGATTACTACCTTTGGATACAATACTGGCGATATTGTGACTATGAAAAGCACATAGTGCTAAGAAAGAATTCTGCACTCTAAAACTCCGAAGAATAGAGATGTAGTCTCAGGGAAATAATTTAACACCACAGGCTACATGATTAAGGATAAAGAGTTGAAAATTAGCAGGACACTATTAAGGCATTATAGCTATCTGTCTGACAGATGAAAAAGGCAAAAAATGAAATGAAATGTAGCAGCTCTTGTACTGTCAAGAAAGGGGGAAAGTCACCTGTAATATTCAGAAATCCTTTCAGTACTAAAAAGAAATTCATTGATCACCTTCCTTTGAAATCTACAAGATCTTAGAGGAAAAGGAAAAGTTGACAGGACAAAAGAATTTTTAAAAGGAAGAAAAGAGTGAATGCAGGCAAGCGAACTAGTACACCTGGCTTAGACTTCTATTTCATTAGGTTTCCCAATGTAGGGATAAACCAATACCTGGGTTACCGTTCTGTAGGTGTGTTAATTTACTCAACATTTCTAAAGTACTATTTGTACATGAAAGGTTATAATTTCAAATTCAGACTTACCTAGGCAAGTTTGCTATTACTATTATGGAAATATCTGAGATTTGGAATAGTTATTCATTATGGGCTTAAATAATATAATTATTGAAGCTGAAGGAATTAACAACCCAATTAGTCTCAGTTACAACTGAAGGGCACAATGTAATAAACTATCATTGAAACACAAATGCCTCTTGTTTAAAAATAGCTATACTTTAAAAGGAGGAAGAGAACAGCCTGGAGGAATGTGAATAAAAACATAAAAAATGTATAATAGGCTTCACTATATGTGGGAGGTTATAGTCTTCACAGGAAAGTGCAAGAGACTGGGGATATGAGTCACAGAGACCCTTTCTCAGAGGTATATGCAAGGAGTGGTTGAGGAGGATACCCAAAGCCCTCTTCTGGGCTCTGCAAGCATTACTGCTCCCCCCCCCCAACACACACACACACACACACACACACACACACACACACACACACACAAATGCAGACACAGCACACACATGAACAGAGAAAAGTGTTAAATCTCTATCTGACAATATCCCAATGATTCCAGATTCCTACATTTCTGTTCAGCTAGGGTTCTGTAGCTATACTACAGTTACCACCTTACCTGGCTTCTAGTCGAGGTATCTGATTAACTAATCTGATCAAGAGTTTTTAAAAAATCTATTTAGATTGGATGGTTCAAAAATAAATGGAAATTGTGTCAGAATGTTCTTTATCTCAGGCCAAAAAAAAAAGGCAGCAACAAACAATATACAAACTCCCACTTAAGCTTCTTGTTGTAAAAATGCATTGCAAACTGATCTTGAAAGTAAGGGGATAGCATGGTTTCTAGACTATGTGGGGATCAAGTCTCTTGTCTTGCCCCTCCTTGGGAAAGGAGATATTTCCATGGTCATACTTTTTGTTTTCTTGTCACATGTTCATCAGTTTTTTAGTGGGAAAGACGGAAAAAAATAGCACCCAGGGCATGCTTTCTAGTTAGAAGAACAAGAATGAACTGACTACTGGGTCTCTAGGCTAGAGTAAAGACATCTGTAAACCTCTGCTGTACAGAAGCATTTTTAATGGAAATAGAAAAAAATCACAAACACAGAAATGATCTCATTTTTACAGTATGTCACAGACATGACTGTTGTGTTTACTATGTGTTTTTTGTTATGGAGAATGTGGAGTTTAACTGAATAACTGCATTTTGGGAAATTATTAAATGGAAGTTTTGTTCACGTTTTGGTTGACAAATAAGTCATATCAGAGTGTCCTGTGACATTTTTTTCTGGGGAAGTGCCACAAAAATGTCAATCCACCCCAGATAGGAATACGACTATACGCAAGAGTAACAATTATGCCAAAGTTCAACTAGACAAACCAATATTTACTGGAGTTTCTTACAAGAGTAGGGGTGAGGGTTCCCTCCAGGAGCAGGGACCACTCAAAAAGCAGTTACATTACCAGAAATCCCACCTTAGTGTGGGTGAGACCCAAAGAAACTGAAGCCCCAGAACTCTCTGCTCTATGTCTCACTCCTTAGAGAATCTCTTCTAGGCCTTTACACTGTTCCCTGTCTCTTCCAGAGTTCTGGACTGCTCAGAATCTCCTTCAGACCCCTGTCTGGCTGGGGAAAGTCTCTTCTCCTAGCAGTTGTTTATCATTTTCTCTCACCTTGGGAGAGACACCCTGAAGCTTGTGAATCTCAGAAACCTCCTAGCCTAAGAGCTATGTACTTGTCGAGCCTGCCTCCAAGATGGGATATTTCACATTGCTATACAATATCCTCCTTAGGTTAGACATGGGGCAAAGTCTAGGGTAGCATTAAGCTATGCCCAGAGGAAAAAAAATGCCCACAACCCAGAGAAGGTATAAGATAAAAGAATATGATGATTTTCATAGGTAGGCATTAAGGGACTTAGAAAAAATTGGGGGGCTAAGATACAAGGAGAAGAACAGATGTTTTAAAAAGTTCTTCAACAGAGGGGGCAGTAAGATTGTAAGAGCACAAGGATGGGAGGAGCAATGATATGCAAGATACTCCACACAAGTTAGGGCTGAAGCAATCATATTTGGACTTTGCATGCCCTGCGCAATGTCCAACACACTATTGACCTCACAAAGTCTAGCATTTGCTAAAGGCACTAGGATCCTGGGAGGCAAGGGATTGACAGCCACAGTAGTGTTCCTATGCTTAACGGGAACACAGGCAAGGGTTCTGGGAAATGCCACTGGGTCCTTGCACCTCATCGGAGAAGAGGACCCAGAGGAGAGTTTGGCATGCACATTAAAGGATGCTCCGGGGATGGGAAGGGGAGGCACTGGGAGATGGGGAGGGACGGGGAAGGGGAGGGGGGCATAAGGGGATAGGGGGTTGGAGGGAGGGGGGACCAGTATACCTGTTAAGTTTGTATGAGTGGAAATAAAAAAAAAAGTTCTTCAACAGATATTATATGCATTGAGACCAATCTCAGGAACAAAGAAAAGCCACAGGCAACATAGTGTGAAACATCTAAGCGTTCAATAGTTCTGTTTCTTGGTCCCTGATCTACTGACCTTGCCTCTGGAATTCCTTGCATTCTCATTCCATTTCTAGAATCTTGAACCTTTTCCCTGTAGGCAAATGCTACACTGCTTACACAATATTTCCCACTACATGCACATACCAAGCCAGAGACCAAGAGTTGCAGGAACATGCTGAGCCTTAAAAGGGCAATGAGACTGGAGGAAATGATTCAGAGGTTTGGTTACTTAACCAAGGGCAGAGAATGAGAATTTGAAACATCTGCTCCCTTATCACAATCTCATACTGATAGAACACTTTCTACAGGTGGTATTTGACTTGGCTGAACACTTTAGTATTGCTTGGTAGCAACAATATGATAGCTAGCTACATGAAAAGAGCCAGGGATATTATCACCATTCAACAGGAGAAAAGTCTGGGGGAAAAGTAAATAAAAAAGACCACGTGGTATCTTTTTGCATCATGAACTTAGTAGACTATTAATTGCAATGATTAAAGTTCAAGCTGGTTCCTTTATTCTCTTGAAAACAGTTGATATTCCTCCCCTTATATCCTGAAGTATCAGTAAGAACTTCAAATTATTGCCTTAGCAATGTAAAACAGAGTTTTAATATTTAGCTGAGAGTCTGGGGATGGGACTCAGTGGGTAGAATATTTGCCTAACATCATGAAGTCCAGGGTTTGAACCCCAGCACTGCATAAAGCAGGTATGGTGTTGCATGCCCAGCAACTGAAAGATAAAAGCAGGAGGATCAGGAGTTCAAGGTCATCCTCAATTACATTAAGTTATAGCTCAAATGTGCTACATGAAAATTTGTCTCAAAAAAATAAAATAAGAGGGCTAGAGGGATGGTTCAGCAGTTGAGGCCACTTGCTCCAGAATCATGAGAAGCAGAATTTGAATCCCAGCACACACACACACACACACACATATATAAAACATATATATATATAAACATGAAACACACACATTATATATATATACATTATATATATACATTATATATATAATATATACATTTTTATTTATACACACACACACACACACACACACACACACACACACACACACACACACACAAGCCAGCCATCTCAACAACTCTTCTCCAAAGGAGAACAGAAAGATTTCTGGAACTCATTGACTTCCAAGCTATCTAAGACATAAGTTGCAAGTAGAGGGAGAGACCCTGACTCAGAAGAATAAGTTGGAAGTGACAGAAAAAGGCACTTGACACAATCTTCTGACCTCTGTGACCTGTACACACGCGTGCACACACACACACACACACTCACAAACAAACAAATAAGTAAATTTAAAGAAAAACAGAACACTCTTTTTATAGTTCATGAACTAGTTATTTCATACAAAGTTCAGTTAATGATAACTTTTGAAAAGGATGAAGGTTAGAGGACCATCTGATAATGAAGTTGATAATGTCTTATGTATGGGCCTGTACAGTTTTTAAACAAGTACATTACTTTGTGAAGCACACATTTTATCTACTTTTTTGAGTTACACTTCAATAAACAAGTTTCTAGTTGTAGTCCATGATTGAATGAAACTACAATATCCAATTATTTGGTCCTATACCAAGTCAGAATACTGCTGATACCATACTGAGAATTTTGTTTTACATTTCTTTCTATCTAAGCTCAAGACTCCCAGCTTTCTCACTATGATTATTCCCAGCTTATATTTTACCGGTCCATGAGTCAGAAATTCCACATACTTTTTAGAAATGCATGTTAAGTGATGCCATTGGTTTGTTTTGTTTTTGTTTTTGTTTTGCTTTTGCTTTCTTTTAGATGCAACATGCAGGATGAAGAATGGAAGATGCAAGCAGTTTTGTAAAAACAGTGTGGATAACAAGGTGATTTGTTCTTGTACTGAAGGATACCACCTTGCAGAAAACCAGAAGTCCTGTGAACCTTCAGGTAAAAAAATCTAATAAAAAAGACTAAATAAGTCATTTTAAAAATTCTATATTTGAATCTTTGGCATTTAATACCTAATTATTTTCCATTTTTATTTTGTTTCTACTTTTACAAGTATATTGAGTATTCATCCCAGCTACCCTCCCTCCCATTATCTCTCATTCATTCACCTTTCCCTCCCATAGTGTCACACCCTTCCACCTGTATGCTTCTTAATCCCTATTTTTATCTATTCCTTTTTGAAAAGAGCAGCTATTTGAATTACATAAATGAATTTCAAAATTGCTTCATTATTTCAGGCACAAATGTTGTAATTATCTAGCCTCTCTAACTTTTATCAGATTTTTATGTAACAGTTTATCCATGGAATTTTTGTTAATACTACTTGACATTTACCAGATCAAATTAATACAGCACTGTACCACAAAAGATATGCAAATAATTAGTTGATAAGATTCAATTAAAAGGATGCTAAATTTTAAACATAAGTCTATCAAGGCAGGGCCAGTTTCCATATTAGGTATCAGAATAGATTCAACAACTGTCTGGGTTCTACAAGGCTAATTAATACAGCCTTTACAAAAGAGGGGAAAGCAATGTTTCTCCACCATGTGATCATGCCACTATATTGGCAGGTGACTGTTTACATTGCTTTCCTATGAAGAAAACAGCAGCAGAAATTTGGGTTCCAGAAGAAATAAAAACTCAGGTCTTCAAGATCGCTTCTATTTGATAAAAGCAGCACAATTTGGTGGGTTAGGGTTTTGTTTCAGTGGGTAAAATACTTATGATACAAGTATGAGGAACTGAATTCAGACCCTCAATACCTATGTAAAATCCAAGCACAGCAGTTTGTTCTGTGACCCCAGCACTGGATTGGTGGGGGAGGGGATGGGTCACTAGCCAGTCAATCCAGCTGAAATGGTGATCTCCGAGCTCAGTGTGAGACTCTGGCTCAAAAAATAAGGTGGAAGGACACCAAAATAGTTCAGTGGGTAAGGCTCTTGCTTACAAGCCTGACTTTCTCAATCTCTCTCTCTCTCCCCTTCTCTTAAATAAATAAATAAATAAATAAATAAATAAATAAATAAATAAATAAATAAATGAAATAAGTGGTGGATATCAGAGCATTAGCAAAAGAGGCTTAATTCCAACCTCTAGCTTTTTCACATACAGCCATGAACACACAAACATGCACAGAAATGCATTCAGCATGCACACACAAAAAAAATAATAAAAGAAGCAAATTTCAGAACAACCTAGATGTGCTTTATGCTACATTTTCAATACTAGATATTTTATTCAATTGGTATATTAAATTGTGAACCATTTCTCTGTAACTGGACTTGCTTGATATCTATCTCAGCAATTGACCAGGCAGAGGAAATTAAAGAAGGGATCAGAATCCAGGAGTAAATCTGTTACAAGTACAATGAAGAGTCTTTGATGCTTCAAAGCCTGTCTTTCCTTCTGTCTGGTTTGTCACACATACCTTACACACTGCCTGCCTTGGGAGAAGTGTGTATTTGTGTAAGCGCATAGATGTTTGTGTGTATTTATCTTTAAAGCAAACTTCCAAAGCAGACAAATGTTGTAGTAGCTGAGCCTTTACCAGTTCCTCTATGTTAGAAGAGAGAAAAAGAATTGAGAACCACTTTCAACTATTAAGAGTTATATTTGAATATAGCCTTTGCTTTAGCTAAATAAGTAGGACAAACCTAAAATAAGCTGTTCTGTCTTTTCAAAGATAATGGTCCCTTTTATCCAGCCATTGTTGGTCATGTATATTTATATATAAGTATTTTGTACTAATTTCCTGTTTTCTTAACCACAAGCTGACTTCACGATACTTTTCCACAGCTGGTTGCTATAGAAATGTCTGTTATAAGGAATGTGGCAGGAAAGAAAGTAAAACATAAAAATGAAACATGAGGTGACTTAGTTTGACTATACGTTTCCAACTTGGTAATCCCCAGTATACCAGTAGATGACTTTTTTAAGGAAATAAATCAACCCAATGCAAAAACAGGTAGTTAGATCCCAAGTAAATATGGATTTGATAATCACATTAGTAGGCTATTTGGTAAATCTTTGACAGTCAAACAAGTGAATCTCTTCAAAGAATAACCAAAATATGCATTATATCTGTACTGCATTCTAGCCAAGAAAGAAATACAGGCAAGCAAAATTTGAGCTAGGACAGCAGGACAGAGACAGCCTTCATGAGAAACCTGTAGTAGAACCAATAAGAAGAGACTGTGTGCACAGCATACTTTGATCTACAGCACTGGAAGAAAAATAAATAGAAATTATAAACAAAAATAGAACAGTGCCTTTTCTTTTTATTACTACAAGAAGAAAAGTTATACTTATTAAACCAAAAATTAAAAAACAAATCTAGTTGAGGACCAGCAGCAGAAGTCCCTTTTATGTTATCCTAATGAGAAAGTGACATGATACCCCTTCACTAGAATTCTATCCAGGAGGCTTGGAAGACTTTAGTTAGCAAAGTAATCAGAAGGTAATTAGGCGCTATAAAAAAATCTTACCAAATATGATTCTGCGTCTCTATTTTTCTTCCACAAAGACCATGGATTCCAGAGCCAAATGTCCCCATTAAGGCTTTCAAAACTTTCCATGAAAATAAGATAGTCAATATTTTAGTTTGAAGCTAAATTTATTGATTAGCTGTTTTAACACTAATATTGCCTGCTTCTCCAAAACGTCAGCACTAAGCCCCATTCTCAATTGGTGTAATGAAGTTCCATCTGTCATTGAGAAACTTCAGGATGCTAATCGTTTTGTTTCTATTTTTGTAGTGCCATTTCCATGTGGAAGAGTTTCTGTTTCATATCCTTCTAAGAAGCTTGTCCGTGCAGAAACTATTTTTTCATATATGGACTATGAAAATTTTACGGATGATGAAAGCATTTTGGATAACATCACTGAGAACACCGAAACTCTTAATGACTTCACTCGGGTTGTTGGTGGAGAAAACGCCAAACCGGGCCAATTCCCTTGGCAGGTACTCTATACTGATGTTGTGTCTAAAAACTGGAGATCGGCTGTGAAAGCCAGGCCAGGTGGGGGACAGGAACTAGGACCCTGGGAAGACCTATGGGGATGAGATAATTAGGGAAGTTTTACCATGGAGCAAAGTGAAAACACTCAGAAGGCAATTTGATGAAAGGGAGGTTCTGGGAGAGCTAATAGACAAGATCAAGAAAAGGACACAACAGGATTCCAGATAGGTCACCAATAGGATGCCTAGAAGTAAGGTCCCAGATAACTGAAATTCATGATACTCCTTTTAGCCCCTGGGAATGAATACCTATAATCAGAAAATCTCTAGGCATGAAGAAATGGGATTATTTAAAGGGGGTGAAGAAAAAGACTAGGATGAGAAGGATTAAGGCAAAATCTTGCTTCTCATAATGAGCATATGAGGCCTGGTCCACTACCTGGTTCTCAAAGTCTGGTGCCATCCAAATCACCTGGGAATTGATTGGGAATGTGTCTCACACTTGACTCAAGACCTACTGAATTTGAACCACTAAGGGGTGGGGCCTAGCGAGCTGCATTGAAAGAAGTCCTCCAGGTGATTCTGATGTGTATTGCAGTTTGAAAACCAATGGGCCAAAGGAAGCAAACTTATAGCAACAGAAACCAGCATCCAAAACACCAAATAATGGCCTCAAACTATACAGTCCTCCAAGTGTGTTAGACAGACAACCTACATACACAGAATTATCCATGCGTATTTTTTTATATAACAACCAAAAGTAACCAAACCAAGATTAGAACAAAAACTGGGCTATAACTGTACCTACCATTAAATCGCAAGTGATTCCATCTGTAGGAAGGAATAGGCTGCCTCCTCCCGGCTCAAGGAGTTGTAGTGTCTGGTAAGGTAATCAGCACACATTGCTACTTTAGTGAACAGTAAAATAAATAAAACTGACAATTCAGTTCCTCAGTCACACCTTCCATATTTCCAGTACATAATGGTCATGTGTGGTTAGTGACTAGTGTACTGAGCAGGGTAGGTATAAGTAGAACATTTCTAGCACTGCAGAAATTTCTAATGGATGGTGCATATCATACTTTAGTCTACTTCAAAACTCCTTGAATGGCCAGAATCACAATTTGGCAGTGATGTCAAGGACTCTTTCACATCAAAATATTTTCTCTACTGCAGTTTGAACTTCTGCTATCAGAGATTGGCAACTTCATTACTGTATTAGTTAGGGTTCTTTAGAGTCACAGAATTCACAGAATGAATATATATATATAATATATATATTATATATATAATATATAGGAAAATTATTGAGTTGGCTTATAGATATGGCCGAGGTAATCCAGCGAAGGCTGCCAGTAGCCGAGGTAGTTCCAACGATGGCTGCCAATAGCTAGCTGCTCAGTTCGGTAGTCAAGTGGGTGATGGCTGAAGGCTGGCAAACTTCTAGAGTCTTAGTCCAGGCGGCCAGAAGAACAATTTCTAGCACAGCTGCAATAAGGCATCCGTTCTCCTTGGTGGCTCCTTTTTATATGATGCAGTATTGGGAGAATCCTTTGAGAGCTTTAGAGTTCTGATAGGATCTAGGGTGTGTATAATCCTTTCAAGTAGTCTCAGTTGATTGTTTCCAGAGGTGGTCTCAGCCCAGCTTAGTTAATACCAGGTGTGTCAAGTTGACACCCAGGCTTAACTATCACAATTACAATCAACGAATTGGTCCCAATTGGAGAAACCAAGATTGAATTCGTATTTTCTATTTTTAGCATCACTGGAATTTTCTGAGACTAGCTATGTAACTACCTGAGACTCCTCAGAATGTCTGCCATTCTGCTCTTTTCCAGAACAACAAATGAAAGATACTAAACTCATACCAGGAGATGGGGGACAGTCATGCAGACATGGTAGACAATGGTCTGAAGAGTGGCAGAACATCACAACCAAGGCTTTTTCTTTCCATTTAACTTTGTTTTTTTTAAAAAAAAGATATTTGTAGCGGTAGATATTACAGTCAGTAGATATACTATATGTTCCTTTCCAAATCCTCCATTCCATCCACCTTAAGAACACCTTAACATGTACACTTCTCTTTCACCACAACCCCTTCTTTTGCTCATCTGCACCTCTACTGTTCTTCACTATTCTTAATCACAGTGGCCCTATCCAGTGACCTTTTCTTTGCATAATCTCTCTTGGGTTCAGACATCTCTAATTACGCCTTCATTCTATTTAAGGTCTGTGTATATAACTCTATCTAATTTCATTATTTGTTATTCTCGTGCATTTTTCATTCATTACATATCCAACATTTATGGATAAGGTAGCTCTAACAAATGATTCTACTTTATGGCAATGAAACCTCCATATGCTGGTGGGACATAAAGCAGTAATTACAGTAAAGGTTTCAGGAAGATCGGAGTGGATTATTAACTAAGAATATCATTGCTCCCTTAAATAAAACAGCTTTTTAATCCCGGGATGCTTATATTGTGAGCTTAGTGCCCCCCCCCAATTAAATGAAGTAGGAAGGACAGTTAAACCAGAATTAAGGTGGGGAAGGATAAAAGATGGGGGATTAAAGTTTCAACGTAGTCTCGGGATCTGTGTTTCCCATCCACTCCCTTTAAAGCAGATGCATGGCACATCACAATGCAGATATTTCCTGAAAGAAATCTTAGTAACTATGGAATCTGATTGCATTTCAAGCAGAAGAGACTATTAGATAGTAGTTGCTTCATTCAGATTTTTTTCATGTTCTTCTCGCCATACACTTAAAATTTCTGGACCTGCTCTATTTTTCTGGTCAAATCTAGCTAGAATCAGTAGGAATATTCAAGATCACCCATAAATGCATGTGTGCATGTCACAATCACTCCCTATTTCATCCATAGCGACTAAGATGACTGACACAAGCACTAGGCTTTCTTCTTTTCCATAAGTGAGGTGTTGGGCTGTTTTACAGTACACTTGAAAAAGAATCTGTACTATTTGTACATTGCTTTCTTCCTAGCCACAAAAAGGTCTCTTCACACCTACCTTTTCACCCAGTTCCTTAAGAAAGGTTACTCATTTGCAAAACTCAGAGATATAATAAACTTTATATACAAAAGTCACTTGTAGACAAAGATGAACACACAGAAAAAAACAACTTTAGCTCCTCCCCATTTGAGGACAGCACAGCTCTGCCATATTGTGGCTAATTGGTAGGGTGGGAGTACTAGATTTAATTAGAGGTAGGACTTCAACCAGCTGCTGTATTCAAGGATCTGAGAGAAAGTATGCACGAGTCGACAGTTTCAGTGGCTACTATACTAAGTCTCAAACTATGAAATATGAAACACCATTAGAAATGTCACATAGAAAAGTGTCTTCAACATGCTGATGTTTCTTAAAAGCGTTTCCATTCAGAATTGCGTCTTTCATGCAAATTCGTGGTAATGAGGAATCAAGTGAACAATGAGTGGAGAAATCCTACAGAGAACTAAGAGTTCACTTCATCAGGGAGAAAAAACGTAAATGAATTTTGCAATTTTTTTTGAGGTGGGACTAGTGATGTACCTCAGTGGCAGAGAGTGTGTGGCACATATGAGGTCCTGGGTTCAATTCCCAGCAAAGAGAGAAAGAGAATAAGACAGAAAGAGAGAGAGATAGAAAGAGATAGGCAGAGGGGCTGGAGAGGTGGCTCAGGGGTTAAGCCTCTGCCTTGCAGGTGGAAGGTCCTGAGTTCCTGATCCTAGACCCCACGTATAGACCCCGGGTGGAAGCCAGGGGCGGTCTGCATTTCCGGTCCTGGTAGGGCAGAGCCTGTGAATCCCGGGGCAGAGTAAAACAAGGAGGAGGCGGTCCATGGTGGTTCCCGAATTCGTCCGTGGTTCTACACACACATACACACACACACGCACACACACACATACATGCGCACAATTGAATAAATAATATAAAAAATGCATTAAAAATAAAAAAGAAAGAGATAGGCAGAAACAGAGAGACCGACAGAGACAGAGAGAAAGAGAGAGAGAGAGAGAGAGAGAGAGAGAGAGAGAGAGAGAGAGAGAGAGAGAGAGAGAACAGGGTTATGCAAGCCTTCTGCAAGGACACAATGGGAAGAGAACTGTTTTCTTCGTGGAGTTTCAGAACAGGCAGATTCCGGTTTCAGTCAAGACCCTCCTTCCCCAACCCTGACTCAGACTGGGCAGCTATGAGGGCAACCGTGGGTCGACCAGTTTGTGAGTGGAAAGGTGCAGGGTTCTGATTCATAGAGCTTCAGGAATCTTGGCTCACCTAGTGAGGGATTCCCCCCTCCTCCCGTACCCACACACCCTGCCAAGGCTAAGGGATTGCAGGGAACCAGGCCACAGTTACACAACCCATCCCTTACCTTATTTCAGTGCTCTGGCCTCAGTTTGTCCAGCTGGAGGCGGGTGCTCACGCAGCCGCACTGGCAACCATTGCTTCCCGATAGCCCCTGCATGTCCCAAGCAGCACAGCAGCCCTCCCACACCAAATGCCCAAGCTGGTCAGAAGTCTTTCCTTCAGTTTCTCCGAAGCCCCGCGAGGGACTAAGAAAGCCTGGGGAGCAAGAGGAAGCAAGCAGGGACCCTTAAATGGGTAATTCAAAAGAGTGAGGAAGTTGGAAATTTAAGTAACTGCGCAAGAGCAAAACCACGCTTTTCTTTAGAGTCACTGCACTGAGCACAGCTAGAAACTAAACAAGACTTGAATTCTGTATGACTTTCACAGGGAAGAAATAAAACATTTTGGCACATTCCAGGGAAAAAAAGGAAAATCAAAATGCCCATATTACTACTATATTGCTTTCATCGACAACTCAAGCGAGTAAGGATTGAGGGAGCAACACTGTCTCAGCATTCTAAAAATTTTTTGTTCCACACCTGTGACAGTGCAAATGATTCAGAGCATGTGCTCAGTGTGACCCCTCACCTTTTCGGCTTCAGGATAAGGTCTATCTTGACCCTATTGATAAAGTTCCTGGTCTCTCTCTCTCTCTCTCTTTCTCTCTCTCTCTCTCTCTCTCTCTCTCTCTCTCTCTCTCTCTCTCTCTCTCTCTTTCTCTCTCCATGAGCTTCATCTCTATATGAGCTATATTTATTTCACATTTAATAAAATAAAGATCCTTGGACCAGACTGAAGAAGGAATTCAACCAAAGCTGAATGCTGAACCTTTCTTCACCACTTTGTTGTATCACACACACTTACCGATGTGGCATTTTAACTTACAGAAAGTGTCAGAAGCACATTCTCTCCATTCCTACACATCGTCCTGGCATGGATACTTTTAAAACACTTTAACTTCCCCTGCTCTCAGTTTCTCAGTTTAGGCAGGAAGCAGTTCTTGAAGTTACCCTAGACTGGCAGCTATATGTATCCAATCCCTTCCATTCAAGTAAATCAATTTCATGGCAGACAACATGCAAATTTATCATAAGTGCACTAGGGCTGCTTCTTTACATAAAGATACTCATATGATAAAAATGTCTTGAATATAGAGAGAAATGCTTTAAAAGATAGCCTTATGTTATTTATAGTTCAGATGACAAAATTTTGATTAGGGGAAATATGAGCATGGCAAATGTAATCTCACCTAGATCCACAAAGTCATTTTGGACAGAACATTAGAATCTTAACCTCAAAGAGTGTTTGATGACCATTCTAATTTATTTAATGGTTATAGTTAACCATTAAAAAGCCAGAGTATCACCTCTGTGACCAGTACAATGGCCATGGATTGGGTAAACTAACAAACTGAACATCATGTACAAATTGTTTTACGTTGTATAGAGGAATTACAGAAAAACGTTAGAAAGTTAAAGTGTGTGGCAAGGCAGAATAAGGATTTTAGTGAACTTCCAGGGAAATGAAAGGCTGTTTGTTGTTAAATGTTGAAAAGCAAATAACAAAAAGACAAAAGCTATCTCTGTAGGCTAGCATTGTTATGAATAGCGCCAATACAGATTGTGAATATGTATTTTGTAGGTGTGTCTGATGTACATTCATGTGCATGTCTGAAAAATGGAAAACAGGCTCCTATCAGGCTGTGGCAACCATGAAAATGTTTCACAGATCAGAAATCAGATGTCTTGCTCAAAACATGTGCTTTCCTGTTTCTCCCCCATCGTTCTGTGCAGTGATGTCTTAGAAGAATTTGTCTTTGGACAAGCAGATAGTCCATCTTCCAAATAGCTAATATTCAGATAGTTATGATCCTAACACGGCCAAGCAAATATTCCAAAACCATGCAGTTTGTAATATCTTTAAATGCAAACATATCTTAGCCTTTTTATTTCTTGGCAAAGATATTTGCTAAAATTTTAATACCAATCAAGGATTGGCAAAGAACACTCTTCAGGCGTTAAAAAATATACCATAATTCTCAACCATCTGCATGAAAGCAATAGAATCTTCCAGCAGAAAATCTTTGATGGAATCACATAAAATACATCATAGTCTATATTCCCAGGGGCTGTGGATATCATTCGGGTTGACTTAATTAACCCACTAGGCTGAGAGACATACCACACCCACAATGTACCTTTGTTACATGTTAGTTCTTGAGTCACCTTCCTTGAACAGCTACATCAATTATAATAATTAGGACCAGCATAGAATTTTGTGCCCAAATTTATTTAGTAATTTAAAAAATGATCACTTTGGATCATGGACCTCCACATATCCTCTGACCAGTATACCTGAACAATGCTCTGTATTGAGAAGGATCTATATCTGGGGTTCAGTGTTTCACGTTTGCAAGTAAAGTCTGATGCAACAGCAGAGCAAGTGCTGGAGACTTGGAACCTTGTATTATTGCAGTCTATCTTTCAACCTGTCCTAAGGATGCTTTGCTTATCACACTCCTATCCCTGGCACCTTAGGTAGCCTTGTCTCTCCCTCCCTATACTTGTGCAATGACCCCCACCATCTCCATCTACCCAGCTACCATTGCTGCCTTCCCCTGACAGAATGGGCATAGGCCAAGGGAGGATTGAGATCAAGTACATATATTCTATGATTTGCAAGGAAGGAGTATGATTATGTAGCATCTGCAGATCCACAATAGACTATCGCACATTTGGAGGGTAAATTAGGGTGGCGAGCATATCTGGACACAGAAGCTATACTTGTTTCTGAATAACCTCTCTACATTCATAGCTATGACTATTGGTTTACATTCCCCTACTGGAGTCTGGGGTTGATCTGGAGTAGGTGGAGGTTCTCAAGAGTGTGTGTGCTAAATGGCAGATTACAGACCTGTGCACCTGTGAAGACACAGCTGTATTCAACCAACGGCCCTGTGCCATGGTATTAAATAACAAGTCTTAAAAGACAGGTTGTAAGAGCAATCCTAGGTTAAAAGGGCAAGTTTCACATTTCAGTACCTTCAATAGAGCTGTTTTCCTGGCTTTGGAACAAGTAGTCTCACAGTTTTGCTTTCCACTGAACTCACAACTATGTAGCCAGCCTGGAGTGAGTGCTTTCAGATCATAAGGAATTCTCACTCAGTAGCTACATAATATGTTTCAAACTTCGCTATAATAACTATAAGAATATTCTGGAGAGTTTCATTTTCCCTAGCCACACATTTTCATGAAGACTGAATGAATCCCCAAATCTTCTGCAGTTGGTCCTCAGATTACCTCTCACGTGATCTTGAATGCTCAGAAGTACAAATATTGGAGGCAGGCAGACTTGACTTTGCAAAGTGTCTTCCCTACTAACTAACCTCAGAGTAGTGAAGACGTATCTTTAAAACCTTTGCTTATGAATGGACAGAATAATACTACTCCACAAGTTTTTCAAATATTGAATGTCTATACACCTCTGTAACTACAAACCCCTAATGCATAATCTATGTTTTGTTCCTTTCTGCTATCAACGTTAATTATTATCAGGTACAATTTGTGGTTGAATAACAAAGTAGGAAGATTGTTAAATCTGGATGGTAGATGTGATATATTTTACTATGTGATTTTCCTGTATGCTTGCAATTTTTTAAAATATAAAGCAGTAGCCAGAAGGAGACCAAGGCACAAAGTAGGGAAAAGGAGACCAAAGACCTGTGACTGTCCCAGGACTCCAGGTATGAAGCTAGTGCTTAAGTGTCCAAGACATAGCTGTGCAGTAAGTTGAATTCAGGACTTAAAAAACTTTCAAAGGAAGTATGTCCCAAGAAGGGATTGAGGTCCACTCCTTTGCGTGGCTTAGAAATAGGTTTAGCCCTGAGGCTCTTCATGCTTTAGGCAAAAGGCATCCGTTCACACGGGCTCCTGCTGCCTGCAGATGGTTTACTGAATGTTGAGTGTGCCCCCTAGTGTTCACATTTCTCAGCTTTATTCCCGAAAATTGAGATGGAGAAAGTCCTTTGTTTACATTGAAATTGAAATCTTCTAAATTGTTTGAGACAGGGATGTGGTAGAAATAGTCACTGTCCTCTTTGCTTATGCAATGAATACGAAAATGAAAGAATGGGTGAGAGGCGCTTACCTAATAATGCCACCGTTCTAAACTCAAGTACCGACAGCTGCGCAGATCTTCTAGAGCTAAGGCAACTTATATCTCTAGCCAGAGGGAGCTGGACATGGTTGAGAATGGAAGGAGTGTGTGAGTCCTGCTATTCATCACCACGGGGATCGTTAATAAGACCGGCCTTTTATGAAAGCCTTAGGTCTCATTTCATTATATTCTCATTTGGAAGTTGTTGAAATAATGCCTGGAAAAAGAAGTCTTTTTTTTTTTTTACTTTCAAGTGTCCTGTAACAAACAGATTTACTGATGCAAGGCAGGAGACTCAGCATTAATTATTCATCCTGGGGAGTTAAGACAGTGTTTCCTCTCTAGGGACTAGAGCTGGATGAATGAAGGGAAAACCCCTATCAGTGGGGTGGCTTGAGAAGGGCTTGGTATGCATAGAGGCCTGAACCCCCACAAGAGTAGACAAGCCAGAGGTCAATAGAAGCAGTCAGGAAGGAAGGTGGGAGGTAGTGGAATGGATTGATGAAGGGAAGGGAGGGGGATAGAAGGGAGAGGGAATGGAGAGAAGCACTCAGTATGCTTTTAAAACTAAAACTAAAATAAATTAATAAAAAAAAATGAACATAGGTGACACATGCCTGTAATCCCAGCACTCCAGAGACAGAGGCAAGAAGCTCAGGAATTCAAAGCAGCCTGGACTATATGAGAACCTATCTCAAAGACAAATAACAGGATTAATGAGACAGATCAGTGAATAAATGTGCTTACCTTGCAAGCTGGCAACCTCAACTTGATTCCTAGCACCCACATAGTGAAAGGAAAGAACCAACTCCTGAAAGTTGTTCTCTGACCTACACACATGCACTGTGACACACATATGCCACAAGTACACCTCCCCACACACATACAAATGAATAAATAAATAAAATAAAACACAAGAAAGGCAGTGTTTCCTAGCACACCTGCTATAGCTCCCATGAAGCAATTTGTGCTATAAGACACTCTGTCTCACCTGGGAAGGGAACCAGCGGGTCCCAAATCATAGAAAGAAGAAAGATGTCACTCTTCAGATTTACCTCAGCTGGAACTCCTTCTCCCTTCTCCCAGTTGACATTTGCTTCAAGTGAGTTACAGAAGCAGCTGTTTCCTTTGTGTTCCAGAAACACTAAGTTGTTTACAAAGTTTACACTTTCCAGAAATCTTCTGTTTCTGTCAGGACCTAGGAGCCAACTTTTTGCTCACTCCTGTAAATAGCATATGTTTTTGCTGGTTCTAAATCAAATAGATGGCACAGTAAGATTCTTAACTTTGTTTCCACAGGTCCTTTTAAATGGCAAAATTCCAGCATTCTGTGGCGGTTCCATCATTAATGAAAAATGGATTGTAACTGCTGCCCATTGTATTGAACCTGGTGACAAAATTGAAGTTGTCGCAGGTAAATGAAAATGATAATGTATGATGTACAAGTGATACATGATGTTTTACTAAGGGTCAGTGGCATTGTCACTTCATTAATTGGGCTAGTGATAGATATGTCATAATTCCAGACCCTAATTTTCTCCACCCTCAAAACCCCATACTTTTCGGGGGGAGGTAAACCATAAAGCAATCTTTGTGGGGTACAGTTAAACATTAATGTGTCAGTCTCCCCACCAGTCATGTAAGATTCAGATGTTTGAGACTTGGTTGCCAGTGGCAAGTGAGGCCAAGTAGATTCATAGAAACTCTGTTAATTTGAAAGACCGTGAGTGAAAATGAAATTTATTTTCAATAGGTGAACATAACATTGAAGAGAATGAAGACACGGAGCAAAGGCGAAATGTGATTCAAATTATACTTCATCACAACTACAATGCAACTATTAATAGGTACAACCATGATATTGCCTTGCTGGAACTGGATGAACCTTTAGTACTAAATGAGTATGTAACACCTATTTGCATTGCTAACAAAGAATACACAAACATCTTTCTCAGATTTGGATCAGGGTTTGTGAGTGGCTGGGGAAGAGTCTTCAACAAAGGGAGACAAGCTTCAATTCTTCAGTACCTAAGGGTTCCACTCGTTGACCGAGCCACATGCCTTCGATCCACAACATTCACCATCCATAATAACATGTTCTGTGCTGGGTACCATGATGGAGGCAGAGATACATGTCAAGGAGATAGTGGAGGACCCCATGTGACTGAAGTAGAAGGGACCAGTTTCTTGACTGGAATTATTAGTTGGGGTGAGGAATGTGCAATGAAAGGCAAATATGGAATATATACCAGAGTCTCCCGGTATGTCAACTGGATTAAGGAAAAGACAAAACTCACTTAATGAAAAATACTTCATATTTCCAAAGGTGATCCACTGGGATTAAAAATGAACTGTGCCCTTTACAAAACTAATCATTTTCTCATCTCTTGTGAAATTTGAATATATACATTCTATCAAGACTGCTTTTCCTCTTTACTGGGGAGAATTCTGTTGAAGACATATATTTTGCAAGTAGTTTAGAAAAAGGAATTGCTAAGGAAATAAATAAATAACAGGTAAGAAACCATGGCCATTTCCACAGGCCAACCTCCTGGCAAAATTTTAAAGTTAGCTTCCCCCATACTGCCCATCAGAGACCACAGCTCTCCGCGTTGCTAACTCAATCCTTGGAAGCAATTCATATTTTAAATCTTTCTCACCTCTCCCACCAAAACATCAACATTTAATAGATCTTTCTTCAAGATCTTTAATCCATCAAAAGCCAAAGGACATAGGAGCAAATGATGGGTTAAAAGGCATCAGAAAAAATATTTCTTTTCTTCTGGTATTATTTCTGAATCAGTCGTCTTTTCCAGCTCCCAAGCCCCAAATCAACATATCAACATTTCTCTCTCTCTTTTTCTTTTTCCCTCTCTATATTTCTCCCTTTCTCTTTCTCTCTCTATCTCTTTTTCCTCTCTCCCCCCATCTCTCTCCTTCATTTGAAAGAAGAGGGGCCTCCTCCTATGTTACTGCTGGACACAAATATGCATGCCCATCAACCCCAGACTAGCCTTTGGTTTGGTCTCAATATTACTTTTACACAGGAATGAAGTAAGGCATTTGAATACCATGGGGGGAATATTCCATTCAGTGCACCATCCAGTATGGCTGATGATTATGAACTACACACGTTTCCAAGAAGACAAACTGGCATGTCACTGTAAGAAAGCAGCCATTGACAAAAGTATATTGTTCCCTGACTGAAAAAAAAAAGCTAACACAAAAGTCAGTTTTCAACCTAGAACTAGCATTATCTTTAAAGACGAATTTAATATGCAGCCAACATTGTCCAGCACCAGGCAGGAAGTTGCCTAGACCAGACAACATGAGCATCAGATCTCGCACAGTAGAAATAGGTACAGCAGGCTCAAAAGGCAGGAGTCATTGTGATTAATCAACTGAAGCCCCCTATTTCTGATTCATTGCTCACAATGAACTTGTGAATTATGACTGATCTTTCTGTGCTGAATTTCCTAGAAAGTTGCTGACCAACAAACATGTGTTTCCATTTGTGAATTTATGAATTGTCACTCTAGTTCCTATAACAGCTTTATATAAATTTGTTTAATATTAGTCAATCACCCTGCATTTGATGACGCTTGCATGAGAAAACTGACAAAAGCCTGATTTGGAACCCTGTACCACTATCCATTGCCCTCTCCGTACCTATAATCTTAATGATTTCATTGAAGTTCCTCTAGTCATTATTACCTCTTACTTTCGCCTTCAAACAGAAGTATCAATAAACATCTTTTCAAATTTCTCCATGTGTTTCTTGTTGAATACTTCAGAGAAGTATCCCAAACACTATAATTAACAAAATGCTCAGAAGAACGTGTCTAATGAAATGTAACACAAATTTGATGCCCTGGTATTCCCAACTTCATGAGGCAATTTGCACTGCCTCTGAAGAAAATGATGGCCCGAATCCACCTGGAGCAGAAATGGGTTTAATTAACTGAGTACAGCCTTGTACAAGTAATGTACTCTTTGAGGAAATGATTTTTCCATTTTGTCTAATGAGAGTTTGGCAAGATGCTATTCAAAGGTCTTCATGACCTTAAGAATCTGTGGATTCTTGCTTGTCATTCCTTTATCCAAAAAAATATTAAAGGAGTGATTTCTCTATATCGGTTAAATTTCGAGGTAGTATGTATATATCTGGGCATATATGTAAATTTCGTTGTTGGTACCTACTATACCACTAAACTGTAGCTGCTCAATTAATGTTCGCTGAAATGGAATCCATGCTTATTCTAGAATAGCATTTAGCCTTATATTGAGCACCATGAAAGGGGACTATGTTTAAAAATATACCTGAAATTTAGGCCTCATGAATAAATTGAAGAAATCTTTTGCTATTGTTGGCTAAAGGAAAAGAGAGATGAGACGCTATCATTGTCGATTTATGTTTGAAGAGAATGTTACTTCATGCATGAAGCATGTTTCTTCAAATTTGAATAACTAATGCTCTATGGCCTCTGTGCTGAGCAGTTAGGAAAAGAGAGAATCACTGATCATGTTGTCATGGAGACCACCCTTTACAAAAGCAGCAATAGAGACCTGCCCTCATACCTCAAGCAATTTGCCTCCTTGTGGCACAGGGAGGCGCTTCTGAGTCTCTGAGGCATAGTTATTCTTTTTCCCTATGATCTCAGATCTGACTGAATTCATCCTGAGCTACCAACAGTACATTGCCATCGCTGAGCATGTGGGCCTTTAAGCGTATCTAGGAGTCAGTGGTCTCAGAGCTGGCTGGTTGGGTTCTTCTTTTAGGGCATTTGCAGTTACTGCACAAGAATATTAGCACTTTCAAAATCATTGTAGCTACTTAGCCCAAATGGATTGAAACATGCTGTTATAATATTGGAAGTGACAGATTAAAATAGAGGTCTTGCTGTGTGAAGCAAAGTGTGTTAATATCGTGCAGGGATTTTACCTTGCTGTTTAAGTGTGGTTGTTTTCATTCTTATTATTAGTTGCTTTATAGTAGGAGGAGCCAAATATGGTCTGATGTAGAGGAAGAGAAAGGGTATTCTCCCCTACTCTTATGAACCATAGCACACCACTTTACACAGCTGCTTGCTGATAAATTTTACACAACTTCAACCTACGAGGCAAGGTCCATTAAACACCATGCATTCCAATCCACTGCATCCCTACAGATGAGAAGATTGAAGGCCAGAGAAGACCTGCCCAAGAAGATTTGTCCACAATGGAGGACACAGAAAAAGAATTCACATGACCATTTCTATTTTAGGGCACCTAGTCCTATCTGCATTCCCAAGGCCCTGGTGTGGATTCTTGCTTTTCATTCCTCTGTTCCACAAATATTCATGTGGTGGTTTCTGTATAGTAACATCAATACTGTTGATTAAATTTTGAAGTAGCATGTATATATTTGGGGAGTTAAAAATAATATATGTAAATTTCTTGGTCAAAACACTCCAGCCACGACAGGTCTGCTATACTCAGGAGCTCACTGCAGTGAGAACTTCTACCACCAGATCTACACAATGACTGACATATCAACATTCCTCCCACGTAACAAGGATCTCAGGAGAAACAACTGCAGTCAAAGAGTGTCTCTGGGGCAGGTACTGGACAAGGGAAGAGGACCCCCACACACACTTATGACTTTGCCTACTGAGGAGCCACATATACTACAACTGATATCTGACTCCCATATCAACACAGGCACCCCAAAGAGAGCCCTGTGATACACACAGAGAGAGGGACAGGAGAGTGGGAGGGACATAGATGGATTGAAGAAGGGAGAAGGTGGAAGAGGAGGGGGATGGAAAGAAAGGATGAATAGGGAGGGGGGTCGGGGCAATGACATAAACTCATTTTGTTTGTATATGAAATATTCTCAATAAAAAATATCTTGGTCAGTACTGACTACACTAGTAAACTGTAGCTGCTATCTATTAACAATTAATGACCAATTAATGATGAAACAAAAGTATCAATAAATAACTTCATGGACATGACTTTGTAACTTCATGATAATCTATCCAGAAAATCTAGGAGTGAAAGCTGCCTAGAATTCTTATTAGTCAGTCTCTAATTGGCAAATAGATGAAAAAATCACAACCAACAGGAAGCCTGAAATGAAAAGTGGAAGTCAAATAAACTAGAGCTATCATCCCTAGCTCAGCAGGTTCTCAAACACATGGAGCATGAATCTGCAGTGCTGATGTCTAGTATTTATTCTAGCTGTGAGCACTGGGCCTTCCACATGTGACATTTGACTTCTAGTGCACGCTCCTCTCTGTCCTCTGGTACACAATCATTGCAGCAGCATATCCTTTGCTTCTTTGCACCCATGCTGGGGAAGACACGTGCAGCGCTGTAAGACTGCAAGCTACTCCAGAAGCTGTCGGGGGGCTGAAGGAGGCCTTTGATGGCCCAGTGAAGCCAGAAGTCTAACAATGTGGCACCACTGCGCATGCCTTGGAAACTCTACAGTGGAAGACAACCTATCTGAGTAAAGCAAACAAAAGCCGTGGTATTTTTCAAATATGAGGCTTCATGCCATCTAGAAATCTCAGAGGTAGAACAGAAACACCTGTGAAATATGGAGGTTACTGAAGGACCAGGAGCAGGCAAAGGACTATGGGAACGCACTCTTTTCAATTATCTAGTTCCATGGATCTTTTTCCTTCCTGCCTCCTACAGTAGCTAGAAGGCAGAACTTAAAAACGAAAAGGCACTTGTTTCTTTATCTTTGCAGTGGAACCATGCATGCTATAGCTAACACATGGTGCTGTAAGGACAGCTTGCAAGAATCATTTAGCTCCTAACACCATAAGGATTTCAGGGATCAGACTCAGGTTGTCAGGCTTGGTGGCAAGCATTTTACCTGCTGTGCCATCTTGCTGGGCCTCAAGGGAGAACATTTTCATCCTGTCCTTAAAGCTATGGGCTACCTTGGGATCTTTTTTTAATTAATCTCAAATTATGGTAAGAGTAAAGGTAGCAAGCACACTAGTTCTAAAAATCTATTAAGAAACAGAGGCTATGGAAATGGTGCCAAGACATTTTGTCCGCACCCTCACATAGCAGAGCTCTTTCATTTTCCTGGCCAAATCATTGCACATTGGTAAGGGAGCTAGCTACCCTTTTGGATAAGATGTTGCTGGTGATAGGACCAGGGATACTTTGGATTCCAAAGATTTACATTCAAATAGCTGCCTCGCCTACAATGTTAACCATGAGATGCTAATATGCTAATCTATAAAAACTTACCAACATAATAAATCTCCCTGCTATTGTCAATCTTAAACTTTTAGAATGATTGTACTACACAGTTTCTGGAGATCAATAATAGACATAGGTTGCTTACTGGTCTCATACAAAGGAGTCCATCATTTACATAGCACAGGCTTTATAAAGATCTCTGTATGAAAGATTCCTTGCCTACGTTACAAAACTAAGCATGCATTCTTATGAGATTAAAACCCACCTTTGGAAGAGGCCAAATAAGTAATGCAACAAGTCTGAGAAATTCCAAGCATACCTGCTAGATAAAGAGACTAATGTTAGGAATAATACGGAAAGAAAAAAACTTATGCAGAAGTTCCATGCGTCTAAAAAAAGGACTGTTTTTGAACACATAAAGCGACATGCCATAGAAAGGGAAACAAAAAATAAGTAGAACTCCTTTCATTCTCGTCTTCCTAGGCTATAAGGAGTTATCACTAATAAGTAGGAAATACGAGACAGATTAGCACAGAGGACTGCTTAAAACCCTGCCTCTTGGATTGTTGCTGCCATATGTTGCTTTTGCTGATCTCCAATGTAAACTGACCTCTCTCCGCAGGGCTTCTTCTCTCCACTAAGTAGCTCTGTTGTCATTGGATCTTGTGTTTATTAACTTAGAGCTCCTGTTTCCTTTGTAGTTCCAACCCCCCGTGGAATATTAACCCAAATGACCCTATAATGAAGTTCCTCATCTCAAATTGTTATTCTTGGGCACAAGGACTGCATTTCTGCCAGCATGTCTCCCTATGTATTCATTGTCTACACTTTCTTCCATATACTGCATCTTCAGTTCTAGATGATCATGCTTAAAATTAGAACCGCTCTTTCCTGAGTTTATAAAATGTAAATATGAATAACAGATAATGCTAAAAGTACAGCTAGGTATTAATGAATGACAGAATCATTATAATTTAGAAATCTTAGCACATTTTACCAAAGAATCGCACTCAACACTACAGGCAAAGCACTACATGCGTCTCCTATGCTAAAACTGGCATGAAACACTACAGAAAATCAATTTAATGAAGTCTATTTGCATAATGAATGACTAATGAATTGGGCAGTGGTTGAAACAAAGATAGAAGATAAAACCTTATCTTTAGGGCTGGAGAGATGGCTCAGCAGTTAAAGTTCTGTTTTGAAAGCAAAAAAGACCTTAATTCAGATCCTCAGAGCCCACATAAAAACTCTGCAAGAACATGGCAGCAGCCTGCACTTATGACCCTAGGAGGCAGATCCTGGGAAAACCCCAAATCAAAGCCAAATGGAGGTAGACTAATCCAATATGACTTGGAAAGTCATCCTTGGCCCTCCACAGGCACACACACACACACACACACACACACACACACACACACACATTTTAAAATGGAAAAATCTTGCACTGCAACTAATGGTTCTGAATGGTGATGTCTGTAGTTTCATGTTATTGTTTCCATGGGGCTTCAAATTTACTAAGGAAGTATCCTGATGTAAGTGTGAGTTGTCCCACACAGGTGCATGTGTTTGAATCTCTAACTGATGTTAATGTTTGGGAAGGTTGTAGCACCTTTAAGAGTTGGATTCTTGATGAAGGAAGGCAGGTCACACTGGGAAGAGTTTGAGATTAGGTAGCCCTGCCCTTTCTCTCAGTTTGCTCTTGTTTTCTGTGGCTTCATGATGGCTACCATGGCCTAAACCAGCCTCTTGCTTCTGTCTCCAGCTATATCTTTTTCTTTTCAGTAGGAAATGTTATTTAATTTGATTCTTTTTTATTTTATTTTTCTTCTTTTACAAGCATATTGAGTACTCATCCCTGCTTCCCTCCATTCCCCGTTCCTCCCATCCTTTCCCTTCCCTTCATCCATCCATACCACTCCCTCCCACCTTCCTGCCTGTCTGCTTCTATGGACTCCAGGGTTCCCTTTGGCTTGTCTACTCTTGTGGGGGTTCAGGCTTCTGTGGCATACCAGGTTGCCTGTCTGAGGGCCACCCCACTGATAGCTTAGTCCCCAAGATTTCCAGTATATGTTCTTATCTTTCTTGAGTTCCTATGTAGTATATGGGGGCATGTTGGTATGTCAGTCATTATGCAAGTTTCATTATACAAGTTTCATTGTAATGAGTTCCTAGATGCAGCAGTCCTGCCTTGAGTGGAATTTCTCTTCTAATAGTGAACCTTCCCATCCTTAGGTTCTTACAATCTTGCCACCCCTTATTCTGCAGGGTTCCCAAAGCCTGAGGATGGGGAGATTAGATTGGCATGATTCTGGGTGAGCTTTGCTGAATCTCCAGACATGTCTTCTTGTTATGTGATTCCCTCCATCATGAACTATATCCCCTGTGGAACCATAAGCCCTTTATTCTCTAAGTTGCTTGAGTCTGAGTGTTATCTCACAGCAAAAAAAAAAAAAAAGGACTATAATTAGGAAGGAAGGTCTTAGTCTAGTGGCCTCCCCAGTATATTTTTAAGATTAATTATGTATGTTACTTCCAAATTCTCAGTTCAAGAGCTTCATGTTAACAGCTTAAACTTGACAAGAGTATTTATAACATAGAAATCAGCATATGTTGCAAGATACTCCATACAAGTTAGGGCTGAAGCAATCATAATTGGACTTTGCATGCCCTGCGCAATGTCCAACACACTATTGACCTCACAAAGTCTAGCATCTGCTAAAGGCACCAAGATCCTTGGAGGCAAGGGATTGGCAGCCACAGCAGTGTTCCTATACTTAAGGGGAACACGGGAAAGGGTTCAGGGAAAGGCCATTGGGTCCTTGTACTCATCGGAGAGGAGGGCCCAGAGGAGAGTCAGGCATGCACAAGAAAGGACTCTCTGGGAATTGGGGCGGGAGGCACTGGGGGATGGGGAGGGAGGGGTGAGGGGAGGGGGAGCAGGGGGTACGGGGGGAGGAGGATGGATGGAGGGAACTGGTGTACCTATTAAGTTTGTATGAGCTGAGATAATAATAAAAAATGTATTAATAAAAAAGGAAAAAAAAGAAAGCATATGTTACAAATAAGGTTTGGGGCATTTTTTTATTTTCGTGTGTGTGTGTGTGTGTGTGTGTGTGTGTGTGTGTGTGTGTTGCATGCTCACATGTTCACACATTGTGCAGGGGTATGATTTGGGCACATGTGGTGGAGGCTTGAGCTCTTTCACCTTATTCTTTGAGACAAGATTTCTCAATCAAATCCGGACCTGACTAATATGGCTAGTTGTGCTAGTCAATTTTCTGTACAGATACCTTGCCTCCAGCTTCAGAGGCTGTAATTACAAGCAGGATGCCACACCCTCCCAGCATTTACAGGGTTCTGGGAATCTGGACGCTGTTCCTCTTCAACCACTGTCCCAAGCCTTTGGGACTCTACTGTTTCAACACACCATTGGACACAAATGTAATAATTATTCAACTAAAATTCATCATTTCTGCATCCAGCTATTCCAATTCTTGCTGTTGAATGAAATATAGAATGTAAATTATTACGGTTTAAGAATTGGGATGTGGCCCCACCCCTCTCTGTCTTCTCTGCAGTGGGAGCAGCTCTCCTGCCTCAGCCCCTCACCCCTGAAAATGCATACCTGCTCCAAGTTTGTCTCCACCCGCTCCTTGGTCAGGAGCGCTTCCCAGCTTCTGAGCCGACCGCTTTCTGCAGTGGTGGTAAACCGACCAGAGAGGGTGACAGATGAGGTGCCTTTCAAGAGCCTCAACAGCTTGGCAGCCCCGCGTTCCCTCACCTCACTTGTCCCTAGTCGAAGCTTCCAAACCAGCGCCATTTCAAGAGACATCGACACAGCAGCCAAGTTCATTGGAGCTGGAGCTGCCACAGTTGGGGTAGCAGGCTCAGGGCCTGGGATCCGGACTGTGTTTAGAAGCCTCGTCATTGGTTATGCCAGGAATCCTTCTCTGAAGCAACAACTCTTCTCCCATGCAATTCTGGGCTTTGCCCTTTCGGAGGCCATGGGGCTCTTTTTCCTGATGGTGGCCTTTCTCATCCTCTTCGCCATGTGAAGCAGCTGTCTCCACCTCCCATAATTCTTTCTCCCATGTCTCGTCTGCCCTGTATGTTCCTTTTCCTATACCTCCCCAGGAAGTCTGGGGAAACTGGTTGGCTCAGGGTCTGACAGAGGAAAGACAAATAAATACTGTATTAATAAGAAAAAAAAGAATTGGGATGTTCCATGCTCCAAGGAGCCCAAGAAGGGGCCCGGGATTATGCCACTGAGTCCTGAACCCTCACTAGGGCGGAGAACCCAGAGGGAGGTTAGGTGCTCACATAAAAGGATGCTCCAGGGGATGGGAGGAAGAAAGGGGGAGGCACCAGGAGAGGGTGAGAGATGGAAGGGGTTGAAGGAAGGGGGGAAGGGGGAGAGTGCAATGGGGATGACAGGGAAGGGAGGGGGAGGGAGAGGACAGGGGTACCTATTGAGCTTATATGATTAGGAAGAAAATAAAATGTGGGAGAAAAAAAGAATTGGAATGTTCCTGGGGTAGAAACATTAAGTTATCAAGGCTATAAAGTTCTCATGCATTGTGAAAAAAATATTTCGGAAGTGTAAATATTTCTCCCATACAACACATTTACCCATTGAAGTCCATGAAAGATTATTTTATGGTTGTTTTCCACCACAACACTATTTTTGTTCATAATAATTTGTAGATATTTATGAAAACCATGAAAAAGAGTTCTCAACTATTATTTTCAGTTTGCTTGTGAGATAACTTTTGCAAAAATTCCACAGGGACATATGGAAGGTAAGATTTGTTGTAGCTTCATATTTCAATTACTGTGGGAGAAAACATTTTAATTCACTATTCTACTGCTAAATTAAAGTGAGCATGATTTTAATTTGAAATATTGACATAAAAATTTGTACAAAACAAAATTATGAATTATTATATTATATTATTATGAAGTTTTATAGATAGGCAGATAGATACATAGATACATAGATAGATACATAGGTAGATACATAGATATAAATAGGTAGGTAGATAGATAGATAGATAGATAGATAGATAGATAGATAGATGATAAACAGATAGCTATCCTCAGAGGTAGCTAGCATCCTTGATTTGCTGTTCATGATTATCCAGAATGTCCATATCCCTTTACAGCTATACATTGTATTATTTCTGCTTTTATTACTTTATCTAAATGTTATTGTTTCTTTTGTGCCTTTACATACTAATGATGACATGTGTACCACTGGATCATTAGTTTTCATTTCCATATGGATATATTACATGACATTCATAACCTAGCTATCTGATCTGCTGTTTATAATGATTCAATTTGTTTCCAATTTGTATGACTCTCCAAAGCAAGTCTACTATAGCCATTCTGGAACCTGTGGAGCATATAGAAGAGGCATTGCTAAGCCATAGAGCACTACGACTTTGTTAACAAACACCTCTCCAAAGAGTTTTACCAATTTATGCTCTCAGTAATTTGGCATGTAAGTTTTTCCTTCATGTATCCACCAATGCTAAGCATTTTAAAAAATATAAATAGATTTTTAGCTACTAGAGCTCATATATAGAATGTCTCTTTTGTGTTGCATCCTGGTATTCTGAAGCCACTGCTGCTGTAAACACAATACAAGATAGTCTTTCTCCTTCCTAGGATCAGAAAGGAAGTTTAACCCCTAGTATTAGATCCCAAAATATCATTAGAACTCTTCCTTTAAGTCAAATATACTAATATTAATGAAAGTATAGCTCACTAAGTTAGCTATCACTTTATCATTTGATTGCTCATAACTCCTTATGTGAAAAAGGACAAACTGTCCATTAACCAAGATAAGTCAGCCCATGTAATAAATGAAGTTGTCAACTTGACAAATGAAGATTCAATCTCTAGGCACAGTTTTTGTTATAGTTAAGTACAGGTGTCAACTTGAAAATTTAGGGTTTGAGCTCTGGGCACATTTGTAGAGAGTTAGTAGTTGAGTTAAGGCCAGTGCAAACCTACAGGAGATTGTCTAGTGGATGGGGAAGGCCCAACTCATGGTGGGTGGGACTAGTCCTTGGGAAGGTGAATAAAATAGAGGGAGCGGTTTGAGAGAGTTGGCATCCTTGTGTATACTTGGCCAGGCATGCTGGCCTGGCAAGTAATAATTGTCGTTCTCTCAGCTGTTATGTGGATGTGGTGTGGCCAGTTACCTCGGCTCTTTGGTGGTGGTGCATGCAGTCCTGCCAAGCCTTACTAAGAACTGTAACCAGACTATTGTAAGAGAATAAAGCCTTTGTTCCCTTAAATTGTTTGATGGTGATTTTATAAGCAACCATGCGGTGAACTGCTACAGTTGTGAAGAATTAGTAGTTAAGTCCTGAGCAAGCTTGCAGGAGATAGTCTAACTGATGGGGAAAACCCAGCCTATGATGGGTGAAACGAGTTTCCTGGGTGGATGGAAAAAATGGAGGGAACTAGTTAAGGAAGTTGGCCTTCTTCAGCATACTTGGCTAGACGTGCTATCTGGCAAGTTGAGTTTGCCCCTCTTGCAGCAGTCCTGTGGATATGGTTTAGTCAGTTCCTTCAGACTCCCATGTAAGTTCTGCTTCCAAGCTGGACTAAGTCTGTAACTGGACAGTTGTAAGCCACCTAATACCCACGATATTCTTCTTGTACTCCAAATCTTTCACTTCTTTTTGCTTCTGTTCCATCGTGATGTTTCCATTTCATCTCCAGACTGGCATTTGTTTCTTTTGGTGGCAATCAAAAGAG